>OZ010786.1:22601988-23201988 GCA_963932465.1 Maratus speciosus
CTAAAAATGATCACACTGCCATGTATAGTTTTTGCTGCTATAAAACTTTTTTAGTGGAACGATTTTGTCCAACTTTAGCATTAAATATATCTTAAAATAATGCTTCGATTTGAAAACTGTCTACATCAGCGTGTTTATCAAACATTTCTGTATAAAAATACCGATTTTCATATTTTTGTATGCACTATTTTTCTTAATATTAACGAAGAAAACCTCCGGTCACAAAAAATTCAAAACCAGCGGCGGCGGTGACAGCGGTAGTTACTTTTTTTTAGAATAGATAGATATAAAAACTTTTGCACTTAACATTTTTTTCGGGTTTTTTTCCCCCGTAGAATCCGATTATGCAATAAAAAAATGGCCGTTCTCATTCAAGATTTTAAAGATAGACCCCCTCTGTCCTCCAGGTTGTCGGATTAGGGGTCAACATTGGTAGGACTGAATGGCTGCTTTAAATATATTTAAAACGCATTTTTCCGATTTTCAATCCGATGTGCATTTCTGGAGTTATTTGACTTTTACTAGACTTTTCGGACGATCTGTGTAAATCTAAATATAGATATATATATATTTAAATATTTAAAATTTACATTTTACGTTAAAGGTTTATACCTTACATATATTTCTAAAGATACAAATACATTGTATGTGATAATTATCTATGTACAAATCAAAGAAAGTTTGTTTATTATATTCATTTTGCGTGATGTCTATACTTTGTTTATAAATGGTAATATTAAGTCTAATAATACTTCAATTATCAATCAGATTAATATTACATTTATGCAAACTAGTGCAAAAAGACTCATGTAGTTAATATTAGATTATTTGTAACCTTTTTTGTTGTTAAAGATTATTATTGGATAATTTTTACCAACACTGTTATTATGACACTAGCCGCCTCTGGTGACCAGTTTGGTCTCTCTTAAACGTATGCTAAGCATTGCATTATGTTACTTTTATTCTTAAACTAATTTACTTGCTCAATCCTTCCCCAAATCCAAAGATTCTGATAGAGAAATCAAGAATTCTTTGCGATCTTGATACTATTTCATACATTTTTGTTGTTATACGTATTTAGTCTTTTTTGACAAATGCCACTTAATTTTCGTAGCTGTAAAAATTTGTGAAAATTTAAGTATTTAAACTGAGATTTGTTCATAAATTATCTAAATTAAACTTATTTTACTTAAACATGCTGATACTTCAATGTTATTTTTTAGTATTATTAAATTTATTTAAATTTTGCAAATCATGCATTTATAAATTTTTTTCACTAATTAAACAACGAACACATATACTTTTGTTTTTATAAATTTGATTTCTGAGTTCATAAATATAATAATAAAGAACGTAACTAAGAGAAATAGCAAAATAAAACACTCGTAAATGAAAACCGTAAACAAACGTTAGCGCCGCCAGTTTACCTACTATGACGCCATAGGAATATTGCCCATTCATTGTTGAAGATCCTGCTTTGTGAATGATTATCTTCATAGTTTAATATTTTCTACCGTTCAGGGTGAATGACTCACTTGTGTTTGTTTACTTTATGAAGTGAGATAGTAATCAGTCAACTTAATTTAAATTGAAGTTATCTTAGAATACATATTTATTTGAATGTAAATTAGAAACAATACTTTGATGTTGAAATGAAATATTTTAGTTTATGTTATTATTATTACGATTAATTATTTATTTAGGTACTTTTCCACTATAGGGGCCTTGGAATTTTTTTTAAAACCTTGGCACAGTTCGGGCTTTAGAAAGTGAAATACGGTGACAAAATATATAAATAGCTATGAAAACAAACCTGGTGAATTTTTATTTTTGTTGATACGTATTTATTTGCGTATAAACATTTTATTTATACATATATATATATATATGCAATATTTGTTTATATACAAATTACTCTTGTTTCTATATAAAAATAGACCATTGCCATCTTTAGATTAAATAAATTATATACATATGGAAAAAAATGCTTATGTGTATGAAATAGGACATAGATTACCGGAAAATAAGATGCCAATTTTTTTTTCTCGCCAAGGAAAAATACCTTTATTTATTTATTTATTTATTTATTTATTTATTGCATTTTAAATGAGGTGAATGAAAGAAGTGCATTTTAAACGTATCCGATATATGTATTTAAATTTTTGTGTTTTAAATGAAATGAGCGATAGGTTTATAATTTAAAGGAAATGATGGTGATGGAACCCTATTTGGCGTTTTAATCATCTGCACCCGGCTAACAAAAAAGTACTGAATTGACCGCTTGTCATATAAAAAGTGAAGCGGGTAGCCCGGAACTGTTGATGGCAGTCACCTGACTTATGCTTTTATTATAGAGATTTTAATTCGTTGTTATGTTAGAACTTATCCAAATTGGTTGGTTAAGGTTTGTTGGCACTGATACCTGCGTAAGGGTTATAGGCCGATTAGGGAGGGATTGACCTCCGTGTGCTTCCTTTTAAGGGATCCTAATTCGTATTTACGTAAGGCTCAAATACAACAAATGAAACCTCAGAAAGATTAGGCTAAAAAGTGCGACATGAGTTCGAATTCAACACCTCCCGTCTACCAGTTTTGAGAGCAGAATCTCTCAGACATTAGAAGTTATTCAAGTTTTAACACAACCGAAAAATATATATATAAATAGTTTTTAATTACACTCTTCTATAAGCATTCTATGTTTATCTTGAAAAAGAAGCTTAATTTATGACTGTAATTCATGAATTTACCAAAACACTTCCATTATAATGTGTTAATTTGGCAAAAGTACTGCACCCGATTATGAAAAATCCAATAATTTTCTTTAACGCTCGGTAGAAAGCGCAAGCTAGTGAATTTAGGAAAAAAAATAATTTTTGCCCTGCTTCTTTTAACAAATTTCACTCTTTATTTCTCATTCATACTTGTTACTTTACAGCGTTTAAAATATTTTCCTTGTTTCATCTTCATAGCCATTGTGCATTTTTTTGTCCAGCGTGGTTTGGCGCACGTTTAAATTGTTGTTGTAATTCGTATATAATTGTAACTCTAAATCATATCTGTTGATTAATCATATGTGGCGGGATAACGGAAAATGCTTTAAAATTAAGTTAATATTTTATAATTGAGTTCTAAAAATTTTAAACTATTGTTAAGCATCAGAAAAACACCTTTGTATGATGTAGATGAACCAAAGGTGGCTAGCGTTCCTAAGGTAGCCTAACCCCCGCCCAAAAGTAGAATTAATTTAATTTTTAATCACAAACTGGGGGTACTGCTTTGCCATGTATCTGCTGTGCACGTGGCTGAATTTGAAGATCACCTTGATCGGCCGTCATTGTATGCGGTGGTTTCACTTTTGAGGAGTAGTCGTTCTAATTTCCAGATAAAAAGATATTTTAATTTATATGTGTTTAAATACTTAGAATTTTGAGTTATGATACGTTTTCAAAAATCTTATTTCTTTTTTTTAACCACATTACTTCAATTCTAATAAATGTATCGGATTAATAGATTTCAGTCGTGCAACTGACGACTATATGCATGATACGAAGGTGGCCCGATACCCGTACTGCCGTACGAAAGAAATGGGCAAATCATTGTAGTAAGGGGAATTTTCAAAATTTCTGCCTAAATATCTGAAAAAACTTATTACCACTTATTATCAGACTTGTCGAGCAATTTCTACAGTATTGAGATCACCAGAGATGCTCCAAAAGAAGTCAGTAACTCCCAAAAGTAATCCACGAACTACCGTGGACAAAGAGTGATTCAAAGTCTTTTCGATTTAGAAAATAAGAAGATTAAGATGAAAAAATCCAAAGCTATCAAAAGAAAGAATCGCCAGAACATAACAGTAAGCAACATAATAAGAAAATCAAACACCAACCGGGTACACTACCAAAAAAAAAAAAAAAACTTAAAAAATAAACTCATACTACCATGTCTGGCACAAATGAGGGCCAGCCAAATGTAAGCTGGTTTTGTCATTTATGCAAGAAAGACAAAATAATGGTTTGCAATTGTGCAATCAATGCCTGCGATTGTGCAATCAATGCCAGCAATATGTATATGAAGAATGTCAGAGACTTACGAAACCAGACAAATAGAAAATTTTATCTGCAATTTCTGCATGGAATCCTATTACAAAGGTTTGATTTTTGAGAAATGCTGAGTGTAATTCTTCTTGTAATTTCCTTATACTTGTAATTGAACGTTGTAATACTCTTCTAGAGGAAAAAATAGTTTGCCGAGTAATTTTTCACAATTTATGAATCACCTTTGGAAGACAAAGCGCCAAACGTGCTCCACAAAACTATGGCTACCTTCGGATCACCTAACTTATATTTATTTATAATTCTGTCTTGCAAAGTTATGACTTAAAAATCGATTTAAAAAACGCAAACAAAAACAATACACCTTTTATAAATATTCATAAGGGTGTGAAATTTAAAAAACAATTTGCGAATATATATTTTTAGCAATGACTGAATTACCTGAAGCATTTTTTCATGTAATTAATTGAAATTGAATTATTTTTACTAATGGGTGTACTTTGTTTTAAACTCGCTCAAAAAAAGAAATTTCGGTACAATCAATAAAACATTCGGAAATGACTGTATATTTTTATTTCCTTTTAAGTACGTGAAAAAAAGACAGGCTGTCTGAGAAAAATTTAATCGGATATTGAAAATGCATTTAACGAATTTTTTTTCTTCTTTGGGTATGAATAGTTAAAGTTTAGCCATTAGTAAAAATGTTTTTCGTTTGGTGAAACTGATATTTAATGTTCAAATAATAATTAAAACTAGAGAACAGAAATTCTGCTTTTTCAGTATTTAGTGTCGCCACCGATGAAAAAAAAATATACATATATAAATATAGATACAGTAGAGTCCCATTTATCCGAATTAATCGAGCTTATACCTTTGGAATTGATAATTTTCTTATGATGGACTAATGCCTTCTATTATTATGAAACAGCCATTATTAATGAAGTGTTAGGTGAAGATGAAAGAGCAGCCGTAAAAAGTTGGAACTCTGATTTTCGGGTCAGAATGGGGGGAAAAAAATGGCCATTTTATTTTTTCCATTCCCTATTTTTTTTTTCAAAAAAAAAAAAAAAAAAAAATTACAGCTATTTTTTCCCTATTCTGATCAGAAAATCAGAGTTCTAACTTTTTACGGCTGACCTTTCATCTTCACCTAACACTTCATTTATAATGGCTGTTTCATAATAATAGAAGCCATCAGTCCATCAGAAGAAAATAACTCGGTTAAAGCGGAAACTCGGTTAAGCGGGACTCTACTGTAACTCAGTTTTAAGACTTTAAAACACGCGAATTTATTTATATAAAATGACGTCATCCGAATCCGCTGAAGAATTCCTCATTTACGATCCAATCATAAACATCTACAATAAAGTATGGGTAGGACGTCACTACCTCAGAATAATACACAAATGCAGCTAAAGGAAATCAATTCACTTATATATTTTCAAAATAGCACGTATTTTAATTACTTCTTTTTCAGTTTTTATGAGAAAGTGGCAACAATAATATATAATTGTTATTTTTCAACAATTTTCCCTTTACTGTCTACAGAAATGAAGTACATAAGTTGCCAAAATTAAAGAAATGGTGTTAAAAACTAAAAAACAATTAATATTTCAAAAATAAATGGAGGTGCACTAGATTAATTTTAACACAATTATTCTAATTGGTAAATAAATCATATTAGATGTAAATTTCCAACTGGGCGAAAAATGTCCGGACCAGGATTCGAACCAGGGATCTCCTGGCTCAAACCGCCAGTGCTCTACCATCTGAGTGGCCACCAGCTAAGTGCTCTAACATTAGCTGGGTAAGAAAGTTCCACTGGTTTCGTCCGGGATAGCTCAGATGGTAGAGCACTGGCGGCTTCAGCTAGGAGATCCCTGGTTCAAATCCTGGTCCGGACATTTTTCGCCCAGTTGGAAATTTACATCTAAAATGGAAATGCAATTTTCAAACAAATTGCATTTAAAAATACTTTTTTCCCGATACGACGGTATAAAAATTGAAAATGTGCGATGCTTAAAAGTTTTTAAAAATTGCAGTAGAGATTATTTCGTGCAATGGTATGTGACGTTCGTGTACGCCCTTCCTCCTCTAGAAGCGCTCTCTTTTGTAGGAAGAGGAGAAACAGAGCAGAACCTGAGACAGCTTCACCTAAGAAGGTGATCCAAAAAATGCTGTGAACGACTGTGGCCACTGCCGGTCGTAAAGAAACAAAATGAAACCCATATAAGGAATGTAATAATTATAAGTGTTATTCTTTGTGCTAAAATGTGTCTACAGTGATGTCCTACATCTCAAATAAATGTGTGATGTTTCCAGAATTGGCCGATCATTGAGAGAAAAGCCCACACGCGACCATCCGGTCGTCTTACAATGGTGCTGAAAAAATGTGGGGTTTGGCCAATAAGTGTAATTAGCGTACGTTGTGGATATCTTATCGGATTATCT
Organism: Maratus speciosus; assembly: GCA_963932465.1. Taxonomy (NCBI): domain Eukaryota; kingdom Metazoa; phylum Arthropoda; class Arachnida; order Araneae; family Salticidae; genus Maratus; species Maratus speciosus. The sequence goes on from OZ010786.1 coordinate 22,608,492, forward strand.
TTTTCCGGAGGTAAGAAAATTTGTATTATTTGAAATATGGGTGACAAAAATCTCAAAATTAAAAAAAGCTCGCAGCGTGACCAAAATCTTGATAACATCTATAATTAAAAAAATTGTAGATAATTATGTGTCCGACACGCCAAACTTAGATGACCTCGAAGAAAACTTAGCGATGTTAGAACAAAAATCCAGCGATTTAAAACAAGAGGGCAGCGAAATTTTATCGTTAATCGATGATTTATCTAAAGTGGAAAAGGATGCGAAAGCATCATCTGAGTATCATGAAAAAATCACACTTTGGTAGTTCAGAGTAAATAAGAAACTAAAACAGAATGATAAAAAAGAAATTCCCCCTGTATGTCCCGCAAATAATAGGTGCGTAGAATTTTTGAACACATTAAAATTACCGACACTTAAAATTGGGAATTATTATGCAGATATTAAGCTTTTCTAGAATTTCTGGAATTCCTTTAAAACCGCGGTACATGATAACGTACACCTGTCAAATATTGAATAAATGAATTATTTATTCAGTTATTTAGATGGGAGTGCGTATAATTCTATATCGGGTTTTGCGTTATCTGATAAAAATTACATAGAGGACGTAGAGGTACTTAAACAGCAGTTCGTTAGAAAAGACTTAATTATTACCAGTCATATTAATACGTTGTTAACTTTAAGACTTGTAACGAAATCACATGACGTCACGTCATTACGTAAATTATATGACAGGATTCAAACTCAGATTCGGAGTCTCAAGTCATTAGAAATGGAATCAAATAGTTTTCATGCACTGTTAACTCCCATAATTTTAAAAGCATTACGCTACAACTTCTCTTTGGGGTACAGTAAACAAAGTGTCAAAAACTCTGATGAATCCAATTATAGAGTTGATGAATTATTATCATTTATCCGAAATAAATTGTAAGGGAGGGAAAAACAGAATCAAATAATTAATGTATCTTCTGATTTTTCAAGGCCAAAACAATCATCAGATTTATTGCCTGAATTTAGACAAAAAATTTACAAAATATCTGGCGTCATTGTATCTCAAGTGTCTGCCAGAGAAGTATTTGTTTATTTTGCAATGCAATTAATGAGCATTTAACAGAAAATTGTGACAGATATTAAATTCAGGAAAGAATTAATGAAGAAATAAGAAAGCTGATGGCAGATGTTTTGCTTGCTTGAAGCGAAAACACCTAATTAAAGATTGTACCGCAAAAACTAAATGTAAGCTGTGTTCAAATTACATCACGTGTCAATTTGTAACTATTTAGTTAGGAAGGGCGATAAATCAAAAAAAAAGATACGGATGAAAACGCTCTGTCTGCCAGAGTAATGTCTCGAAATATTTTTGATTTAGGACGATTGCGAGAAAAGGAAAAATTAATTGAACCGCTTCAAATTATAGATTTAGAATTCGAAAATAAAATATTGCGAGGCGTGATTGACAGCGGTACTCAGATTTCAACTATAAAGAATGAATGTGCACCAGAGTATTTTAAGGTACCATGCGGGTCAATTATACTTAAATCAGCCTTCGGACATCAATTAAAAGCACCGTTAATAAACATTCTACTAGGCATAGCGGCTGATAAATTACAATGCAGGGTGTTCCCAAAAATAGTAATAACATGCGCGATGTTTGATAATTTAATCAATGATCTACTGTTATCTTTAAATGCTCACAAGGAATTAAGCACGATAAGCTAATATAACGAACCCGTCACCACAATAAATGATTGTAGTACAACACAATTGCCCCGTATTAGAGAAATCGACGAGGTAGGTTTATTTTGTGCAGCTACGGAGGCCGGGCTAATTAAAACAGGAAATGCAAACGAGAGTATTGATAACGATTGTAATAATAACACCGGCAATTTCACGAATAATCGCGATCAGAATTTACACCTAGGCCATTTAGCATATAATGAGAGGGAAAAACTAATTAATGTCTTACGTAGGGGAAATGCCGAATGCTACAACGGACGTTAGTCCATTCCAGATGTTATATGGTAGGCGTCCAACTGGTGCTCTTTCCATATTAAAGTCATTATGGACTAATGAAACACTTTTACCATTTAATCAAGTAGGCTCAGTTACCAATTACTTAAATGACTTGAAAATACAGTTTTGCCATTTCTGCCAAAAAAATATGCACGATAATGAAATGCGAGAGCATAAAGCTCAGACAACCTCTATAAGCGTGATATATGCTGAAGATATTGATTTTTGTGAAATTCAAAATGTCCAGAAGGTAATTAAAGATGATCCCAAGAAACTCAAACATGCGCCTGATCCAGAGAATGTAGCAGCGATACAGAATTTAGAAGTTTCGAAATGCCAAGAACGTTACGTCACTATAGAGAAAGAAGCCTACACGGTTATCTTCGCTCTAAAAAAATTGAACATCATATATATGGATCGCAGGTGATTGTTGTGAGTGACCACAACCCTTTGAAATTCTTCACAGGCTGTGCATCCCAAAGTGCGCGCCTTCAAAGGTTGTCTCTGGCATTGCAGTGATTTGAAGCCCACTTATCCTATCGACGTGGAAAACTCCACACTAACGCAGATTCTTCGAGTAGGATATATGCCTCACACTGGACTTAAAACGAAAGAAACTTTGCCTTTCAAAAACTTACCATAAACTTATGATTTATTTTGTTTATGATCATGCGTTACCTTCAATGACTTTTCTGAATATGAATTTATTGGACATTATTTGATTGAACATTATTTGTTTTAACTCTAAAAATATTTACTCTAGAGCTTTAAAGTATTAATATTAGTATTATAATCTCATATTGCATAGTATCTCAGTTATCCTTTTTAGTTATCGTTATGTTAAGTAAGTATTGTAATTTTGATTTTTATTAATAATGTGTTTTACTAAAATGTATATAGAGATCCACTAAATTTTGATTAGTCTTTAAAGACTAAATCAAAACTTTCAATGGGGGAGGTGTGACGTTCGTGCACGCCCTCTCTCCTCTAGAAACGCCCTCTTATGTAGGAAGAGGAGAAACGAAACAGAGCAGAACCTGAGATAGCTTCACTTAAGAAGGTGATCCAAAAATGCTGCGAACGACCGTGGCCACTACCGGTCGTTAAGAAAGAAAATGAAACCCATACAAGGAATGTAATAATTATAAGTGTTATTCTTTGTGCTAGTATGTGTCTACAGTGATGTCCTACAGTCAAATAAATGTATGATGTTTCTAGAATTGGCCGATCATTGAGAGAATAGCCCACATGCGAAAACATGGAAAAAAAATGGCCATAATTTCTTTTTGAAAAAAAAATTATGGCCATTTTTTTTTTCCATTCTGACCAGAAAATCTAAAAAGTTCTAACTTTTTACGGCTGTTCTTTCATCTTCATCTAACGCTTCATTTATAATGGCTGTTTCATAATAATAGAAGCCACAAGAAAATAACTCGTTTAAGTGGGACTCGGATAATCGGGACTTTATTGTAGTGCAAAACAAATCTTAATTTTAAGACTGAAAGCACACGCTTTTATTTTATTTAAAATGACGTCATTTGCAGTAATATAGATACTTAAAATTAAATATAGTTGACAATAGCTCCATACTTTATCATAAATCTTTCATTTATATTTTTCTCAAAATAGCACGTATTTTCATTACATTTTTTCAGTTTTTATGGGAAAATGGCAACAAGAAGATATAATTGCTATTTTTCAACTATTTATTCTTTACTTTCTCCAGAAATGGAGTACTTAAGTTGCCAAAATGAAACAAATGTCGCTGAAAACTACAAAAAAAAATTAATCATAATATTTCAAAAATAAATGGAGATGCAGTTTTCAAACAAATTGCATTAAAAAGTACCTTTTTTCCCAATACGATGGTATAAACGTTGAAAATGTGCGATGCTTAGAAGTTTTAAAAAAGGCTGTAGAGTATTTAATCGCACAATGAAACATCGGCTTTTTGTTACGGCTGTCTTATACAAGGTAACGTTAATTATTGGAGACAAAATAAGCTGGGAGAAAGAAATAGCATACCGGGGGCTAATAAAACACAATCTATTTATATAAAATCCAAGTCTCTGTGTGTCCCTCACGAATCCGGTAGGACCGCCTCATTGAAATGAGTAATTGTTGAAAAAAACTAATGCAGGGTTACCACAGTAGCGCCAAATGTTAGCCAATTTGGTGATAGCTGGCTAAATAGGCGTAATTCCCATTTAAAACCATTAATCTTTCATAAAGGAGGTCACTGAAATTTAATTTAAACTCCGCTCTTTTAAGATATTTTTCAAAATCTATGAGTGAGAATTTAAAGTACATCTTTACATCTTCCTCCCGATGCTACTAATAAAATAACCGCCAATAGACGACGTTGTACTGTGTGAGCTCCTAACTGCGCGATTTTAATGTGCTTTAGGTACTTTTCCAGTATAGGTGCCTTGGCGAAAAAGGAAATTTGGAAACATATTTTCCGGGAACCTATCCACTGTTTCATCTTATATACACACGCTTTTTTTTCGATATTTATACGATTTATTTAATATAAAAAAGCCGTTTCTCTAATTTTATACAGAAACAGATGTAATTTGTACCGAAAAACATCAATAATATACATATAAAATAAACATATAAAACAAACAAAAACGCTCATCAAGTTTGTTTTCATAGCTGTTTATATGATTTGACAACAAATCTCGATATTTTTCCGTTATTCGGACACCATGCCAAAATGTATGGTAATGCGCCAATTATTTCAAAATGCTAAAAGATATTTGTAATTTTATGCCAGCAGTTTAATGAGTTTTATTTTATTGCTTTATTTTATAACAGTTTGTTCACTTATTTTAAGTATATATTTGTAATTTAATGAAATAGTTCGTAAAAGTCTGGAATTTTCAAATGTTATATTTTTTAAATGCTCACTTTAGTATTGACAATGTTTTTTTCTTTTATTTTTCAAATGCTTCAATTCACGTGATTTTCATTTTGCGTCAACTATTACGCTTGGCGACAATGGTATCCATATAACGGAAAAGTACCCAAATCTCACTTTCTGATGCCCAAATTACACTAAGCTTTTTTTTAAAAAACGCCAAAGCCCCTACAGTGGAAAAGTACCAAACTGTCTATTATTTTGCGCTATCTGTGTTATAGTTTGTACTATATGCAAGGGGTGTGGAGTGAAGAGTTTAAAAATTAAATATTAAAGTTTCGGCACAGATGTCATATATTGGCACGATTTTTTTCTGACGCCAATGTCATATACACAACGGGTACTTAACTGGCGGCAAAGTGTCGTTATTTTGCTTGATATGGTAACCAGGATGTTTATGCTGTTGTTTTCGCCAGATTGGCGTATATGACAACTGTGCCAAAGTTTCTATAAAGCAGTATAAGACTAAAAAATTAAGAATAAAATAAATGAAAAATAAGACTTAAGAAGAAAGAAAAATCATGCGCTAAGCATAGAATATGAAACTTTCCAACACATCCTGAATGCTTCAACAAAACTTCGTTATTTGGGGAAATAAGATAACTAAGTAAACATGTTAGAAGACGCATAAAATTTTTTAAAAATTGATTTCAGCAGTTACCGTCCATAGTCAATAGTATCGTTATTACATGCCACTATTTAGCCAAATTTTAATTTAAACTACTCTTAAAACTACTGAAATCACATTTCCAGATATTATCATCCATAGACGGTTATGTATCCAGTTCTTTGCGTGACCCTGTATATCATTTTATCTATATTCTATAAAAATTTCTTAGTAAACTAAATGCAGCTCAGCGTAAAAATGCATAACTCCTTTAAAAACTACCTTTAAGCAATTTACTCTCATACTCAGTAACCCTTACGAATTCTTTTGTGTAGCCCTGCATATGAACTGTAGCATTTATACACTCAGTATAGTATGCATAAATGTAGTGAAAAATAAAAGCGCATATCATAATTAAAAATACATTTCTAGCAATCATTGCTTATGTACAATACTTCGGAGAAAAGTTGCTTGGCGAGAAAGAAGTTTGCCAACGTATTTTCTGATAACCTATTTACTGCTTCATACTCATAAGCAATTTTTTCCATATGTATGCAATTTATTTAATATAAAAAAAGCTATTTACCCATTTTTTATAATAAACAGAAGTAATTTTTGCACAGATGTCATATAGGCATCGGGGTTGGCGTTATTTTTCTCTGACGCCAATTTGGCAGAAATCTCGCTTTCGAATACCAGTTACTTATATATTTTTAAATTATTTGCTATCATTTTGAAAAGGAAATAACTATAAATAAATAAAAGTTTGAATAATAACTATAGAAAAAAACAGTTTACATAATTAAAAACAGAAAATAAAAGTAAATAAACAATTTATTAATAAATAAAAAACAATAGCCGGGTTACCACAGCAGGCAAAATAACACCATTTTGGCGCCAGTTAGGTATCCCGGTTCATATCTGAAATCTGTGCCATAATTTGTATATAAAAAAATATTATATATATTTAGAAACGATTTTGGTACAGATGTCATATTCGCCCCATATTGGCGCGATTTTTTTCGGTTGCCAATTTGGCGAAAACATCAACAGCATAAACAACATAATCCGGGTTACCACATCAAGCACTTTGGCGCAAGTTAAGTACCTGTTGCCTATATAATATTGGCGACAGAAAAAAATCGCGCCAATATGGGGCGAATATGACATCTGTTCCACGATTTTTTATGTATATAAGTGCATATATAAACAAAAATAAAAGTTCATTAGATTTGTTTTCATAGTTGTTTATATATTTTGGCAACATATCTCACTTTCTGATGCCCGAATTGCGCCAAGTTTTTTTTAAAAAATGCGCTATAATGGAAAAGTACCTAAATAAATAATTAACAGAAATAACCAATTATACAAACAAACATTTTATTTCGAGATCAAAGCATTATTTTTAATTTCAATTAAAAATGCGTATATCCTTGGATAACTTTAGTTGAAATTAGGTTCACAGCTTAATATCTCATTCCATAAACCTAAGCAAACACAAGTGATTCATTCATTGTGAAACTTAAAAAAAATTTAAATCATTGAGGTAATCATTCACAAAGTAAGTTCTCAAACAATCAATGGACAATATTCTAATGACATCATAGTAGGTAAAATGGTGGCGGTATCGTTTGAAATCACAAAGATTTAATTTTGCAACGTCTCTTAGTTACATTATTTTATTGTCATATTTATGAGCTCAGAACAAAAGCATATTTTTTCATTATTTAGTTATTAAAAACGGAAAAAAATTATAAATGCATGATTTGAAAATTTTAAATAATTTTCTTTCTTAATAGTAAAAAATAACATCGGGAAGTAACAGCGGGTTTAAGTTAAATAAGTTTAACTCAACTCTTTAATTCTGTTGTAATATTCAAAATAATTGTACTTATTAGATTTCAGTAAACAACATCAGGACCAGATTAAACTTTGAAGTTAGAGGAGTTACAATGTTATTTCAGGACCTTTCTTTTTGAAAAGCTTTTCTAAATTGCACATGTACATGGAAACTCTTCAGTGTTAGAAATATTATTCTTAGGACTGACATAACATGAGAACGGCCTGCAATTTTAAACAAGTTTTTTAAACAAGTTTATTGGCGCGATTTTTTTCTGACGCCAATGTCATATACGAAATGTATACTTAACCGGCGCCAAAGTCTCGCTATTTTGCTTGATATGGTAACCCGGATGTTGTTGTTTACGCTGTTGATGTTTTCGCCAAATTGGCGTCGGAAAAAAATCGCGCCAATATGGGGCGAATATGACATCTGTACCGTGTTATTTTCATCTATCACTGCGGAACAAGCGAGAAAACTCATATTCTTGCACATGAGTTGTATATATCTTTATATCTAAATTTCCGTCATTTTTGACGGGCTACCTTTCTAGTAATGTATTAAAGTGTAAGATATTTCTTAACTTCCCATTAAAAAATTTACATGAATACTTTGTAGTGTCTGAAAGTTGTATATCGAAAAATTTAAAAATCAAAAAGACAGATTTCTAATAAAACTTATAAAGAAGGTTGTAGTTTTTGGTTACAGAATGATAACAAGAAAATTTTGTTCATCTTTAATGAAAAAAATATACTTGCTCTCCAAGGAAAAAAAGTAAAATGGTTTCAGTGTAGTTTAAAACTTTATATAACCCTTTTTTACCCATAATTTATAATGCAAAATTTTAGAAGACTTAGCAGGAAATAATATGCAGATAAATTATTTTTGATTTACAAGAATAACATTCGCATCTGCTTTTTCCCTATAGACTTATTTTGAAAATAGACGTTACAGAACATAAAAATGTTTTCACTAAAATTAAATTTTAATGTTTATATTATGAAGTATTTTACAACAGGACATTTATACAGAAACAAAGACAATACAAAACTAGTACTCGTATAATGTAGATCAAAATGTATGTTATTTGATTTAGGAAATTAACGGCAGGCAAAAATAAAAAATAACTCTAAAAAATAAAAACACTTGTTTGCTTCTCATAATCATTACTTAATGAATCAAAACAACGCTAATGTTACAGTTGTAACAATCGAATAAATTTTCGTTTGAATAGTTGCATTTTTTCCCATGAAAATTTTATTTATTTTTTGAAAAAACAATAATAATAAAACGGGAGAATATTTAAAAAAAAAAGATTGCGTATTGTTTTTTATTGTGTGTGTTGTTTCTGTACTAGCATTATAATGTAAAACGATAGCATTCCGAGTGACGCAGCCTTAAGCCTAAAATCGTATCGTAGAATTTGTAGATGGCGGAACTCATATATACAGCTAACTCGATATCAAAGAAAACGCGGAAAGCCGCCATTTAATAACTCAGCAGATATAGGTGTTACTGTTCCATTTTTTTTTTTTAAACAGACTTATATCTGCAGTATAATTCTATTCTGAAATTTTTACATTTCTACGTGCAGTATATTTTGATATCTCGACACCCATTTTTAAAGTAAAATCGATGTTGTAAGCTCCTAATTTTCTTTTTTCCGAAAAGGCCTAGGCTTTAAAAATATATATATATATATACATAATACGAATCTGTGTTAGAGGAAGCGAATAAGACTTACCTAGAACCTAGGTAAAGTTTTATTTTTTATATAATCCGCATGAAAAATCGGACTTTTTTAGATCGCACATTATATGTTAAGCTATTGGCTAGTAGACAGAACGTTGCACAGCGGTCTTTTGCAGTTTAGGTCACAGTTAAACCATCTAAATATTGGCAATAAATCTTTTTTAAAACTGCAAAAACAGTTTATTATGTGCTTTAAAATATTTAATATATATATGTATATAATAAATCAAATTTCTATTTATATTATCTTTCTTCTTTTTTATGAAGGAAATGTTACATTTTAATATTTCAAATTTCTGCATCTGATCAAAAAATTACTTAGATTGATTTTTTTAAATGGAGCAGTATTTTGTAATTATATGTATTTTATTTCATTGTTATTCATAGTGAGGAAATATTTTTAAGGAGAAAATATTTCGCATTTTTTCGATGATTCACGTATCGAAATTCGATATTTATCGAAAATTCTCGTATCGAAATTCAATATTTATCGAAAATTCTCGTAGCTTTATTGGCTACGCACATAAGACAAACCATGTATCACTACGCAAAGTTGACTGAAGAAATAAGAAACATCAAAGATCTTGAAATGGTATCCCAAGAGGAGAAAGTGAGTACGATTTCTAATTATCAAGACAGCATATGATGCAACATATACAACATATACTTTACAACCGATCCTTTCTAATTAATATAATGTTCTAAGTTTTTTTTTTCAGCAATACTTATAACTGTTTTCCTTACAAAATACGTTCATGTGTGGCATTGGTATTACTAGTAATATGCTAGTGTAATACAGATAGATTACCAATTTAATTTTGGGTTTTGAGTTTCCTTTTAAAGAAATTTAAAAAAAATCTTTCATTTTTAAAGAACGCAGAGATTAAATAAAAGGTATGACGAAGTGATAATTGAAGAGCTAAGCGGAAGAGAATGTTAAGTAACAAAAATTACATTTGAAGAAATTTGATGTGAAAGATTTTGTTGTCAATTTTAAAGATTTATTTTCTGTTTGATAGCATGTGTTTAAAATATTAGCAGGTGTGGTACACTGTAAAAAAAAAATCTGTGAATTTACTAAAGTTTTTCTAGGAAACTGGGATTCCTAGAACTTTTCATGTAACGGCAACAACAAAATGTCATGTAACAGACACACTTTTGCGCCGAAAATCAAAAAATCTGTAAGGTTACTAAGAATTTTTTTGGAAACTGGGATTCCGAGAACTTTTCATGTAACTGCAGCCAGGGTTACAAATAAAAGTTTAGTAAGTTTACTGAAATTTTAGCAGATTCATTTGTAAAGTTACAGATTTTTGTAGCTTTACAAAAACTAGTTTTGTAGATTTGCAGCTTTTTACGTACAGTTACAGGTGAAAGTTTAGTAAGCATGTAACTTTACATCTGTAGAACTACAGATTTTTTTTACAGTGTACTAAACTCTATCAAAAAACATATTCATATTTAATTTTTAAATATTAAAAAATATGAATATTATTTACATTATTAAATATTAAAATATTAAATATTAATGAATAATGTCTTAAATCTTCAAGTCTAAATAGAACTTTGGTATTTTAGCTTTACCATGTTATAGAATACCTGATAACACCTTCGTCCAAAAGATAAAATAATTTTTGAAAAAATGTAGCATAACATGTTCTTCCACTCAGCTCTTCAATTCTGATTTCCAATCCCGTTTATAAAATGATTCTCTTGTGATAACATTATAAACGAAAATTGACTTAAAATGACGTCTTTTTCGAAATATAGGTATCTTTTGCTTATTTTTTATTTTTATATCTCTTTTCAGTTTCAAAAATTAAGCATCCTATTATTTTATTTAAAAAAAATTAAACCTAAAGGGAAAAAAAAATTATTGCCGTTTATCTCTATAACAAAAGAAAAACAGGAGAAAATAAAAAACAAAACAAAACAAAAAACTGAAGCATTTCTTTTAAGCTAATTGATTTCAGCTACAGCATTGGATTAATTATTTATAGCCTTCAGAGCACACGATTAGCTCAAAATGAACAATTCAAGTTCATAGATAAATAAGATAGAACAGATTTTTTGCAAAAGTAAGATACTTGTTTTTATTTAATTCTAAAGTTAATATGCTTAAAATAAAACTTTAAATAATTTACTTTTTAAAAATATAAAAGTAGCCAGCTCCCTTATCCCTTTAAGACGGGGCAGCTTTTTGAGTTGTTTTTTTTTAAACAATGATATACCTGAAATTCGTAACTGCTAATTCTCTATCTGTTGATAAAATTCATATAATATAGTTTCTGTTAACCAGCACTATCACTCGATTCCGGCATTTATGGAATAGATAACCAGGATGATAGAATTTTAGTTATTGCCTAACCCGCACGATCGTGCGAGTCCGGTCTAAAAGGTTTATATGGTATTTGTGGCAATCAAGTATTATTGTAAATAAGAAAAATTCAGAACTTGTTAATTTTGTTCATAAATCCCGGTGTTATTCAATCATTTTGACATTTTAGCAATACAAGTGCCTTGCCCCTGAAAGGGTTATAGCTTAATCGAATATTAGTTATTAATATATATTAATCTAATTATTTTAAATATTTATTAGTTTTTATATCAACCAATGTATTTACCTAAAAATAATTTTTTTGTAACAATTTTAAATGTATCATTTAACGACAGAGGGTAGCACTTTATTGATTCATTGTTTAATACACTGGCGTTCAGGTTTAAGTGTACTACAAATGATTGCACCATATCTTCTCCAATAGAAATATTGCTTTTTTCTATTTATACCTGCTTATACTCTACAATTACATTATTACTCCTTGGTCCTACTCATATATATTAAAAAAATTTTGGCAGCATGTGCATATCATTTCTTATACTTTTTTGCTTTATCATTTAACACCAGATTTGATCATCAATTGGTAATCTGCTTTTCTTTTTTTAATCAATTTCAATCCATATTTTTTTTTCATCTTAAGTTATTTCTGGCTTTATATTTTCTGGATTTATTGTGTGTGGTATATCTTTCTTGAATTCTTTAGCTTGTAATGGCTAATGCAAAGATGAAACCGTACATGTTATTTGTGTTAATCAAGCTAATAAACGCCAGATGATTCTGCCTTGGTTTCACAAATATTTACTTTTTTAGTTAACATGCTAACAAAGCCTGAGAGTTAATGTGCCCACAGGTTCGGTTTGTACGTATGTATGTATGTAACGCGATGTACGTAACTCTTGATAAAAATATCCGATTTGATTCAAAAATTTTTTGGGTTCATTCTGATAAGGCGTTTCACTGATTAGTTTTGGCTGTGCATTGTTTAAGTATAAAGGGGAGGAACGGGGAAGTGTAATCCCCCCTTAATTTACATAAATATGTTTTTCATGCAGAATTATCCGATTTGCTTCAAATTTGGTATACCGCTTTATTCTGATAATGCGCTTCTTTGATTAGTTTTGATGGTTCCTTGGTTAAGTATAAAGAGGTTAACGGGGTCTAATCCTCCTTAATTTAGCTAAATGGGTTTTTCATGCAGAATTATCCGATTTGTTTCAAATTTGGTATACAGATATATTTTGATAAAGCGCTTCCCTTATTAGGTTTGGAGGTTCATTGGTTAATTATAAAGATGGGAAACGGGGGTTTAATCTCCCTTATTTTGTTTTCCGAGGGCATTATTCTTTAAAGTAAAAGAGAAATAAGAGATATACAATTAGTGTGAATAGAATGTGAGCTGAATACCATCAGTTTAACTTGGGTGCGTTTCTTTTTATTCAATGCTTACTGTATTTTAAGTTCCATGTTGTTCTTCTTATGAGGATCTGCTTAAAAAATATATATAATGGTTTATACATAATTTTTAATAAAAATAAATTCCATTTTTACTTATACATTGACATTAGTTGCCTATAATTTGTATTGGTTTATAATAGTTTTATGTATATATATGAGGACATGAATTTAAAAACTCGCTTTATCCGAAATTTAAAAAATCGTGCTTTCTCACTGTTCCATTAGTAAACCTGCTCCGAAAAAAACACAACAATCTGAAAAAAAGAAAGAAAAAAAAATTGTTTTATCGTGTATTTCTGCCACGGCATTTCAATGGAAACCAATGAAAGCAGTCTGAGGTTTTTGCGATTTCCCAAAATTTGATTTTTTGGATAAGGCGAGTTTTGAAACTCATGTCCTCATATGTTTACAAGTTTAAATTTTAGGTTTTTAATAAAATGTATTTAAAAAAAACCATATAAAGATGCCTGGTGATAAAACATTTATGTTTAGCTATCTTTAATTTACACATGGGGTTTTAAATTCTTATTTACAATGTACTCTAATAAATATGTTTAATCTTCATTAGTATCAATTATGTTTTGTAATATTTTAAATTTCTCTTTAAATGTTACATAAATTTTCTTCCATTTGCTAATGTTTACATACATAATAATATTTGTTGATACAATTAATTATTTCTAATTCGTTTTCTAGTAAGTTTTGAATTCTTTATTTTCTATATTAAACAAATAAAATATAAAAAATGATCGAATTCCCTCTGTGCAGCTTAGCAGTGAAAAAAATCTAATAAACCGATATTTAGTACCTAATAAAATGAAACACAAATATGTTTCATAAAAAAAAGGGAAATAATTCTGAAAAGAGGCATTTTGACTAAATATAAAAGTAATTTCTTAATACTCTTAAAGAAATAATTATATGTCAGTTTCTTTATTTTAAAAATTCTATTTATTTATTTTTTCATTAGTTTTGCTGTAGTTTAATTTAAGTACTTGTAAAGTAATATTAAAATGTAGCACTGTTTTGAAAATTTAAGAATTTAATCTTCGATAGTCATTTATTTAATTATTCTAAGATCCTATTGTTTGAATAATAAAAAAGTATAAATCGGATTGAAAAAAATTAATGCTACGAAAGAAAAGACATTCTAAAATATGACCATATAAAATGTTTTTTTTTTTTTTTTTTTTTTTTTTTATCTCTCTACTTTGAGTGGTGGAAATAATAGTAATAAAAAACACATAATTTAAACACAATAATATTGGATAAAAAAATATTTTTAAGAGTGAATTTTCATTCCAATCAAAGCAAAAATATAGCTTAATGTTACAATTTCCTAATTAAATTAAAATACTGAACTATTTTTACAGTTTATAATTTGCAGATTTTTTTTTTCAAGATTCTTTATTTCTTTAGTCTATTGAGAATATCTTACAATATTCTAGATAAAAAATGATTTTTGGAAGTAAAACTATATATAGGATTGACTGGGTGAAGAGGACGTAGTTTTTGACTTAATTGTTTTAAAAATTGCCTGTTGTTTATATTTGTTATTCATTGATTTCTTGTTAAAGTTTAGACTCTTATGTATGATTTAAAAACTTATTTCATTTTACAGATGTTACAGAGATTTTCGAAAATTTTGTTTTTGTAAACACTTGCATTTCGGCATCTTACCCATAGGTTTGGGTAAGATGCCCAACTATCTAGGGGTAAGATGCCTTATGGAGTTTCAGTGTAAACAATAATTTTTGTGAAGCAGTACGAAACATAATGGGGCGAATAAAAGTAAATTTAATATTTTAGACATACTAAAGTTGTTAACCTATCTAATTTTAGGAAATTAAAAAAATATGAATGTAACAAACGTTGGCAATATAATAAAGGAACAAACTAATATTTATTTGTTATATAATTATTTATGTTATGTTAAAATATTTGGTTGTGTAATATTTATTTAATATACTATGTTCTACATAACATTTAAAAGAATTATGGCTCTTAAGTATGCTCATTTTAAAACATTATAACAAGTTTAATTACGGTAAAGCCACTGTGATAAAGTGCTTCAGAGTCAAGCTTTTTTATTAATGTTTTTTATATGTACTTTTTCTTTTTAGCAATATCTCAGGCCTGCCACAAACTGCACATTTGTTTTGGAACTTTGAGCAGCTTTTATATAACCGAGAGTTTCACTGAATGCACTTGATCCCATCACAATTTCTCGAGGTTTTATTGCACCCTGCTAGATACTCTGAACAATTATTTTCATTCACTTAAAAAAATATCGTGTTCTGAATCTTGGGAGGGAATTTAATCATCACCCATATCATCGTCAATTGAAGATTCTGTCTTTCTACCCTTTGACTTCTTATCTAATTCCTTCTTAGAAAGGCTTGAGACACCGGGAAATTCGCAGTTGCTATTGTCACACCGATTTAGTTTGACTTTTATTGATCTTTAAAATTATTTTTATTTGAATATTAAGATGAGAAAAAAAAAACTTTGGTGAAAATTACTTGATTTTTAAAACGATACATTTAAAATGTCTAATTTAAAATAAATTTATTATTGTGTCTTTTTAAAATTGTTTACTTTTATGCAAGCTAAATTTAAATTGTTGGGTTTATCTTATTTAATCAATCACGAAATTAGCAGTTAGATGTCTTGACAGCAATTGATTTTGTCTTAAAATCGCCCAGCCAAAGGGAAGTGAATGGAAACCTGATTACAGGAGATCGCCAATAGTCGTTTAATTACGATTTAATCTTCCGTAATATTTTCAAAGCAGATCAAATTAGCGTGTTTTTAGAATCTGTGGTGTCTGGATGGAAATTGGCGAGCATAGCTCGTAGGTGACAGAAACCTCTAGTTATCTAGAACTATATTATATACTACTGATATTTACAGTTATTAAAATAATTTATAACTGCATTTAACATAAAAATTTTAACAATGATTAAAATCAATAATTATTAAACAATTATTTATAAGGCCAATAAAGTTTATTTATAAGGCAGAATACATATAGAAACCTTTAAAGTTATGTTCACCTTAGATCTGAATATTTCTTTATGTATTTTTAATTTTTTACGGTTATTTTTTAATCTTTTTATGTATTTTTTAAATACGCAAAATGTTAATGGTAACTTATAAGTAGCTTCCCTACTATCCAATGTTTATATCATCAATAAACTAATTGTAGATTAGGGAATATATCAATTTCTTAGGAAAACCATGATTTATTGCATCAGATGTCAATTCTTTAATGTTTTTATTTATAAGATGTGAGGAACATAAACTCTTTATTCTATACAAAGGATTAAGGAGAATATTACGGTAAACTGAAATATGTAAACAAGATTTAAAATGAGTAAATGTATTAACTTTGAATTAAAAGTCTTTACGTTTGTCATAAAGATCTGTAATTGTTTTTTGCGATTTTAATTTTTAGATCTAAAAAAGTTAATAGTATTGTTCGTTAAAAGATTTTCTGTCAATTCTAAATTAGTTGGATAATCTACTGGAAATTGAGAAATAGTTGATTGGTTAGTGCCAATTAAAATTATGTCATCAATGTAACGATACATGAGAATACTATCTTTACAAAAATTACGCTCATATTGATATAAATATAAATCTGACATTAGACTGGACGTAGATCCGCCTTGTGGTATTCCGACTATTTTATATATAAATAATATTATCTTGTAAGATATAGTCATTGTATATTATGAAATTAATTAAAGTGCGAAAATATTTTATATCCATATATGTAGGAAGTGTTAATTGATTTTTATATGTTTTAGTGTATTAATTATATTAAGCAGGTCTGTAAGATTTATAGTACTATTAAATAGATATTTGAAATCATATGTCAGTATATTTTTTACACATTTAAGGTACACTAACCAATTGATGACTATTTTTCATACAATGTGTGTTATCTATTGTTGTTAGTTTATATATTTGACTAAGACGTTTTAAGGGGTCTCAGGACTATTAAAGCTCTAAAATATTCGAAATTTTAATTTTTTTATATGTTAAACTTCTATGTTTTCTGAACATTTTGATATAATTGTTACCTTGAAATTCCCATTAGAACAGAAGTTATGGCATTTAGAATTATACTCGCTCAATAGCTGAAGCGGTGTTTAAAAAACTTTGAAGTTATTTTTCTTCAAATGACGTTTTTGGGCATAACGCGCACGATATCTCAAAAACTTCTGAATATTTTTTCATGAATTTTTCAAAACATATGTTTCATGTTCGTTTGTATAAACTGAACCTAAAATTTCATTTTTATTGTAATAAGAAAATATTTTTTTAGGGTTTATATTTTGAAATTTTCTAAATTTTGCATTAGCTAAATACAACTTTATATTAAAAATATAAAAATGCTTTAAATACAAATTAATTTAGGTTCCGTGTCATTATTATAATCTGAGGTATAAGTAGGCACCAAAACTTTCATTCTAGTTCCGAAATTTATTTTGTAATCGTGCGCATAAGCTGTTATGCCAATTTTCTGCTCCTCAAATATCTGACAGTTTTGAGCACCCTGTAAATGCTAATTCTGCATCTTGCAATTTTTCAAATATTTGAAATGAAAGAACATACTTGTATCTTTCATTCCCATTTAAAATTGTGTCTTAATATCAAATACATTTCAAGATATTAAATGTAGAAAATGGTCCTTTTTTTTTCTTTTTTTCCAATTTTAAGAGTCATGAGACCCCTTAATAAAATATTATTAGCATTATTGTTATGTGCATTACACCCAATTGTAACTGCTCTGAATTTAATTGGTGTCTTATGAAATTAAATTTATATATATATATATATATATATATATATATATATATATACCTATTATACTGCTCGATATCAACGCAAACTATGATCACGAACACACGCCATATCATTGCTAACAATCAATTATTCCATAGAATACCCATATTGCAGTCATAAGTGGCGACGCACAGTGTAAGATTTTGCGAATCTAGCGGGTGAAAATTATCGATATTAAGGTAATAAAATTGATCTTACGAGAGATAAAAGGGTTCTGTATTATAAAAAAAATACGTTTTTACCCATTACATTGTACAATTTACATCATTGTTACTGCATTCCATCATCATAACCATAATGAAAAGGTGTTTAGTTATTTGCATACGTTTGCATTTGCGTAGTGTTATTTTATTCAGTGCAGATTTTTAAAAATGTATAGTAAAAATTTATTTTCAACAAGAAGAGATTTCGTGTGCTAAAAAATGGTATTTAATTTATTACATACTGCCATAGCTACTAATGCTATCATAAAGTGAATCTTGTCATTTTTCGTTGTTTGCTGTTCTTTCATTACTTGTATATTCGTTTATACGTATAAATGTTAAAACTTCAGGGTGAATTTCAGCCGCTCTATAACTTTATTGAGGTTTTAATGTCATGATTAGTAATGCTTAAAGCAGATATACGAGGGTTGTTTTTAAGTAAGGGCCGTTTGAAAATAAAAACTAAATGAAAGAAAATTTTCAAAAACCAAATTTATTTTCAGATTATTCTACATACATTTTTTTTTTCAACATTTATGCCAAATTTGTTTAATCACTTATTATAACTTATAACTAGATTTAGAAAACCCTCTTCATAGAAACTTACCGCCTGCTCCGGTAACCAAGAGGTCACAGCCGTTTTCACGTCTTCGTCATCCTTGTAGTGATTGTCGCCCAGATGATGTTTGAGATAGCAGAAAAGATGGAAATCGCTCGGCCCAAGGTCGGGGCTGTAGGGGGTGGGGGGTGGAGAGGGCGGGTCCAAAACTTCCCAGCCTATAGTACTAGGGTCAGAGCTGCAGTGTGAGATCTTGCATTGTCACGGTGTAGGAAAATTCCCTTTGTCAGCATGCTGCGTCTTATGTTTTAAATAGCTTTGCGACAAAAAACGTATCACTGACCGTACCTGGACGGGGTTGGCGATTCGAAAATCTTGAACATTTTAAAGACACAGAACAGACCGTACAGGCTACCTACATAGCTGCAACTGAGCCCAGTTGTTCCCAAGGAATGCCGGGACACGACACAAGCACTCGTTGCGGCGCGCGCGCCACGTATTAGTGTATACAACAAAACGACCCTTACTTAAAAAAACAGACCTCGTATTTATCACGAATCCACATGTTATATAAATTACATAAAATTGCTCAATAAGAGCTCGATCAACATCTATTATGCTAGCGGCCACAACAGCATCCTTAAAAAGTCTTCTTTTTCGACTTGCTCCATTACTATTACGCCATCCTTGTTTTTGGGAGTCTCTAATATTAATTTTCTTTCACATCTAAATCTTTCAATTACATTTTTTCTTTCTGCAATACTTCTTTTTTCTTCAAGTTTTCGGCATTGCTTTACATCAAATCTATAACTAATATGTAAGAGGTAATCGACAAATCTTAATTGTGCATGTAATGCCGATAAGCCCCAAAAACTTGTGAGCATTACTGGAATATTATTCAATAATTTTCTAATTATTCAACACCTTGGATTTTCAATTATACACATTGCATTTTTCATTTTTAAGTTGCTTTATTTGAAGATAGAATGCTGCACATTGTGCTATCTACCACTGTTTCTTCGAATTTGTGTTCTATGTCATATATCTGGACATTGAATTATACTGTACCTTGTGCAATAGCTGTAAAGATTTAATTTCTAGCAATTTCAAATTCTTCTGTTATTTACTTTTCAGTTTCCACGATGAATTTAAACTTTATGGGTCTAGAGTCAGAAGTAGATGACAGGTATGGATTTAGCCAATATAAAATTTTGATATTCTTCATCACAGACCTTTTTTTTTTTTTGACGAACATCCGGCTTTTTCAACGATTTTTTAAAATGTCTTTGCTCTTCTCGGACTTTCAGATATTTCCTTTAACGCAGCAGCCTTTCGTCCACACTGTCTCAGTTTTAAACACATGGCACGTGCTAATCCGTGTTCCGAGAATAGCGAATTCACCTTTTTTCTGTTGTTTTCGGTTCACTTAAGCAAAAGATTTTCTTTGGTTGTCCAAAGTTTTCAGGTATTCATTATTAGTTCTGTCCTGTAAATACATTTATTGGTAATATTCGAATCTAACCATTTCTTCTTTTAAGCCAAAAAACATTCTGTAAGCGATGGCAGTTTCTCCTTCTTCGAGAACTGTCAATTATAAATGAATGGATCAGCCGCTTAATCTGATCTAACATAACAGATGAACACTGCTGAAGAATATATTTGTGTAGTACATAGTCCATCGGGATATTTTTAGAATTCACACGGAATTATTCATGTCCAGTAACATCATTTTGCAAAATCTCATACAATTCTCTTTTCGAAATTAACACTTCCGTGCCTGAAAAAAAAAATTATTTATATTGAAGAGTTGCAAATAGTTGCAGCTGTAACTGATTTATTTTATATATATATGCCAACATAATTACAAAAAAAATTATATTACAATGTACCAGGGTGTACAAAAATTTTGGCAGCTTGTTAAAAATTATCATATGCTATTAAATTTTCAAATATTTTTTATATTTACATTAAAATTTATTTTTTTAAATAACTCTTCTAAATAACTATCGTAACTTTGTAAAATGCAAAGTATCTACATTGTTTTAAAGATTACATACAATTATAAAAAAAAAATGTTTATAAAATAAGTATGTTTTTAACCATAAATATCAATAGCATTTACATCTACAGCAATCGCCATTCTAAAAAGGTTAAAAGCAAACGTTTTTGACTCAATTTTTGATGATATTGTTGTGGAGGTAGGCTGTTATAATTCTCTATATATTTTTTTCTTCAATGTATTAGTTATTATTTGAAATGTCTAAAAGTGAAATTACTGGAAGTCGATTTTTGGACTTTTTTCCAGCTAGAATTGCAAAATCTTACACTGTTCGATGGTGCAAAATAGGATTTAAAACATTAGGAAGAATTCCCCATTCAATAAAAAAAGGGGCTGCATAATCATTAATTAATTTATTGTAATTCACATCTCAGCAGAATTCTTCTAGTTATCCAATTGACTTTCTTATCTGGGTTATACCATTACATATCAAAAATCGAAGATGTTACATTGCATTAGAACTAAACATATTTAAAAACCAACTCCGCCAAGTGACAAGTGTATTCGCAAGCGAAAAAACGTACAAATCTTTTCTTCCAAGCCAGTTCACTCGTTTTTTTTTTTTTTTTTTTTTTTTTTTTTTTTTTTTACTAGCAATTCGCTCTATGATATCTTGACGCTACTTATGATATCTTGACGCTACATAAATTTTAAAAAAAGGAAAAGGTTGGAAAACTTGCATGGTATCCTGGGATATCGAATAATAAATTTAATAAAATAATAAATTGGTATTAATAAACATTCAAAAGAAATAAGAATTTAATGTCTCAAAATATGAAGGAATCAATAGATTAGGGATTTTTACGAAGTGTCGCTTTAACAGATTAAGGTTTTTAGAATCAGAACAAAATAATACGCTGATTTAAAGACATGGGATTAAAATATAATTGATATTTAAGATAGTATTGAACGACAGATAAAATGTAGATATTATAAGAATTTTGAATAAATTAACTAAGACAAAATGGCGAATCTTTTTTTATCATTACATATTACACATATATATATATGTTGTAGAAATAACTTAAATAATAATTCAAACGAAAAAGAGGTTTTTTTTTTATATCAGCTGTTGATATGTAGTTTAACTTGCATTCCATATTTTGAAAATCTTTCTCATAAATTTTCTTTTAGTTATTTATGCTCAAATTTAGTGAATTCTAAATATACATACAAAAAGTAAATAATATTTAAAAAGGAAGTTTTAACTTATAAAGATAAACTGAGTTAATGAAAAATCATCGAATAAATAAGAATAACGGCAATGTTAGTATTGCTTTATTATTTTAATATTTTATGAATGATAGCGTTTTCTTAGTACATAACATAAAGAAACAATGTTCTAATTTAACCCTTTGCACTCCGCGTTATTTTGAGTATGGGCTACCAACAACTCCGCGTCATTACACAAATATTTTATTCGGTCTCGGCTCCACTTTTTAAAAAGAAGTTTCCATCAAGTACACAATTTTAAAAATGCTCTGATTAAATGAGGCAAATTTATTTTCCTTTGTTACTGGTGCCAAAAATAATTTTTGTAAGGAAAGATGATGTCGCCGCAGCGGCGACAACGGAGTTTTTCACTTACCTTACCATGTCGCCGCAGCGGCGACAACAGAGTGCGAAGTATTACGATACCGGTAAGGGCAATTTATCAAGAAAGATGATATGTTTGTAAATCCCCCACATTCGAAAAGAAACGATTGGCATCTATTTTTTTTTAAATAAAAAAAAATTATTATAATAATGATTGTTTCAAAAAAATTATTACATAAAAGGACAATTTAATTTGTTAAATAAATTATATGAGAGAAAGTAAAAAATTGTTGAAATTTTGACGTAATTCTTCTTGCATTGTTCATACTGTCTTCGTTTACTTTATTGTTTTGCTGTTGTGGTCATGTTATGAAAGATTGATCGTAATTCCTCTATTCATTTTGTTGCAGATAGATCATAAGCGCTCTATTAGAGGTTTGCACCAAAGAAGAGCAACGAGCAGCGATACGGTTTTTGTGGCTGGTAGGTGTATCACGGGCCGAAATCCATCGAAGACATTCCGTACGATACGGGAACATAATCTTGACGCAACGGAGTGTCTATGAATGGATTGAAAAATTCAAGAATAGTCACAAATGTGTTACGTATGAGGAAGGGGCCGGACGACCGTGTACGGCCACAAAAGATGACAACATTGACCGTGCACGTGGCATGGTTTTGTTAGACTGACAAGTGAGTAATGATGAAATGGTACATCGTCTGCAAATCAGACATGGTTCTGCCTATGAAATCATCCACACCAGACTTGGGTTATATAAATTCGATGCATGCGTGATTCATTGCTCAGCTGAAAACCTTCTTTTCTGAGGGCATCAGGATGGTTGTGCAACGATCGGCCAAGTGCGTTGAAAAGCAAGGGGACGGTATTGAAAAATGATATTAACTTTAGTTTCCTATTTGTATTTCAATACAATTTATAACTACATTGAGGATAATTTTTGACTTTCCCTCGTATTAAATAAATTATTTTGACACGATTTCTTTTCAAATTTAACAACATCAAAAAATTATGCGTCAAGCATGGTTTATGAAACACTTTCCAATTCTTCCAGAATACTTTAACGAAACTTCACCGTTTAATAACGTGAATGATGATGTCTAAGTAAACAATTTGGTAAACATGTAATACATATTAAAATCCAATTTCAGGAATTATAATCAATAATCGGAAAATATTCAAATTCCAAATAATATCATAAGACGAAACGCAATTTTCACCTTGATTCAACTCCATTAGTCTATTTCTGTCAGTTCTAAAAGGAATGGTGCTGGTGTATATACCATTCCTTTTAGAACTGACAGCAATAGGCTAATGGTGTACATCGGAATGACCAAAAGAAAACTCAAAGAAAGAATACAAGATCATAAAGCAGACATAAAATTTTGTCGTCAATCCACAGCTCTCTCTCGTTTAGGTTTCAGTCAGAATATCGCAATAGATTTTGATCAGGCAAAATCATATTCCCAACATCCAATTATTACATAACCACTATAAGAGAATCAATAGAAATCCTGTGTAAAAGCAATCAAGTATGTAACGACGCCCTATTGTACAATATCCCCAGTTTGTGGTTCAATATCCTGAAAATAAAGCCTGAAAGCATGAACAAAGTGACGTAATAAAATTTAAAGTACAGAAGTTAAATATTTTCTTCTACCCATGGAAAGTGAGGTTTGAGAAACAAAGAGATGTCATAAAATAAATGGAACTGCAATTAATAATAATATATATTTCCTCTAATTCAATTCAATACAAGAAACTGCTACTGCTACTTGTATTTTCAACTCTAGTAATTATTGGCTTTCATTTTCAAAACAAAGTGACGTATTTGTATAAATAAACAACATTTAGTCATTGAGATTTGTTGACGATCCTGGAAGGTTTGAAAGTACTAAGATGTTTTAAATAAAATGTATATTTTAAACTTGTAACATCTTTTTCATTACATTAGTCGCCTTTTAAGTAAGAATTGTGGACCTTTTTAATGTTCACATTATATATTTTATGCGAATTGCTTTGTTCAGTAGTGTATATGATCTGTACTATACTACATAGTATGGTAACATTTACATTTATTAAAAAAAGAACAGTACTGTTCCCCTTCAACACTTTCCGTCAATAAATAGAAACTTGCTCAAGTTCTTTTCTGTTGCGCTGTATATGATGTATCACACAAAGTAATAGGCAAAAAATAAGCATAATTTAAAAACTCGTATCATGACCTAAAACGCACGTCCAGCAATTATTGTGTGATGTAGATCACATGTAATTGGATTTTGTAGAACTTAAAAAATACATTAGTTATTAAACTATTTCGCTTTTTAACTAAACTCTTAATTTTCACTTTTTCAGTTTAATGTTGTTTTCATTTTATTCGTAAATTTACTACTATAATAATTATAGATCGCACTATTATTCATTTCATCTTTGCGAATATAACATTTCCTCTTGTAACGCAAATATTTATGTACATCTGTCAGTATTAAATTTTAGCCATTACACATTAAACACTAAAATAAGTTGATTACACTAAGGTTACGTTTTAAAACTTTTGTTTTTAACATTCAGTTAAGACACTATGATATTGGTTATAGCTATCATAAATTTTATTTATCCGTTACTCTGCTAAATCAGTTGTCCATAAATTTAAAGATATAACACTCGGTAGCTAACATGTTAATTCTTTTCACTCCAGGAATAAATTTATTGCTTAATTTTCCAGTAATATTGTTTTGTTTACTTATGGTTATTGAAAATAATATTACACTAATTTTCTCTTTAGCGTGAGGCAATAAATTTTCAAAATGTCTTCATATTAATTCTTAATTTGTTTGGCACTAGATCTCGCCAATGATTGCGCCTCTTTTTACCACGTTGGCGAAATTTGGATGTTTATGCATGCCAACCAAATAAAACTGTATTCTTGGATTATTTTCGTTCTTTTGCGATTCTATTCGCAACTCTGATCATGTGAACAAATATTGGTTGTTTTAATGGGCCACCCCTGTTAAAGCTTTTTATGGATCTTAAAGAAATAAAACATCTTAAAATGTAAGCATTTCTACTCATTTATCCTACAAGTTCTGGATAGGAACTCAATAATGGGTTTGCGAAGAACGTCGTGTACAAAGTACATATGAACCGGCCTGACATGTTACAGATCTTTAACAAATAAAATATGGGGGGCTTCGCCCTACCATATTTTGATAATAGACAATACTGTAACCGATACTTTTATGTGCCCTGTAAATGAATGATGAATACTATGCACACCTAATTCTGTAATAAGTCTTTTGTTTTGCACCTCAGTGATATTTATCAATTTTAATATTTTTGAAATAGTGTAATATCATTAAAACACACATCAAACGACTTTCCCCCATAGACTGTAATGTAACAGTATTCTTCTGTGTATCCGTGTAAAGGAACTATCAATGCCACACACTTCATTTCCAATACAGAACATGCTATAATAAACCGCAGTACTTTACATGCATTGCATGGCAATCGGATTATGTTTATGTGAGTTAAAGCACAGACAGAAACACAGAGAAACCTAACTCATAAACAATTTTCAAGTATGTTGGAAAGTGTTAAAAAATTAACAAGAATGAAAAATCATGGTTCCAGCATAGATTATGAAACACTTTCCAATACATTGAGAATATTGTAACAGAATTTCACAATTTTAAGGTGAAAGGTGATGTCTAAATAAATAATATAAAAAACCTTTGAAAATCAAATTTCTGCTAATATCATCAATAGTCGGAGGAATGTTCAATTTTTTGTGCAATCCTGTGTATGATCTGTAAATTTCTATCTATACTACATAGTATGTTAAAAGTTAGTTCAGTTGAAAGAATAGCATAGTTGAAATTTTCTATTGAGCAATTTCCGTGAATAAACGAAATGTACTTCAGAACGTGTGTGTAGTCCTGTATATGATGAAAAGTATTTATACACACCAAGTAATATTAAAAGAAGAAGTGAAATTTAAAAACACGTGTCAAAACTGAAAACGGACTTCCAGCAATTATTGTTCAGAGGCTTTAATAGTTCAATTATTGTTCAGAGGCTTTAATAGTTCAATTATTGTTCAATTTATTCTGTCGTCAAATTCTTTTTTGTGCCCCTGTAAATAAGCGATAAATTCTACGTACTTCGTATTCTACAATAACTTCCGTGACGTGCACTTCAGTGATATATATAAATTTCAGTATGTTTAAAATAAAGTAATATATATGAAGACTATATAGAACATACCAATATACAACCAATATACAGTGGCGGTCAAAAGTTTCCGGCCAGCAAAAAAATTTTGTTTAACTTGTAAGTATATCCATTAGGGTGGTCACAAGAAATCAATTTTCGAATTTTTTCGGGGGGACCCCCCCAAAACGTTGCCAATTGACTAGAAAATGAGATTGGCTAAGTTTCAGCTCATTTGGATAACATTAACCCGTGCCTCATTGAGGTTTAAGTTTGAAAAAAACGTGATTTTTCGCAAAAAAAAATGCTGTTTTTCCTTCATAAAATGAATACAATTGAACCTAGAAACATAATGCAGGTCTCATTTTATATAAAAAAGTTTTGCTTTGAAGAACCACACACCATTTTTTTCTAAAAATGTATAGATTTAAAAATATGCGCATTTTTCAGGACCAGACTTCACCTGAATCCTAAAAATTGACTTTTTATGAAAAAGCGAAAAAAAATTTGTAACATTCCATTTCATCTTCTGTCCACCTTTTGTTTTTCTTTTTTTCGTTTTGTGAAGTCCAATAAAGTGTTTGATTAAAAAAAATTCCAATGAAAATGAAAAAAATCGAATTTTAAACTGAAATAATTTAAAAAAAAAGGGAGGGCAAAGGAAATGTAGAAATGAGAGCAAATAATGCTCAGATGCATTTTATTATTAAAGTTGTGTTACAAGAAAAGAGGCATAATAAAGAAAATAAATTATTTTCCCTTACAGCTGTCACGTTAACCCTTTCCGGCACAGAAAAAGTCTGTTCGTAAAAGGATGAAATGATTGTCTACCCCGGAATTTACAAACTACATTTTTAGAAATTAAAAACACATTACTTTAATCTTTCATTGTAAAAGCAAAATTTTATTAAAATATTCTTCGTGCCGTTTGTAAGTTTGGAATTAAAATTAGGTGGGACACTGCGCCGGAAAGGATTTAAGTGGTAATGGTTTAGATAAGGTGGCTTATGTTGACTTTTTTTTACCAAAGTATTATCTAAAAATGAAAATGCAACTTGATCCGAGTTAAGATACCAAATCGGTTTGTCATTTTAGCAAGTGCTTTGTCTGTAACCTATTTATCAAATTTTCTGTAGTGAACAAGTGATTTTATTATTTGCAGGTCTTGAATTGGAAGCTAATGTGGCAGTGGAAGTATTGAAGCACGCTTTTACATAAATATTGATTAAAAATAAGAAAATATCTCTGATACCTTCTTTTCTAAATTTGTTATTGAAGGATGATCCCTGAAACAATATATTTTGAGAGAATGAATGACCTGTGCCGCCATCCATCTGACATGATTAAAAGCACCAGGTGCTCTGAAAAAAGTCTTTTGCAGGAAGGAGTTCTATAAAAATTAAATAAAGTTGGATAAACTCTTTATAATCATCCCTGAGCTGCTAATTTTTAAAAGTTCCTGTAAGAAAATTTGAAATTTCTTCTGAATTAACTATTTATACCTAGTATTTCATCTTCAATAGCATTTGTATACTTACTCTGGTTTAATTTAGACCACCCAATCAGAATTGGTTTTTTTTTTATAAATATCTGGCTGAGTGGCAGTGATTATGCCCATTTTACAATCAAGAACAACTTTTAGGAAAATTTCTAAATTATGGTGGCGGCATGGTAAATACGGAAGACTTTTCCTTTAACAATTGCTATAGAAAAATGCAGGTTCCTCTGAGGCGACCTGTGTTTACTGCAGTTGTATCAAAAAATATTGCCTGGATTTTACCAACTTCCTCCCACTTTTCAACTGCTGAAAATACAGCTTTCGCCTGAATTATTCTGATACTATTTTCAAGTTGAGGAACTCGTAGTAACTGTTCTTCATCCCCACAACTAATTAAAACTTATATCCAATCTACATTTTCTTTATTCATAAAATGGTGAAGCAGTTTTCCACCCCAGTGAACAACAGTTCTCTCTAAACTGAAATTTTTAAATCTGTTTTCGATGTGCTCAGTTTTTTGTTTACGAAACAGTTATTTGTAGAGTCCATGTCTGTGGTTAGCTAGTGGATGTATTCTAAGTCTAGCAGCTTCTCTGGCATTCAGTTCATTTTGCGAATATTATAAAATAAAATACATAAAACTTGACAATTACTTGGCTGCTTACTGTCGATAATTTGATGAGACATGTGGCCAATTTAAAAAATCTTACATTTCTGCCATCATATCAAGTTGGGGAAGAAGGTTTTACGGAATGTTTCGTCAATTCTAAAAATAGATAACCATAACAGATAACAAAAACAGCCTTATAATAAAAAGAGAAATTCAGAGGTTCAACTGCAATACAAATCGAGAAGCTCTTTCTTACTAGACACAGAACTAGATAACTAATAATCAAGTATAATTCGTGAAATATTTTTAAAGTTACAAAAATTGTTCACTTATTTTGCCTATTAATAAAAATAATACAAAAAAATTATCAAAAGTAATAAAATTTTTAATTTGTCATTTTTTACCTATATTTCAAAAATGCAGAGTTTGAGGGTATGGTTCACTAGCTGTCCTGAAAAATACTAAATGTTCATTAAATATAAGTTTTCCTGAGAGAAAAGGTTCAGAGCAACAACAGTTTCTATGAAATAAAACAAGAATCAGGTTTCTAAGACAAATATTTTTCACGTAAAGAAAGAAAAACGGCAATTTTTTGCCAAAAATTGCAAATTTTCAAGAATTCAACCTCAATGAGGCACGGGTTAATGTTATTTATTTGAGCTAAAACTTTGCCAATCTCATTTTCTAAGTAATTGGCAACTTTTAGGAGGGTCCCCCCGAAGAAAACGTTAAAAATTTTTTTCCCCATGTTGCTTGTGACCACCCTAATACCCATATTAAGAAGAATTTCAAAGTGATACTTATACATTTTATTGACATAATAGTTAGGAACTTATTTGTGGAATAACAAATAAATATCAATAAATTTAATTCACACAATTAATTGCAAATGAAAACGCATGTTCTCAAAGGTTTCCAGCCATCTTGGCAAGTGTGGAAAAAAATGGTGTTATAATAGAAAATGACAGTGATCAATAACATTTACAATTAGTATTTTATCGGCCATACCTTTCGCAATAAGTACTGCGGCGCAGCAACGTGGCATCCATTCAATGAACGGTTGAGGTTCGTCTATGGTAACTTTTTTCAACTTTTCTTACAATTTTGGGGAAAATTATGCTGAATTAGAATATTTATAATTCCGCAAGCGTTTGTGAAGTTCATTCCAAAGATTTTCTATT
This sequence comes from Maratus speciosus, assembly GCA_963932465.1. NCBI lineage: Eukaryota > Metazoa > Arthropoda > Arachnida > Araneae > Salticidae > Maratus > Maratus speciosus. Next base: position 22,638,148 of record OZ010786.1, read on the forward strand.
GGATTCAGATCCGGTGATTATGCTGGCTATTTCAAAAGCTGAATTTTTTTGTGAGATAGCCCCTTCTTGACGAACTTGCATGTAATCTTTGGGTCGTTATCAGGCTGAAACGAATATTTGCGGCCAAAACTTTTCCTTCAGTAAGGCAGCAAATGATCTTGCAAGATATCCTTATACATTGCGCAGCACATCTTGCTGCGGAATTCAACTATTGGATCGACGCCTTTTTCAGAAAAGCTCCCCACAGCGTAACGTGTCATCCGCCATGATGCATTGTAGGAGTAACATATCTCGAATCATATCTGTTTGTTTTTAGGTCATCGTATATTGTTTGTCATCACTCTCAAAAAGGTTGAACTTCTGGTTTCAATATTTGCAAAAATTATTAATTATAAATTAGAACTATTTTGCATACAGATTCTTGCTGAAGAATTTCTGATATACAATTACAAAATTCCATCTGATCTGCCAAGAATCATATGAATATTAAGTTAAAATATATATCAGCTCTAATTTTATAAGAGTTACAAATGGATGTAACACAGGAGCCAATGATTTCATGGAATATATAAATGATATATTCATTAGAGTCAAAAGACTGTTTTAAACACTAGTGTCGTGAAGGAAATTTTCACCTTGTTATTAATAAACTTTATAATACTAGGGGGCTCGGCCCCCTACGAGCTACGCTCGCCAACCCCCGTTCAGACACCGCAGACTCTAAATGCATGCTAATTTGATCGGCTTTAAAAAGATTTCGAAAGATTGAATTATAATTTAAAAAACAGTGGCGATCTCCCTATAAACGAATTTCTATTCATTTCTCTTTGATTGGGGAATTTTAACGCCAAATCCGCTGCGGTACTACTTGATTATCCTGTCGACCAATTTCGCGTAATTATATAAATCGCCAAACCACTCGCCAAATTATACAAATTGATATAATTTTTATTTTAAATAACGAAAGAACAAATAAATTAGTACAACATTAATAAAAACACAAATAAAACGTCGAAATAAAAATAACTTGATGACGTATACACGTGTAAGAACATTTCAAAATATGCTAATATAAAAGGAATTAAGTAAAGAGAGTCTTTGTCTCCTGGTATTTTTTAACAAAGCGAAAAGAAAGTTCTTTTAAATGAGACATTTTAAATTAATTCTCAAAATATCAAATAAATGTCTAGCGCAATTTCTAAATTTAAACTTTTTTGCAATATTATTTTGTGTTCATTTTATGTAATAACTATAATGTGACGTAAATATGACGTAATTTCTCCTAAGATTTCTAACGCATGTTAATGAATTTATTATTTTACAATATCCTTTCTCTTTTAAAATTTACGTGTATACTTTTTATGACGTAATTTTTAATAACTTCCTGCTTTTTATACGTAATTATTTAATTCTAATTTGAAAGTTCTTTTCCTGTTTATATTAGTCACGTGTAAATAAATTTTTAATTTGAAGCAAGCATTATTGCTTGCGCTTTTTATACATTTGGCAACAGTTTAAATTAGTACAATTTTCTGAAATCTGTAAAAAATATCTCTAGAAAGGCTGAAAATTTGAATTTAAAATAGAAATAAAACCTGAAAAAATGAGTCAAAATAGAAAAATTAATGCAATCTGCACTCCGGCAAATTCTAACGCATAAAATGATCTAAAAATGATTACACTGCCATGTATAGTTTTTGCTGCTATAAAACTTTTTTGTGGAATGATTTTGTCCAACTTTAGCATTAAATAACTCTTAAAATAATTCTTCGATTTGAAAACTGTCTGCATCAGCGTGTTTATCAAACATTTCTGTATAAAACCACCGATTTTCATATTTTTGTATGCATTATTTTTGTTAATATTAACGCAGAAAGGCCTCCGGTCACAAAAAAATCAAAACCGGCGGCGGCGGCGGCGGCGGCGGTGACAGCGGTAGTTACTTTTTTTTAGAATTAAAAAAACAAAGGCGATCTCCCTATAAACGGGTTTCTATTCATTTCTCTTTGATTGGGGAATTTTACGGAAAAATCAGCTGCTGTTAAAAGATACAATGGCATTTCAAAATCATCTAATATAAAAGGAATTAAGTAAACAGAGTCTTTGTCTCCCGGTATTTTTTAACAAAGCGAAAAGAAAGTCCTTTTAAATAAAACATTTTAAATATATCGTTTTAATCTGACGTAATTTTCACCAAACTTTTCTTTCCCTTTTTAATATTCACGTGAAAATGCTTTTATTAGAAATGAAATATTATTTGCGCTGTCCAAAAAAAAAATAGTTGAAAAGTCCATCTCAAAATATCAAGTAAATGTCTCGCGCTATTTTTAAATTTAAACTACTATTTTGCAATATTATTTTTTGTTCATTTTACGTAATAAGTGTAATGTGACGTAAATGTGATCTAATTTCTCCTATTTAAGACTTCTAACGCATGTTAATGAATTTATTACTTTACAATATCCTTTCTCTGTTAAAATTCACGTGTAATTATAGATGAAGTAATTTTCAATAAGTTCCTGCTTTTTATACGTAATTATTTAATTCTAATTTGAAAGTCTTTCTTTTCTGTTTATAATAGTCGCGTGTAAATAAATTTTTAATTTGAAGCAAACATTATTGTTTCCGTTGTTTATACAGTTTGGCAACAGGTTAAATTAGTACAATTTTCTGAAATAAGTAAAAAAATATCTCTCGAAATGCTGAAAATTTGAATTTAAAATAGAAATGAAACCTCGAAAAATGAGTCAAATTAAAAAAATAAATTAATTCTGCACACCGGGAAATTATAACGTATAAAATGATCTAAAAAGTATTAAATTCCGATGTATAGTTTTTGCTCCTATAAAACTTTTTTAATGGAACGATTTTGTCCAACTTTAGCATTAAATATCTCTTAAAATAATTCTTCGATTTGAAAACTGTCTACATCAGCGTGTTTATCAAACATTTCTGTATAATACTACCAATTTTCATATTTTTGTATGCATTATTTTTCTTAATATTAACGAAGAAAGACCTCCGGTCACAAAAAATTCAAAACCGGCGGCGGCGGCGGCGGTGACAGCGGGAGTTACTTTTTTTTAGAATAGAGAGATACTTATAACTACTTAAAGGTGGCAAAAACATATAAAAACATATAAAAATATTGTTTAATGTAACCCGAGATCTTTCGAACACACATGCGTTCATTTTCAAAGGGATAAAAGATGATTGCTGAATAGAAATACATTTAAAAACAAAAACAAAAATAGTTCGCATGCGCAAGCGGAGTTCAGTCCATTTCTCTGCCGAAGGGTGAAAAGATCAGTTCATATTATCAGAAGGTCGTGAAATATTTAGGATATTGTACCAAATTGCGGGAATATTATAGGAAAGGACGTCGTTACAAACATTATCACTTCTAAGTAAAATTTCAATGGATTCACGGATTATTGATGAGTAGTGGTTAGACGTTGAAATGATAATTTTAGCTTTTTCGAAGTTTATCTTAATATTTTCTGTTTGATGCAATCTGGATAAAGCTGTATGGGGTTATATTCATGAGATGTAAAAAAGGAATTTTATTACCTAATGAACGGTTTTAATAAAACTTTCATTAAATCTAAATTTTATTGTAACAATTTTTCTTAATATTTATTGGATAAAATTCACTATGAAATCTATGTAAATAACAATAAAACTCATATTGAGAGAATGCATTCAACCCCCCAAAATACCAATCGTATTTCGCATGTAAACAATAAACATTTAATGTTCTAGAACTCACTAGAATAACTAAATTTAATTAAATGAAGCTTATCAGATAATCTAAAAGGTGTTTATTTCTTTCTCTTACACTGTTAAAAATTTCCGCTTAACGTTACAGCAATATTTGGAGTAAAATAATGAGGATTACCAAACTATGGTACTCCTTAATTTTCAAAAACTCCATTTCATGCTGTAACCTTGGAAGTTACGCTGAATTGAACCACATTTTGTTAATAAGTTGAACCAAGTTTTCGAACTACTTATCAGCCAATCAGAACAGTTCGTCTTTGTCTATGACGCCATTATAAGATAAATGAAACGATAGCATTTCGTCCGCCATTTAAAGTTTAAACGAAGGGGATATTAAAAGGAATATTTATTATAGAATGCGAAGGTAAGTCTTATTTAAATTTATGTTTCATTCCTGTACTTAGATATTGTATAAGTGTTAAATAGTTTTCATGTTTTATAGAAAAAGATTGCTTTAGTTTCCCGGATTTCACAAGCGATTGTGTGTTATATTTGTTCTTTATGAAGTTTGTGTTGAAATATAATTGTTTTAACAATTAAATAACAAACATCTCTTAGTAAAAATTAATCACGACTTCATTCGTTTTGTCTTTTTAAATAATGAAAATTTGTGTAAACGTTTCATTCTTCCTAATCAATAGTGAGATGTGAAGTATTTTAATTTGGCGCAGCTCGAAAGCAAAAACAAAACGTGAAGTACTATCTTAGTTTTAAAATGCTGACATCAGTTAAGTTGATTATGGCTGCATTCATAGTAGTAGATGTAAACATTAATTTGCAATGATTTGAAACTGTGTATTTATACTGGAATTTTTGTGTTCTTACCGTTTACCGATTATAAAGAATAGCAGTCAATGAATTAGTATTTATAATTATTAATATTTTGAAGTGAAACATGATATTCATTGATTAAGATAATAAGAAAAGGTTTCAGATTGAAAAATATATTTACACTGGGAATATAACCTTATACATATTATAGTTTTTAGTTTAAAAAGCGAAAAGTAAACATGATGTTTAAGCATTTAAATAAAATGTTGTTTATACCGATATAAAGTTTATGTAGAAAACTGTTTTAGTATATTTTAAGTTTATATTTACATTTTATTTATATAATGTAGGATTGAATATTTATTAAAGAGATTAATAACTACTTTTTACTTTTAAAATGTTTTTAAAACAATGAAGAATAGTACATATGCAATCATTTTTTTTTTCTTTTTAAATTTCCTTTTATTTTTTTTTATTTTTCCTAGATCAATCTTTTCTTATAAAATACATAAAATGCATTTAGCTTACATTTATAAAATACAATGTGTACGGGAGTAAAATATTAAAATTAAATATAGTTTATCATGTCGTTCCTTAAATATTAATAAGAATTATTAAGCAATATGTTTAAAGGAAAATTATATACATATTGCGTAGAATTTAAAAATTTAGACTCCATGTTGATGTTCACATTTAATAAAACAATTACCAATCTCCTCCACACATATAAAAAGAATGACACATTCTTAATACTTAAATCATGCTTACAAGGAAGGTCTCCATACGGGCATACTCAGAAAAATCTGAAAAAAATTACAGAATGTTCTTCTCATATGGATATATATATTTATAAAAAAAAAATTTTGGCGGAACCCCGATACAGCGTCCGTAAAAAAATAACGAAATTTTCGTTTATTTGGTGATTTAACACAGGTTGGAGATGGAAAAAAAATACGCTTTTATGTAGGTAGAAACTTCTTATGTTGAATTTGTTTATAAAAGTTTAATTTAAATAACTTTAGTTTTGACATTTTTAATTTGTTTTCTTAGTTTGTATTCTTAGTTTATGTTAACTATAGTTTGTCATACATATTTATATTTATAATAAAATTTAATTATCATATTTTACGATTTAAAACAAAATTTAAATTGATTTAAATTATTTCAAGCTCAAAAATAAGGCAGATAGAACACTGTCGATTTGATTTTGCTGCTATGGAAACGACTTCGTCTTCGATATGGAAATGTATTAGGGCAATCAAATGTCAGCTGACTATAACTTAAAATAAATATTTGCAGTTTGCAAAGCATAGAAAATATTTTTACAGTGATGAAATTAAATAACTACAGCAACAAGCAACATATATATGTAGTATAAAAAATATATAATAACCTCTTTCATTGATTAAGTTTAAATTCATTAAAAACCGTGCATTCTAAAAAACAATTAATAAACAATTTTCAGATGCATTAAAATCGTTTGCTTTTGGCAAGTAAAAATCCTGCTCGCCAAATCGCGTGTCACTTTCGTATTTTCGCGCCAAGTATTCGAAAGTATTTTATTTTTTTACAGACTTTCTACTGAAATTCCGCCGTTAAATTTGACTGATCCCTTATTACATACATGAGTAGTTTCACTAGCATTTTTTTCAACATATTCTGATTATGCCCTGTAAGGAGACCTTCCTTGTTAGGACTTATTAAAAAAAATGATGTGAGTAGATAAGCAATGCATTTATCCCCTACCTCCGTTCGACATAGTTTTTTTTTCTTCTTTTTCTTATTTTTTAAGATGCTTCCTTGTTTCAATGCAATTTAGGATTTATATTTGCTCTTTCTCTGAGTAATTTTTGTTTAAAGATTGCTTGCATCCGTCATACAAAATCAATTTTATAGGTTTATTTAGCAAATTGTAATGCATTTCAATTACCTCAATTTGGTAAGTTTATATATGTATAGAGACCCATAACATAATCGCATCCTTTCTTATGTATTTTAATATGTTATTTATAATGTTATCGTATGATTAAACTATTTTAAAATTTGCTACATAAACCTAGGTTTGTGATCTTGAAAATTATATTAAAAAAAATAATTGGAGAGACCGTAAACATTTCACCTTAAATTATAATAAAACAGAATATCTTAAAAAAAGCAAAATATTTTACCTATGAAAGAGGAGAGGTGGGGGGACAAAAATAATTGCTTCATCAACATTTCACCAATTTATTGTTCAACATTTCGCCAATTTGCGGTTAAACGTTTCACCAATTTATGGTTTAAGGTTTTCACCAACGTATGGTTCAAGGTTTCACCAACTTATGGTTCATCCTTAGAACCAAATGTTGGAACCATGTTTCACCATCTTATGGCGGCAGCTACTGCAGCACCAAAAATTGGTACAGCGTTTTACAAAATTTTTAACAGTGTATAACTATTTTTACACAGGAAAATATTAAAACCTTAATAATAATATTTCTTGATTCTAATGGCATTATATACTGAACTGAGGTCATTTTTAACGCTTTACAACGTAGCTGAAAAGTGTTTATGAATTTATTTTGTTTGGGTACCTTTCCTTGCACTAACTCGCATAAATACAAACGGATTGTCATGTAATTTATATGTGTTTTGGGATTTACCACGGTATATTCTTTTTTGAAAATTAAGTATGTAGCATTCATATTTTGTTTACAGAGGCACAGAAAAAGAGTTTGGTTACATTGTGGCCTATGCGGATAAATCGTTTTCAATGCTTTTTAATGATGTTGCAATATTTCAAAATTATTGAAATTGATGTACAAGGTGTGTCTATTAAATCCCAGGACTGTACGTGTAGTTAATGAATGAAAATGTGTAGTAATGCATCTTCATGCGGATGTGATAGCGTAACCAATGAGGCGCGAAGGTGGAACAAATGCGCAGTGATTGCGTCAGCATTTCTGGTTTGGAGAAGGTAAATGCAGGTGATTCATTAGAGCGCGTGTCACGGTCGGTGATGGAGCAAAGAGTGAATATCAAGTTTTCTTTCAAAATTAAGAAAGACACTTTTTGACAAATCATGACATCGTAGAGGTTAATCATACTTTGTAGTCTCCTTATTTGTTACCTCCTGACATTTACTTGTTCCCAAAACTTAAAGCTGCTCTGAAACGGCATCGATTTCAGGATGTAGGGGACATAAAGTAAAACGTAACCGCTCAATTTCAAAGCATATCTTCAGAAGACTACGAAACTGCCATGCACAAAAGTGTGTGAGTGCTGTAGGTGATTATTTTAAGGCTATTAAACATATGTTTGTTTTCTGTTATTCATTCCATTGTATTATCCCCAGTCCTGGTATTTAATAGACACACCTTGTACATAAATGAGTTGCACAGCAAGATCCTTCAAATACAGAATGATATGCATAGCATTTATAGTTTATTTATAAGCGCACACAAAAGATATCGGTTACAGTTCTGTTTGTGATCTATAAGTGCTGGAAGAGCGTTTTCACTTGTGGTATGTGTTTTTAAAAGTAACTAATATTTTGCATATTGCTTGATGTGTATAAATTACGGATATCATATACAGAACTGTGCCAAAATAATTAGAAAACATTTATTTTCAAAATATAAGTGGTAATTATAGAAATTGAGTTTTAAAATGTTTTATGCATTTTACAAATAGTTTTCTTGGACATAATCTTTTACAGTATTACACGAAGTTTTGTTGCAGTATTCAGAATATGTTGAAAATGTTTCATAATCCATGCGTGATGCATGATTTTTCTTTTTTGCTACTAGTTTAAAATGTCTATTATTCTCCTAGTTTTGTACCATTTTTACACAAAAATATGCGCACATGTAAATTTTAACATTTTCTATATACATAATGTGGTTTTATCCCATATGCAACATCATTATTATTTTTAAATACCCACTGTTTAGCATCACTATTATTTTTAAATACCCACTATTTAGAGTCATTATTATTTTTAAACACCTACTTTCGTCAAACATTCTGCTATATCCATTTAAAATATTATATATTTATAAGCGCATTATTACATTTTACTCGTTCAAAAATCTTCCTTTAAACATATTATGTTCCAGTTGAGTTGGAAGTTTCTGCCATATTAAAATAAAGTTTATAACTGTATCCAGTAATAAAATCCAAATTTAAATATTCAACAGAGAATTAATGTTTATGTCAAAAACATTAACATAAAATGACAAGGTTAAAATAGAGCCTTTAATGAATATTTTTTCCGGATATATTTAAATCAACCAGAGCATTGTGTAAATTTAATAACTTCAATAAATAAATACATAAATAAATAAAGTACTACAAAAAAGTGACATGATTAAAATTATTTCTGTTTAATATTGTTTTCCTTGTCAATTTCAGGTGAAATATAATCAATAAATAAACAAGGCGCGAAAAGGAACATAAAACCTTTTTATTGTTAAGTATGATTTGAGTTTACCGAAGCATTTCAAGTGCAATATTTCATCCACAATCATTTCGAAAAAATAAAAAAAAATCCACTGCTTTAATCTAATGTAAAAAAAGGCACAATGAAATAAAAAAGAAAATATTTAAATTTTTAATATTTGACATTATCGAGTTTATGACGTTGGCATTGCTATCAATAACTACCAAAAATATTTTTATGTGTAAAAAGTATATGACAGAAGAAAAAAGAGGACAATTATTAAAAAAGAGGAACAACAAAAAGTGTCATATTGGCAGATTTTGTTTTCGCTTAAAAGTGGGTAAAAAAATGCTTCCGTTATTTATAGTAATTTATACTAATTTTTTATACTAATATTATAAAGAGGTAAAAATTGTTTATTTGTAGGAGGTAAGCTCTGAAACTACCGAACCGATTCCAAAAGTAACGGTATCAAAATGGTGTTAGTCCAACTTAGAACATAGGTTATATCTTATGTCCGTGCTACTGGCCAAAAGGGAGTGCAGGAGCAAAATACGTTCTAAAAATGCGGTTTTTGTGTTACTGAAGGGCCTAGAAACATACAATTTGGTATGGTAGTTACTTATAAAATACTAATGATCTCTAAGGACATTTCTTAAAAAAAAAAAAAAAAAAAAAAAAAAAAAAAAAAAATCGAAATTAAAAAGAGGTGAAAATGCGCGAAAAGCGTTCTAAGAAAACGTTCTAAATGGCGATTTTTACGCAATTTCAGGAAGTACCAAACCGATTTAAAAAAAATTGTGTTAAGATGATGGTAACAACCCTTGCTCTAACATAGGCTACATTTTATGTCGGCGCCACTACCCCTAAAGGAGGTGCAGGAGCAAAAAACCGTTCGAAATTACGATTTTTGTGTTACTGAAGGGCCCAGATGCATGGCATTTGGCATGGTATAGATACTTATTGGATATAAATGATCTCTAAGAACATTTCTTAAAAAAAAAAATAGAAATTTAAAAGGGGTGAAAATGCGCAAAAAGCGTTCTAAAAAATGTTCGAAATGGCAATTTTGACACAATCTTAAGAAGTACTAAACCGATATAAAAAATAATGGTGTAAAAATGATTGTGACAATACTTGCGCCAATATAGGCTGAATGTTATGTCGGTGCCACTAACCCTAAACGGAGTGCAAGAGCAAGAAAACGTTCGAAATTGCGATTTTTGTGTTACTGAAGGGCCCAGATACATGCAATTTGGCATGGTAGTTACTTATCAATACTAATATTATAAAGGAGTAAAAATTGTTTGTTTGTTAGAGGTAATCTCTGGAGCTACCGAACCGATTTCAAAAGTAATGGTATCAAAATGATGGTGTTAGTCCAACTTAGAACATAAGTTATATTTTATGTCGGTGCCACTAACCCAAAAGGGATGCAGGAGCAAAAAACGTTCTAAAAATGCGATTTTTGCGTTACTGAAGGGCCTAGAAATATGAAATTTTGAATATTAGTTACATATAAGATACTTATAACAGTTCTTAAACAATTCGAAATTTAAAATGGGTGGAAATGCACAAAAAGCGTTCTAAAAAACGTTCTAAATGATGGTTTCTACACAATCTCAGGAAATACCAAACCGATTTAAAAATAATGGTGCCAAAATAATGGTGACAACGCTTGCTCCAAGATAGGCTATATTTTATGTCGGTGCCACTAACCCAAAGGGGGTGCAGGAGCAAAAAACGTTCTAAAAATGCGATTTATGCGTTACTAAAAGGCCTAGAAATATGAAATTTGAAATATTAGCTACTTATTAGATATAAAGGATTTCTAAGAACAGTTCTTAAAGAATTCGAAATTTAAAAGGGGTGAAAATACGCGAAAAGCGTTCTAAAAAACGTTCTAAATGGTGGTTTCTACACAATCTCAGGAAATACCAAACCGATTTTTAAAAAAATATTGGCGTCAAATTGATGGTGACAACCCTTTCTCCAACATAGGCTATGTTTTATGTCGGTGCCACTCCCCCATAGGGGGTGCCTGAGCAAAAAACGTTCTAAAAATGCGATTTATGCGTTACTGAAGGGCCTAGAAATATGAAATTTGAAATATTAGCTACTTATTAGATATAAAGGATTTCTAAGAACAGTTCTTAAAGAATTCGAAAATAACGCCCTCACTTGTTAACATCCGTTTCACAACCAATGAAACAGGTTATCAAGCCTTAACTCCCTCCCTTCCTGTGTGTCCCTGTTACTACATCCTGCAATTCCTTCTTGTTCCTTCCTGTCGTGAGTTAGCACTTTCCTAAAGACAGGAAACTGCCTGTCTCAGCCACTTGCAACATTACTCATTTTTATTTACTAGGCCGGATAGTACGAAAGGCCGGATAGTCGAGAGCCGGATAGTCGGGCGTTTACTGTAATTATATTCCATTTAAAATGACGTTCTACTATTTATCTTACCTGTGCAGTGCACTAGGAGTTTTGCAATAATTCGAAAATTAACTGAAATATTTCAAAATAAGCCAAAAAGTTTTATTTTGTATGAAAAGTTAACAGTTTTTTTTTTATTCAAAAACCTATAAAATATTTACTTCATCACATAGAGCTTAGATTCTAGTTCAAACCACAATGAGTAACATGGTAAGCATTCTGAGAAAACTTCAATGAAATATGTATATTTAAAACATTTATGTAATGGAGTTTATCGAACACGGAAATAACGAAAAAATTGATTTTCCAGAAATCGCATTTCAACATTACTTATATATAGTGTTTCGTGTGTATAAAATTAATCTATAAGTGCACATTAAGGTTTATTAGTATTTGTATGTAAAAAACGTAAGAAAATGATGCATAGAAACTATGTTTACATTTCTCCTGGGCTTCCTACTCCATTTCCCTTAGTTGTTTCGTTACTTCATGTTTATTAAATTGTCCATAACTCCTTTTTAAATAAACGTAGGAATAAAAGTAAAACAGATTTGGAATCGAAAAGATTGTTCTTTAAAATAAAATAATAAAATAAATATCAACATATTGAAAAAAAAAAAAAAAAAAAAAAACTAGAAAACAGGAATTTTTCTTTTTAAGAATTTAGTGTCGCCCCCTATAAAAAAAAAAGTATATATATATAGATGGTACTAACACATTTCCATTTTAAGACTTAAAACACACGCAATTATTTTATATAAAATGAAGTCTTTCGCTTCTACTGATGAATTCCTCATTTAGGAGCCAGTCTTAAAAAACACTTACAGAAAAGCATGATTATGACGTCACTATCACAGAATGATACACATATCCAACAAAAAGTGATGTCGTTATTCAAGAAACTCGACAAAAAAATCAGCTATCTAATGATTCATTTTCCTTTATTTGTTTGTAAGATTAATATAGATAACCTAATATAGATAACCTAAACTTAAATATACTTTAACCCTTTATCTATTGACGGTACGTATAAGCACCATTAAAATAACTTGTTATAAACTTCATTTAATAGATCAGTTAGTAATAATAAAGTTTAGAATGAGTTATAGATGCATTATTTTATCTTCTTCGAAAGCATTATTGGTTACATAAAACAAAAATATAAAATATCCATTTAAATATAAAAAAATATAAATATATAAAATATCCATTTAAATGGATGATTTATTTTGCCTTTGCATCTTTTTAGCTTTCTTCGCGTTGGGAGGGGGGGGGGATTTTTTTTTTAAAGAAATATTTCCATATTGCTATTGTAAGAACATTACATTTGTACATTTCCTAATTCTACAAAATACTAAGAAAAATTATATAATAAAAGATTTGAGTGGGGTTTTAAATCTTGCACAAAATCCGTATAAATTCAAATTCAATTTATCCTTCTAAATCCTTGAATCCTTCTAAAAATTTATTAAATGATTGTATAAATCTTCTAATACAGTTTCAAAAATTCACAAAAAATGCTTTAAAAGATAACATTTTCATGAATTCCTAATTCAGTACATAAAGGGTTAAAATAGCTCCATGTTTTATCAGATGACTATTTCATAATAATGGAAGACATCATTCCGTCAGAAGAAAAGTATCCATTCCAAAGGTATAATACTTCATTTGGCGCCCCTTCGTTCTGACACCCGGGGCACATGCCCCCTCTGCCGTCCCCCCTTAGTTTCGGCCCTGGTTATTATTCTACTAATTTTCAAATGCTGTTAATTAATAATGCTTGCCTGTACAACGTGTTTGTTGAGCAAGAAAATGTATTGGTTGCCAATTGATAGCGTTAATAAAATCTATATTCTGGCTGAGAAAACTGATTAATACACAATAAAAACTACTTGGAAACGTTTCTAAAAATCAGTGGTAGGAAAAGAAACTCCGATTTTACAAACTCTACTTTAAGCTCTAAAAATATGAGTTTTTGAGATTTATAAAGATGAAGGACACTTTTGGGAATCGCTTAGTAATTCGCAAGAGATTGTTGTATATTTTTTATTCATGGTTACGTCACATTTCTGTAGATTAAGAAATCGATCTCTATAAACCACCCTGTATATTTAAAGTGATATAATATAAAAGTACCTGAGATTCTGTAATTTTCAAATGACAAATTTTTTAAACGATCACTTTCGAAACAAGAATGTTAATAGAATACTAATATATACTGAATACTAATAGATAATGAAATTAAAGTTTACACTTTTTAAAATAACTTGTATTCCAATAGAAAAAAAAAAAAACTTTTAATTCACATGTGACATAAACGCATACATATGAGGAAATAGAAGTATATGAAGAAATAAAATTATTTTAAAATAAATTTCAAATGCGAATGATTTTGTTTTGCGCCTACCATGAACCTAGGGAGTACCTATTAAAGCATTTATACGACAAATTCTTTTAAAGAATAACTTTTCGAATGAGTGTTCCTAATCAAGTGAAATGAATATTTTTCCAGGGTGGTTAAATTTCAAAATTTTCAAATCCAAAAAATACGCAATTCAGTTCAAAGGCAGAATTTCGTTACACCACAAAAGTTTTTTTTTTTTTTTTTTTTTTTTTTTTTTGCCATAGACCGTAATGTAACTGACTTCTTTTGAATGTCCTTGTAAATAAGCAATAAATTCTACACATTTATTTTTTATTACTGTTTTTTATTAAATGCTAATATAAACGTTATTAACATATATCAGTTGGATGGTAATCGCAATATCTTTACGCGAGTTAGAGCAAGGACAGACAGACAGACCTAATTCATAAACACTCTTCAGATGTTTTAGCCATGAGAAAAGTGGTAAAAATTTACAACATAATAATGTTCCCTGCTTGTACTTTAACTTAAAAAATAAATTAATTTTAGTTAGTAAACTCAAATACAACCTTTTCTGAATTTCTACAAAATAAAAAATGACATTCATGTATAATATTTAACTCAAGAAATATAAAAGTGCAGCGCCAGTGATATAAGACAGCCACAATTAATTTTTACGTTTTTTGAAGTCTACCTTTCAACCAACAAAAATATTAAATAAATTATTTCAATGCTGCTAATTATCATTTTGTAGTTATAATTACACATTTGACATTTTCTGAAAGTGTGAATTCAGAATATCAATTGTAAACTTTTCATATGGCTTAAAACATAAATAGAATATAAAATTTTACATTGGATAATAATTTTTAATTATTTGAGAATTATGTTTTAAGTTTAAAAGTAATGAATTAAGCACTCTAGGTAATTAAATAAGCATATCTATGTCTATAATGTGCAATGATTACATATTTTTCCAAAGAAAGAATTAATTTAGCGATTGTGTGCAAAACAACACAAATTTCACGACAATAGAAGTTTTTATATATTTTCGGAAATGTAGTTTGGCATATCTAATATGTTTCTCTAATGCATTTCTCTAATGTATTTCCGTTTGAATAAAAGATGAAATTTAGTTTTCATAAAACTTCTTTTTTCTATTCTCTGAGCTACAGATGATATAGATTAATTTATAGCTGAGAGCATTTAATACCAAGAAAAGAATTTGATAGAAAGATTTTTGTTAATGCACATTTGAACAACGAAAGCTTATTATCTCAAAACAGAATAATTTTCTTTTAAAAGACGAAGTCAGTTAGGATGTATGTCATAGAAAGTAATCATGTAAGGAAGAGGGCAATAATTCTTCTAGAACGTTCTGGACATACAGTGTAATTCAGAATAGAAGTTGCGGTTATTTCTTAAAAAGCGGATGGTAGAAACATACTTTTAATTACGAAATGTATAATAATAAAATATAGTTTTTAGATAAGGTATCTGTTTTGCAACTGTATCTTGTATCAATAGGTATAAATATGTAAATACTATATCATAATACATACATACATACATACATACATACACAATGATACTACAATCCATGTAGGATTTTGACCTCCCTCAATATACCTCTCCAGACCTTCCGAACCTTGGACTTTACTTTATAATTTATAATTTGTTTTTGTGCAAGATCTTTCTCTACCCCTTCTATCCATCTCTTCCTGGGTCTACCAATACTTCTTTTCCCAATTAAATTACCACTATAAATCTTCTTTGTGCTTCGCTCATCCCTCATATCAATATACAACATTCCCCTTTTTCTACACTTCTTTTTCATGCACTTACAGTTAAATAAATTTTAACCTACATATAAGAAATGTATTAATTTTTTTTTTTTATATTACAAAAACTACCATGTTATATTAGTTTGAATTTTATGAATATTCGACTACTTCTGGCGATAAAAAGGGACGGACGTTGTTAGATTCATGGAGGATAGTAGTTAGATTCACCCAGGGTTATCCACAGACATGTTTTGCTTACTTAATTTTTCTTTTTATGGTAAGTCTGTCTTGTGCGATCATGTAATAAATACATATTTAAACGTGACCTATATGATTATTAAAAACTTTCGGTAATAAGCGCCTTCATGATGCCAGGTGTAGTGGGATGTTTTGGTATACAGAAATGCTGAATGTCTGGAAGTTTAGGGCTGCGAAAAAATGGCCTTTACCCGTATGACATCAGCCGCTGTTATACAGAAGAAAAATAGCAATAGTCTTGAAGAACATTTCAGCACTGGTTCCCCTTCGTCCAATAAACTTTGTCTTTTTGTGGATGATAGAGGTGAATGGTAGTTTCGATTTGTCCTGTTAGGTATTGTAGTAATGTTTTGTGAGGCGTGTTGTAGGGATAATAAATTTTTTATTTGTTTTATGCTCGGTGTGGAGATATTAAGTTTTAATATAGTTTACGTTTTGAAAAATCATATTGTGAGTTAGAGATAGATTAAATATTATATTGTTGAATTTTTTTTGCTTATTGTGTTATTCAATGTATGTTGAAAGAAAATTTGTTTATTAAATGTAGGAGGTGGAACCCGCTGAATTTCGATAACATAATATAATGATGAAGGAACTGATACATTCATTTCTAATAGACCTACAAAAATAATTATAGTAAATAAAGAAAAGTGCCCAGTTAAACTGATGGCATTGAGCTCACAGGCTATTCATACTAGTTGTATATTATACTCTTATTTCAAATAATAATGCCCCCCCCCCAAAAAAAAAAAAAAAAAAAACTGGAGTGGGATTAGGCCCCGTTTCTCCCCATGATACTTAACCAATGAACCTCCAGATCTAATAAAGGAAGCTCCTTAACATAAAAAACGGTATAACGAATTTGAAGAAAATCATATAATTCTGCATGAAAAACCATTTCGCTAAATTAAGGGGGGTATAACCCCCTTCCCCCCCCCCTTTGTACTTAACTAATTATCCTCAAAACCTAATCAGAAAAGCTCCTTATCCGAATGAATATAGAAAAAAAATGAAGTAAACTGGATAATTATGCATGAAAATTCATTTATCTAAATTAAGGAGAGGGGGCTTGCCCTCCTTTCCCCTTTTATACTTAACCAATCAACCTCCAAAGCTAATGAAGGAAGCGCCATATCGTAATAAACCGGTATATAAATTTGAAGCAAATCAAATAATTCTGCATGAAAAACTCATTTATCTAAATTAAGGGGGGGATTAGCCACCGCCACTCTTTATACTTAATCTGTAAACCTCCAAATTTAATCAAGGCAGCTCCTTAACATAATAAACCAGTATACCAAATTTGCAGCAAATCGAATAACTCTGCATGAAAAACACATTTACCTAAATTAAGGGGGGGTCTAGCCCCCTTTCCCCCTTTTATACTTAATAAATGAACCTCCAAATCTAATAAAGGCAGCTTCTTAACATAAAAAATCGGTATACAAAATTTGGTGGAAATTGAATAATTCTGCATGAAAAATACATTTATCTAAATTAAGAGTTAGGGATAGCCCCTCTTCCCCCCTTTAACTTAACTAATAAACCTCCAAATCTAATCAGGGAAGCTCCTTAACATAACAAACCGGTATACCAAATCCGGAGCAAATTGAATAATTTTGCATGAAAAACCCGTGTATCTAAGTTAAAGGCGGGGGGAAGGGACTGTCCCTCCTTTCCCCATTTTATACTTAACCAATAAACCCCCAAAACTAATGAGGGAAGCTCCTTATCATAATAAACCGGTATACCCAATTTGGAGAAAATACAATAATTATGCATGAAAAACCTATTTACCTAAATTAAGGGGGCTTTCCCCCTTTATACTTAACTAATGAACATCCAACTCTAAACAGGGAAGCTCCTTAACCTAATAAACTGGTATACCAAATTTGGAGCAAATTGAATAATTCTGCACGAAAACACATTTAACTAAATTAAGGGTGGAGGTACTAGCTACCCTTTCCCCCCTTTATACTTAACCAATGAACATCCAAATCTAATCATGGAAGCTCATTAACATAATAAACCGGTGTACCAAATTTGTTTCAAATTGAATAATTCTGCATGAAAAACCCATTTATCTAAATTAAGGGGTGAGGGACTAGCCACACCCCCCCCCCATTATACTTAACCAATGAACCTTCAAAACGAATGCGAGAAGCGCCTTATCAGAATGAACCTAGAAAAAAATATCTGAAGCAAATTGGACGTTTCTATCGAGAGTTATCACGTTACGTAAGTACGTACATATAGAACCGGCGGGCACATTGGCTCTCGGGCTTTGATAGCCTGTGAGCTAAAAAATGCAACTTACCTTGGTTATGACCAAGTCTGAAGCAAATATTTTTACTTTCTTCTATCTTTACAAGAAGAAAGCATTGGATTCGTGAAAATTTTCAACTTCCGGTTTTCGATGGATTTATACGTTTTAGACCTGAACACGATTTGATAGTTTTTAGAAAATATCTGTCTGTGAGTCTGTATGTTACTCTATCACTCTGTGAGTCTGTATGTGACAAAAATTTTGTGGGCGTTCTATCTCAAGGACTAATGCACGAAATTTCACAGAACTTTAGATTCAGTTAGACCTTTATATAAACTGGTTCTGATTATTTTTTGGTGTAAATCGCCTGACAGATGGCTCTGCTATGGTGTATTTTTCACGATTTCCGCAATAGCTATGTATAAAGAACTACTGCACGGATTTTCATAAAATTTCAGATTCAGTTAGTCCATGATATAATTTGATGCTGTTTCTTTTTGGTGAAAATCGCCCAACAGGTGGCTCTGTTATGCTGCATTATTCATGATTATCGTAATAGCTCTGTCTCAAGAACAAATGCACGAATTTTCGTCAAACATCAAATTCAGTTAGTCTCTGATATAAATTAGTGCTGTTTAACTTTTAGTGTAAATCGCTCAGCAGCGATGCGGCATAATTTCTTCTCATAATGCCTTCTATGCTGCATAATTTCAAGATTTCCGCAGTAATTGTATTTCAAGAACTAATGCATGAATTTTCATCATGCTTTAGATGCAGTTGCTCTCTGGTATAAATTGGTCAGAATTAGTTTTTGGTGTAAATCACCCAACAGGTGGCGCTGCTATGCAGAATTTCGCCATAGCTCTATCTGAAAAACTAATGCACGGATTTTCATCAAACTTCAGTTTCAGTTACAAGCTGACATAAGTTGTTGATGATTAGATTTTAGTATAAATTATCTAACTGGTGACGTTGATATGCTGCTTTTTTCTGGAAGCATTAATATGCATGAGATAGAAGAAAGTTTTGGGATTTCCACATCCGTCCAGTTTTAACCTATAGTTAGAAAAATACTGTTTCTATAAAAGTCAGCTGTCCACATAATAAAAAATTAAACATTATTTGTATAAATAAACAGTAAAATGTAATAAATATCAGTAATTATGATGAAGTTATCAATTAAGGCTCTTAGGGTTGGTATTCCGGAAGGAAAAATCAGAAAACATTATTGCATTTTAACACGGTCCTAGATTTTGTTTCCCCTATGAAATATAAAACTAACATCTTTTCGACCGTACCAATATTTACAGGCTCACCTCTCATATCCGTATTTACTATTTAAAAAATATTTCGATATTTTAATTTGATCATTTAAAAATAATTTTCATTCCAAACTTGAAGTCACGTTTGTCAGCTACATCTTTGCATTTGAACGCGTGAAATTTATAACGTAGGTATGGCGCAGAGACCCCCCCCCCCACCCTATTTAAAATGTATTGTATTTGATGAATTACACACTTATTGTATTACAAATAACTTGTATATTACTAAAAAAATCTGGTTAATAATATTTTGATAAAGCGCACGAATTACGTGAAATTTTTCGTCATCCTGCCCCAAATAGTGTTAGTTTGAATTTCGTTAAATTATGTTCTTTTTCGTATTCAGTGTTGAATTCAGGGGGTGGCTCGGGGGGATATTCCCCTGGGGAGCAATGAGATGTGCCCCTGAAGATTTGAGATTTTGTATTTTCAACGGTCAAAAAGTGCAGTATCCCCCCCCAGGAGCCAGAGATATTCCTCACGGAGAAAATTGCCTGAATTAACACTATTCGTAGTATTCTGTGCATATGTATATTTTAACCCCTTAACGGTCGCTTAATATTTGGAAAAACCATCAAAAAAGTATCTATTTTTTTATTACAGAAATGAATAATTATAAGGTATCTATATAAAATATGCAATTAGTTTTTTTTAAGGCGAGAAAAAAGATGTTATAGAACAAATCACATTTGTGGAAAAGTCATCATGCGAGAATTCGGTGTTTTAATGTTTAGTTTACATCATACAAATTAATGCTAATAAGACCTTTATTTTTCACATCTTAGATCTTTATTTATCATCATCAAACAAATTTTTACAAATAATATTTGAAATAATATAATATACATTAAATTTTGATTATTAATAATTTTTTTGAGTGTGATATATTTCGAAACATTCAAAACAAAATCCAACACCACAATCAGCGCCAAAGACCAAACACAGACGACAATATTCAGACTTCACACGGAAATGCCAGTTAAATTTTTCTGGTTTCAGAAGTTTTTCCAGCAATAAATCTCTAGCCCGGAAATATTACGGGCACAAGAAATAACGAACGGCACCTCAGCCCGTGATATTGATGGGAGCGAGAATTAAGGGGATAAAGTAAGTTTAATAATATTAAAGCATTCATTTAAAGGAAGATTCACAACTTTAGAAAATAAAATAATAATCATTACGTTTCAAAAACGCGAATGTATAGAAGAATGATCGATGTTTACCTACATCAGGGTTGTTAAACTATGACCTGAAGAATACCACTAAAATTTTACAGTAACCTTTGCCTTATCTAATCATCGAATACCTGCGATTCAAGTAGCCAACGATTTCTTTAAAAAATAGTGGTATTCGGCGGGCCACACTTTGACACAACTGACCTACATTAACATAATAATACTAGAGGGCTCTGCCCCCTGCTCACTAACGCTTGGCAACTCCCGTGAATTGCGACACAATTTAAGTTGGAACCGCTACCCGTTCTCAGCTCGCTTTGCTTGCTCGACACTTTTTGCAGAAACTTTAGCGATAATGAGTACTATCATAAATACTTTTAACTTATGAAATTTTCGAAAAAAAATTAAGGTAAAAAAACAGTAATTGAAAACTTCGCTGAAATCAGAATTAAAAATGCATTTAGTTAGTGCTGCCAACTAAAAAACTGTTCCTCTGCATTTCTCGGCTTTCTTGCGCTTTTTCTGGGAGGTAACTCCTTCCCACTATGGAAAACTTACCCAGAAATCGGTTTTTGTTTGAAACAATTCTACCGTTGCCATAATACTTTTGGAGTCCATATGAGAATGAAGTCTTTCTTTCAAATATAACATCATTTTCACCATCAGAACCATTCATCCCTGCCGAGATTAAGCAATTGTTTTTAAATTCTTGAGCTTCATTACATATTCATTTTAACTAGTAAATCTGCAGATCAGGAGCCTCAACGTCAGCTCTGCAAGTCATTATTTTTAAACACACTTTTGAATAATATTCAACTCCATGCAAACCGCAATTTAAAGTCTTCAAATTACATATTTATTTATCAGAATAAAAAATATGAAGTTTTTAGGCATTAGAGGCCTTAATTAAAAAAACGTTATGTAAGGATATTCTGAAATTTTCATGAGCTGCTAATTCTGGTATATATTTTTTTTTTGGTAAAAAGTAGATTTCTTCAGGGGGCTCAGCCCCCCTGGACCCCCCGTGGTCTCCTTAAATTTAGATATGAAACTTTTTATTCATTGTGCTAGTGGTTATCGTAAATCTTGATTTTTACACTTCCGAGACTTATTTTTTAATACCGGTAAAGAGAAGATAATTTACATTGACGCAATTACATTAAAAGTTTTGGTTTTATGAACGAAAAAGTAATAATTTCCTATTACAAATAAAATAATTTTCAATTATATTTTCTGAAATGAGGCAGCATTAGGAAGTAACACTCGTCAAAAAATGTTCTTTCAGGCAATCTAGTTAATGTTTGGCTTTTAAGAATGAAAATATTTATTTCCCGAAACAATGGCGTCGTTTTCGACAGAGATAATTTTTTGCCGCATAATTTTGACATTTACTATCTATTTGCTTTTCAAAAGTTTTTTTCTTATTGAAATTTTCGATTAAAAATTAAACATTTCTGCTATTCGTGTGCAGACGATAAACCGTGCGATATTGGTAATTTGTTTTTTTAAATTAAGAATTATTTTTATATAATTTAAATTTTATAGAAAAATGTCGATTTATTCCTTATGAAAATAGTGAAATATATTTGAACAAAATAAATAGAACACAGCCTGCCTTTATTTCTCGGATAAAATCTATCTATATTTTGTAAAGAAAAAACGGCATTAATTCATCCCTTTTTAGGTGCGTTCGTAATTATATAAATACGTAGCACCTATAGTCGTCGTTCAGTCCGTCCGTCCGTCCGTCTGTCCGTCCGTCTGTCCGTCCGTCTGTCCGTCCGTCTGTCCGCATGTAACAGAGCAAAAACTACCCAACCGAATGGTCTGAAATTTCAAATATATGATTGTTGCAAAATTTTGTCGAGCCATTTCAAATTTTATGAAAATCGGATGTATAGTTTAATTACAGGGACAGTCAAAAGTTTTTCTTTACATTACGGCCAATGGGAAAAATTATTGCAAGTGGATTTTAATGATATTAGAGCCTTCCGAATGATCTGAAATTTTAAAGATATAACTGTTGCAAAATTTTGTCGAGCCCTTTCAAATTTTAGGAAAATCGGATGTATAGTTTAATTACAGGGACAGTCAAAAGTTTTTCTTTACATTACGACCAATGGGAAAAATTATTGCAAGTGCATTTTAATGATATTAGAGCCTTCCGAATGATCTGAAATTTTAAAGATATAACTGTTGCAAAATTTTGACGAGCCCTTTCAAATTTTAGGAAAATCGGATGTATAGTTTAATTACAGGGACAGTCAAAAGTTTTTCTTTACATTACGGACAATGGGAAAAATTATTGCAAGTGCATTTTAATGATATTAGAGCCTTCCGAATGATCTGAAATTTTAAAGATATAATTGTTGCAAAATTTTGTCGAGCCCTTTCAAATTTTAGAAAAATCGGATGTATAGTTTAATTACAGGGACAGTCAAAAGTTTTTCTTTACATTACGGCCAATGGGAAAAATTATTGCAAGTGGATTTTAATGATATTAGAGCCTTCCGAATGATCTGAAATTTTAAAGATATAACTGTTGCAAAATTTTGTCGAGCCCTTTCAAATTTTAGGAAAATCGGATGTATGTTTAATTACAGGGACAGTCAAAAGTTTTTCTTTACATTACGGCCAATGGGAAAAATTATTGCAAGTGCATTTTAATGATATTACAGCCTTCCAAATGGTCTGAAATTTTAAAGATATAATTGCTGTAAAATTTTGTTGAGCTATTTCAAATTTTAGGAAAATCGGATGTATAGTTTAATTACAGGGACAGTCAAAAGTGTTCCGTTACATTACGGGGAATGGGAAAAAAAATGTTGGAAGTGCATTTTAATGATGTATCAGACTATGCGCTTTATGAAGTGCAAAAAATTATACATTCAGTACAATATGGGGTGCAAAAAATAATTATAAAACTAGTTATAGTACGAACGCACCTCATTTGCCACGTTTGACGAGCAATTTCCAACTTGTTTACCTTCATTTGACTTCAAAAATTACACATACTTTCACATCTACGATATTTTTAGGTGTAGTTCCGTTGATACGCAACAGTTAAAAGAAAATTAAAACAATGAAATGTGTACATTCTAAAGAAATAAATTTATTAAAGAAAATATTTTATATTATTGGATCGCATATATAAAATCCCTCCATAAGTTATATACCGAATTTAACCCTTTAAGCGTCTCGGAGAATTTTCCATATATGTTTAATGGTTTATAAAACAATAGCTATGAAATGTATTTGAATGAGGATCTGTGACTGATTACTATATACAGGGTGTAATATGTTATCTATCGCCGACCTTTAATTTCTCAACCTTTGGTCATAGACATATAGTTCCAATTACAAAAACGTTTCAAATGAGGTAAATATTCATGTTGTGGCATTATTTAACCTCTTGGGGACGAGCGACACGTATACGTGCCGCATGAAGTGCTCAGAATCCTTGTTTTTCCTCACCAGTAAAATTTTACTGTAAAACATGCCTTATTTAATCAGCGCATTTTCTCGATTCAAGAAGACTCAAATTTCTGTTTTTAAAAAACGGTGACAAAAGATTAAAAATTTCGTAAAAGCCTCCCGTCCTGAAGGGGTTAAAGCAAAAAATCAATTTTAAAGAAATTACGAAATCTAACTTTTTATACGGTCCCCCAGTCCCTATAGTTATATTTAGTAAAAGTTTACACATATCATAACAGATATGACACAAAAAGTTTGATATCTGTACTACAAAAACTGACGCAGTTATTAAATTTCAAAGTTTGAGATTTTTGCACATGATTTTGTCTTTCATTGAGGGATCAGTTAAAAGATGAATTAAAGTAATTCGAAATCAAAATCAGAGTGCAATTCCCCTGCCATTTATCTAATCCTTAGTACGTATGTTTTATTTTCGGTTGTCGATTCTACCTACTTTGACGTTTGAATGTTGTTCGACCCATAAAAATTAGCTCACGTTTTTAGATGAAATAACCCTCTTTGGTGATTCTCCGATTTGGCGATACCGGCTAAAGGTGATTTCGCCGTAAAAAAGGACATTGCACCTTGACTTTGATCTCGAATTACTTTGATTCATCTTTTAACTGGTCCCTCAATGAAAGACAAAATCATGTGCAGAAATCTCAAAATTTGAAATTTAATAACTGGGTGAATTTTTGTAGTACAAATGTCAAACTTTTTGTGTTATATCTGTTATGATATGTGTAAACTTTTACTAAATATAACTATAAGGACTGAGGGACCGTATAAAAAGTTAGATTTCATAATTTTTATAAAATTGATTTTTTACTTTAAATAATGCCGCAGCATGAATATTTAGCTCATTTGAAACGTCTTTGCAATTGGAACTATATGTCCACGGCCAATGGTTGAGAAATTAAAGGTCGGCGATAGATAACATATTGCACCCTGTATATTTATTTATCTTATACACTTCACAGAAATAACATTAATATAAATTTTGTGTTAAATCAACCCTTAAATTCAAAGGTTATGTGACGGAAAAACACGGTTAGGACGCTTAAAGGGTTAAAAACTCTGACAAATGCATAGAGAAAATTTCAAACTAATATGAATAATGTATGATTCCAGTTAGGAAATTTCATCATCCATAATTTGCCATTTAAATCCTTCAATCATATGAGCCATTTCCTTTCAACAAATAAAAATGGAAAAATCGTCTGAAATGCCATAGAAAAGCATTATTGTGAAAAATAAAATATTTTATATTTTCCGAACGAATGAACCAAATATAACAAAAAACTATACAGCTATTTCCGTGTATCTCACCTACATACCCACTTAATTTCAAGTTAGTCGGATGCTTTTTGCGGCAGTTATCGCGGAACAGACAGACTAACAGACTAACAGACAAACGGAAACCAAAACTTTTCGTGTCTCCACAATAAGCCTTCACTGACGTTTCGGCAATTAATTGCCGAAACGTCAGTGAAGGCTTACAGTGGAGACACGAAATGTTTTGGTTTCCGTTAGTCTGTCTGTTAGTCAGTCTGTTAGTCTGTCTGTTAGTCTGTCTGTTAGTCTGTCTGTCTGTTCCGCGATAACTGCCGCAAAAAGCATCCGATTAACTTGAAATTCACTGGGCATGTTGATGAAATACCCGGACTTACTTACATAATAGTTTTTGGTTAAATTTGGTTCATTCGTTCGGAAAATATAGGATATTTTATTTTTCACAATAATGCTTTTTTATGGCAATTCAGACGATTTTTCCATTTTTATTTGTTGAAAGGAAATGACCCATATGATTGAAGGATTTAAATGGTAAATTATGGATGATGAAATTTCCTAATTGGATTCACACAATGTTCATATTAGTTTGAAATTTTTTCTATGCATTTGTCAGTGTTTTTAAATTCGGTGTATAACTTATGTAGGGATTATATATACGCGTTCCAATAACATAAAATATTTTCTTTTATAAATTTTCTTCTTCAGAATGTACACATTTAATTGTTTTAATTTTTTTAATTGTTGCCTAGCAACGCAACTACGCCTAAAAATATCGCAGATGTGAAAGTATGTGTAATTGTTTGAAGTCAAATAAACGTCAAAAAGGGATGATTTTTTTTTTTTTTTTTTTTTTACAAACAAATCTTTTTGTCTTTGCAAAATATAGATGGATTTTACGCCAGAAATAAAGGCAGACTATGTTCTATTTATTTTGTTCAAATACATTTCTTTTAAATTAAAAAGTCCATTATTTTCATAAAGAATAAATTGACATTTTTCTATAAAATTTAACTCTTTTTTTTTTTTTTACCGTTGCCAAGAAAATCAAATTCCGCAATAATAATTTACCCTAAACAGTTAACTTTGATTTGAAAGATTTTCATGTACAAGAGGAATATGAAATAAACAATGGACATGAATATACGTCTTCATATTGGAAATAAAACGTAAATACGAAAATAAGGTGATTTTTACCTCATGTATCAAAAACAAAGCGAATATGCTTTGAGGTTAAAATAAAAGGGCCTTGTGTTATGATATTAATTCTTAATATTTAAAAAAAATGTTACCTATATCTCACGGTTTATCGTCTGCACACGGCTAACAGAAATGTTTAATTTTTAATTGAAAATTTCAATAAGAAAAAACTTTTGAAAAGCGAATAGATAGTAAATGTCAAAATTATGCACCGAAAAATTATCTCTGTTGAAAATGACGTCATTGTATCGGGAAATAAATATTTTCATTCTTAAAAGCCAAACATTAACTAGATTGCCTGAAAAAATATTTTTTGACGAGTGTTACTTCCTAATGCATCCTCATTTCAGAAAATATGAATTAAAATTATTTTATTTTTAAAAGGAAATTACTTTTTCGTTCCTAAAACCTAAACTTTTAATATAATTGCGTCAATGTAAATTTTCTTCTGTTCACCGGTATTAAAAAATAAGGCTAAAAATCAATCTATGATTTACGATAACCGCTAGCACAATGAATAAACTGTTACATATGTAAATTTAATGAAATCACGGGGGTTCAGGGGGGCTCCGCCCCCCTGAAGAAATCTATTTTATTATCTAAAAAAAAAAAAAATACCAGAATTAGCAGCTCATGAAAATTTCAGAATATCCTTACATAACGTTTTTAAATAAACGCTTATAATGTCTGAAAACTTCGTATTTTTTATTCTTATAAATAATTACGTAATTTGAAATTGCGGTTTGCAGGGAGTTGAATGTTACCCAAAAGTGTGTTTAAAATTAATGACTTGCAGTGCTGACGTTGAGGCTCCTGATCTGCAGATTTGCTAGTTGGAAATTATGCAATTGTCAAATATTTTATTTTGTGTATTCCAAGCATCTTTAAATAAATAGCAAAAGTCCAGTCTATTTATGTGCAGGAATAAGGATCAGGAATATGACGTCATGACTGACACAGTTACAATAAAATATTTAAATTCATGGATAAAAATGCATCTTTTGTTTTCTAAATGACGTCATTATCTTCATCGGAAACATTTCTCTTTCCATATTGCTTACTGTGAAAAATTATTCACTGTCATTTTGTTTACACAAATTACTTAATATTATTTATCAATAAATAATCCGTATTCTGCTCTTACGCGATTAGTGCATAATTAAGCGGAATCGTTTTAATATGTTTACATTTTATGAAAACCATTGAAAATTTTCATTTAAATATGACGCGAGTTTAAGTGGTGAAATCAAGTTTCCGTTTGGTGGAATGTAATGAGGCAAATTAACTTTGTTACTGAGGTTGTTGCCAAACGGCAAGCTACAAATTCAACCCTATTTTAGCGCCACGCAAGATAAATACAGCGGCCTCCAAAAGTTAAGGTACAAGGACTGGATGCTTTCGATTGCACACGTTTTGTCGAATATTTACCAATATTACTGGCGAATTGTTCTTGAACTTCTAGGATGTAAAGAACATGCTTGATTTTATATTTCTCGGTGAAGATTTATCGGGGTACAATTAGGGCGCTAATAATATATTTAATAATAAAATAACATTTGCCATCACCTATGTAACAGAAAAGGCTGGAAATGGTTTGTCACTGTGGTAAATGACTATTTGGGTCCTGTTCAACGTTGTATGCATTTGTGTAAGCATAGCACTCATATTTATGAAGATCTTAACGTTTTTGTGAAAAATTCAAAAGCTCTTTTGTTTATAGCATACAGAGTTTTCAACCAAATTTAACACAACTTTCCGAAAACTTGCCAAAGAATAGTAGCAACAATATACTGCAAATAAAACATGAATATATTGAATATTTGACGAGATATGGGCATTTTTATGAGATAATTTTTAACAGCGCATGCGTGGAAAATTTCAAAATTTTTATTTCATAATTTGGTAGTCAGTATTTTGGGGCAACTTCTATTAAATGTTCAGTCAAATGTTGTGAAATCTTAGAAAAATATAGTGAGCTGATTGAAAAGTTGTGGAAAATCCCTTATAATAAAGTTATTTTTAGGAAGCAACCTACAATATCGACCCTATCTTTGTGAATTTTCGCGATATTTGGCTGGATTTTGGAGATTAAACAAGTCAAAGAAATTTTTCATAAAATACTGGCTTCAAAATTTAAGGGACCGTACATAAGTTTAAAAAAATCCGCCTTCGGAAGCCGCAATTTTTGTGTCAGCGCTCAGGCCTAGTAATCAGATAGCGGTGGTCAAACTGTCGTTGTTGAAGTTAACATAATGGAGCAGAGAATAAACATTAAATTTTGTTTCAAATTGGAAAAAAGTGCTAGCGAAACACGTAAAATATTTTAGCTATGTTGTGATGACGCTTTATCACGTTCTCGCATTTTCGAAGGTTTTCGACGTTTTCCTGAAAATCTGGAATGCGTGAAAGATGGTCCACACACTGGCAGCCGACATCCGTATATACGCTTGAAACGATTGAGAAAGTCCATGATCTTGGGACTTCTGATCGCCGACTGACTAGTCGACTACATGCCGATGAATTGGATATTGTTGAGGTGGTGGTTCAGCAAATTTTGTATGTGGATAATCTCCGTCACTTCCCCGACCATCAGGAAAACGTCGAAATCATTAAAAATGCGAGAACGTGATAATACGTCATGCACTATACAGTTGCTGCAACATTTGCGTAATTCGGGAGCACTTTTTCTCAACTTAAAAAAAATAATAATGTTTATTACCTGCTCCATTATTTTCATTTTAACAACAATGTTTTGACAGCGAACGTTTGATTGTGCTTTTCAACACCAGAAAGGAAAACGAGAATGACGCGCATGTAGATATTGGGCGCAGATACGGGACAATCCAAATACTATTGTTAATTATCCAACGATATTTCAATTCTAATAGTTGTTGCTACAGTCTTGGAAATTAATAGCTACACCATAAATTCATTTCAACACAATAGTGCATGTCAATAGCATCATACATCGACATATATAATATTAACGAATTGATTTAATCATCGAAGAAAAATCCTAATAATTATAATGAAATAATCAATAAAAATAATATTTTCTCAACTTACTAAAACTTATTAACGGAACTTTTATTCTGGTTTCACATAAACGTGTTTACGTTGAAAGAAAAGGAAAAATATCCGCAGATGGTAGAATCAGTTTCTAATTAAATTGTCTTCCATTAGAGATTGAAAATAAAAATAACGATTTTAGAAGAACAAAGAATCCAGATAATTTCTTATTCTTATTAATCTAATAGAACATTCTATTAAATTTTTGAAAATATCTGTTGAATTCATAGCATTTATGTACACAATAAGGAAATTTAATAAAATATTTGAATAATAATTTTCCTTTATGTATTGTCACGGAGTTAACATAATAAGGACTTTGAAAAATTCCTTAATTATCTTATGCAGGGCTCGAAATGCACAGTAGCAAATCGGAGCGATGTTCCGGTTCGTGAAAGTATGGAAAATATTGTTCCGGTTCGTGGAATTATAAAAAAATATTATTGCAGTTTCATAGATATAGCTTCTATGCTCTCTGTAACATTTTTTTCTAATTATTTAAAATCTTGAATGCATTTTTTAAATTTGTTTTTCTACGGTTAAATATAAATTTGCTATACAGTAAAGTCCCGATTATTCGAGTTAATAGGGATCAAACTCACCTCGGATAAGGAAAAAACTCGTATAAACCGAATTTTCACAAATCGCCACCAACCAAAGAGATGAAATATAAATTTTCACTTAATTCAATCATTTTTATGGTACTAGTAACATTTCTTTTCCGTTACTTTTAAGAAATATCGGGAATGAAATTTATACCTTTGGAATGTATCATTTTTTCTGATGGACTGGTGGCTTCCATTATGATGAAACAGGCATTATAAATGAAGAGTTGGGTGAAGATGAAAGAGCAGTCGTAAAAAGTTAGAACTCAGATTTTCTGGTCAGAATAGGGAAAAAAAATGGCCATAATTTTTTTGAAAAAAAATTATAACCATTTTAATATCTAACACTGATATTATTATCTAATAAAATGTTTATATTTATGTCACAGATGCCATATACGCAACGGGTTTGGCGTGATTTTTTTTATGCCAATCTGGCGGAAACATTGCTTTCGAATACCAATTACATATAGCGTGCTATAATAGCACGTTATTTTTTATTTCAGTATGAAAACAAAATAAAGTGATAAGGAAAACTTTTTCTATTATTTTTAAAAGGAAATAACAATCAATAAATGATATAATTCTAGAGCAAAACAATTTATAATAATTTTATTATGGTTACCATGTCAGGCAAAGTAACGCCATTTTGGTACCAATTAGGTATCTCAGAGCGTATATGACATCTGTGCCATATTTACTTGTAAAAATAAGCATAAACATTCATCAGGTTTGTTTTCATAGCTGCTTACATCTTTTTGCAACAAATTTAATTTTTCGAGGCCGAAACTGCACAAAAATTAACAAAAAAAAAAAGTCTGCTTTTTCACAATTTAGTGTCGCCCCCGATGAAAACATGTCGATATATATATAAATATAGATAGTACAAAACATATTTCAGTTTTAAGACTTTAAACATACGCATTTATTTTATATAAAATGACGTCATCCGCATCCGCTGAAGAATTTTAAATTTGCGATCCAGTCTTAAAGAACTTCTACAGTAAAGTACGCATAGGACGTCACTATTGCGGAATAATACACAAACCCAGCAAAAAGAGATGATATCATTCACAAAACTCTACAAAAAAAAAAAAAAAAAAAAAAAAAAAAAAAAAAAAAACGGCCATTTCATGATTCATGTGCCTTCATTTGTTTGTAATATTAATATAGATACTTAAAATTAAATTTTGTTTATAATAGCTCCATATTTTATCAGAAATCATTCATTTATATTTTTTCAAAATAGCACGCATTTTAATTACATTTTTAAAAGTTTATGTAGGTAAAAAGCAACAAAAAGATATAATTTCTATTTTCCAACTATTTTTCTTTTGCTTTCTACAGAAATGGAGTACTTGAGTTGCCAAAAGAGAACAAATGGCGCTGAAAACTACAAAAAAAAAAATTAACATTTCAAAAATAAATTGAGATGCAGTTTGCAAACATATTGCATTTAAAAGTACTTTTCCTCCAAAATACGACTGTATAAAAATTGAATATGTGCGATACTTAGAAGTTAAAATAAAGTTGTAGTACAGTATTTGGTGCTACATTAGTTATCCCGTCGACCAAAAATCTATCTCCAAACTATAAGATTAAATGCTAATAATGGTTGATCGTAAATGTCACATTCACTTAACTTTAAGCAAGTTACACGTGTTTACATTATCAAGTGATTTTTATTTCAACTTTTTTTAGTATTTTTATTAATGTTATATTAAGTTATTTCTTCTTTCGTTATTTAAAATAAAAACTATATCAATTTGTATAATTTGGCGAGTGGTTTCGCTATTTATACAATTTGGCGAATTTGGTCGACGGGATAACAAAGTAGTACCGAGTATTTAACCGTACAAAGATACATCTGCTTTATATTACGGCTAGCTTATACAACGGAACATTACTTTTTAGAGACGACACTTTGAAAGCTGGGAGAAAGAAATAACATATGGGGGATAAAAACGCCACGTCAAAGTAATATTTCAAAAGTATCATGAAATTAGTTAAAATGATGTATATTAAATGGAGCTAATGAAAAGATTATATTTTTAATGAAATAAATGTAATGCGGATATGATTTGGGAAAAATTGTTGGCAATTTATCACCTGCTGTAACATAAAAGTATCAATATTGCAATCGGTGCATGGTAAGTGAAATGGAACAATTATGTTAGAACCACTCTTTGTACAGGAAAAATGACCAATAGTCCAAATTCAAATACACTGGCAAGATTGGCGCCAAGCTAGAGTCATACTAATAGCAACATTGTTATAACTGTATGCGAGTTATAATAGCAATATAAAATTGGCTTTTAGCAAACTACCTTACAGGTAGCATTTTACATGTTTCGTGTGAAATTCGACCATCAAGGTAATAATTATTCATACAAGCAACAGTTATAAAAATAAAAGTTTAAATTCAAACGTAAATATATACAACCGCGCTCCTCTCCCACCCCCTCCCCCCCACCCACCAAAAAAAAAGTTACAACTGTGAAATTAAATTGGCATTCTAAAATGTCGCTTTTTAAAATGCGACTTTGGTTGAACGCTACATTACGGAATATTCCTATAACCTTTTAATTAATCACGGTACGTTTTCTTAGCCGGGTTCAAATTCAACCAAGACTATGTTTTTTCGCCAAAAGCAGCTTTTTTTTCACATGTGTAACTTAGATATAAGTCTTTGATGTTGAAATAATTTTTTTTGATTTAGGCTATTATATCTTCTTATTATTTATTTATTTGAGTTTTAAATGAGATGAGTTGTGTTTTTTAAATGTATTTAATATATGTACTTTAAATTTACGTATTTTATACGGAAAGAATGCATTTCGAAAGAGGGCGAGCAGAACAATATTTGGCGATTTATTAGCTGCGCCGGATAAGTATCTTATTTCCATGCATCTAATGCTTTTCATGGTACTTCGCTGCTGGATGGACTTTGGCGCTTTTGTAAAAAGCACGCAATTCGAGTTTAAGAAAGCGAGATTTTTTTTTTTTTTTTTTTTTTTTTTTTTGCCAAATGATATAAATGACTATGAAAAGAAAACAGAATAAGTATTATACTGGTTTATATATATATATTTAAAAATACATCTGCTAACACCTATTAGATAAGTTATTTATGTTTGTATATAATCTAATATGGCTAATTTCATGAAAACATGTCATGTCTGTCACATACTACGATTTTTGGCTTCCAGTATTTTAGAACTGAAAAATGTGATTTATTTTACCGGAAATATCTCATAAATTGAATAACCCGAAGCAAACTTTTCGAAAATAACGGTGGCCAACAAGCATAGCGATTTTCAGCTGTGTGACAGACATGACAAATTTTCATGGAATTAGCCATATATAAAAAAGAAAATTTGTCTATCCCGACTGTCTGTAATTCTATACAAACCAACAGTTTGGAAGCCAGAGTTGTGAAAAGTTAAGTACATGTGTATTAAAACACGGCCAAGGCAACTAAAGTAATCCGGAATCGAAATAATTTATAGTTAATTTTTAATTAATAAAAAACCACCAATTTAGCAGCAATTTAATATCATATTGAAACATTTTTCGTTATGGCAGTTGCCAACAATTAAAATACATAATAAAGTTCTTACTACAACAATTATTTTTTTACTGCAAGATATCCATGTGAAAAATGAAAATGAAATAAATAGTTTGCCGAATAAAAAAAAAAAAAAAAAAAAAAAAAAAAAAAAAAGTTAATATTACGTTATAACGTTTCTATTTCAAGGTTTCCACGTGAAAAATGAAAATGAAATAAATAGTTTGACGAATCTAAAAAAAAAAAAAAAAAAAAAGAATATTACGTCATATTAGAAACATAAAGGACATGGTGAATATAGTATAACGTCATATGAGTGTGAAAAAACGTATTAAAGCATGATAAAAACCAGATTATGGAAATTTTGGCGTATTTTAACATTATTGTTCCATTGATAAAATGAAATAAGTTCATTTATAGCTGCATTATTTTGCGTCTGTTATATAAATTTATACATTTTTATAGTGTGTTTTCATTTAATTCATGAGTACAACGCTTCGAATGTTTTTTTTTTTTTTTTTTTTATTGTTTGTTTTATGTTGTACATTAAATTTTGAAATGGATTTTTCAGAACAAACATTCTTCAAATTCCGAACATTTTAGTTAGTAACAGATAAATGTCTTTTGCATCTGTACGTCTATGCTAATATTGCAAAGCGTTATAATATTATAGAGTGTATAATATTATTAATATAATTTTGGTTAAAAAAATTTCAGTTTATTATGAGTGTGAAATATAGCTTTTTCCTATTTACAAATAAATTTGTTTTCAAATTCCGGTGTCAGTCATTAAATTCAACACTTTAGTAATGGAATTGCTTTGGCCCTGAAATGGTTATGCCGTTTTACAAATGCGACTCTAGCTTTCTTATTCTTAGAAGATAACAGACGTGTTTTTGCTGGTCTTCTGCCATGTAAACCATAGAGGTTCAGGCGTCGTTTGACTGATGAAACGTGTATGTCTATGCCGTAATTTTCTTTCAGTTCATTTTTTATTATTACAGCGGACTTACGACAATCACTTGAATATATCATTTTTATAATACAGTCAACATTGCAAGTTGTTTTTTTTTGGATGGCTACTTTGAGGCTTATTTTCGATGTATTTATGTTTATTAAAAACTTTATTCCATGTAATAACAAGTTGATGAGACCCATTAAAAGAAAGAGCTAATTCTGCTTACAGTCTATTTTTCTTAAGTGCATTTACAGCGCCATTTCTAGAATCACTTCAATATTTTTTTTACATTTCGGCATTTAAAAATAATCACAATAAGTCGATATAAACACTAATCGAAGCTATAGTGCCACTAACACCTTCAACAATTAAATGCAAACTAATTGTCAAAATACTTTTGAGCTAAGGAGGAGTCATATTTCTTCGGTGGCGCCGAATGTAAACAAACAAGTTGAAACTTGATACATTTGAATAACTGAAGTCATAGTGTTCTCAATTATAGGGAATATATTTACTTTTACATTTTTATATTAAATAAAATAAGAGAGAATATAAGGCTGTCAAAATACTTTTGAGCACTACTGTATGTTGGTGCAACAACCTCCGTCGGTGCAGGAGCAAAAAAGTTCTAAAATTGCGATTTCTGTGATATTGATTGGGTTAGAAACTTTAAATTCGGTGTGGTGGTTACTTTTAAGACGTAAATACTCGTTATGAAAGCTCTTTAAAAGGTTTGAAAATTCAATTTGACAAATAGACGTAAACATTTCTAGAAAGATTCTAAATAATGATTTATTTCGAATAATGCGATTTCTGGGGTAGTATTGGGGTTAGAAACTAGAACTTTGGCATGGCAGTAATTTATAAGGTGTAAAAGCTCGTTATTGAACGAATTCTAAAAAATTGAAAGACTAAAGAAAGCGGAAAAATTTGCGGCATTCTCACAATCTTTTGATTTTCGGGAATAAAAATCTGGTGAAATTAAACTTTCTAAAAGAACATTTTAATCAGATAGACGAATGCCTTAATGATTCAAAATAAAGAAAAAGTGGTCAGCAGGGAAAATGTTTTCATTTAACTTAGGTTTAAGTTAAACTTGCGAGTTTAATTTTCCTTACCATTTTACCACTATAAGTTTCTATTTTCTTCTAAATTTTTACTTATAATGAAGTTGCATAGTACCCACAGGACATTCAAATGAGAAATAATAAAAAGGTAGTATTTTTAGTACAAAATTTTGGTATAACATTGTCTTAAAGGGGTATTAAAGAAGGGACGGAAGGGAAAAAGGTGGATTGTATAGGAAAAAAGGGACGGTAATGGAAAGAAACGGATGGTAAGGAAAATTGCCACTATATTTAGGCATTTCATGTTAACACTAAGTGATAGCCACAATGTTCATTGATTTTTAGAAACTGTCACTTACATTGGATTAAATAAAAAAAAATAATTTACCTCGAAAAGTGCAGGAATAAACCTTGCGGACGGTAAGACTACCAATAAAGCCACGATGCTTGAAATTGACATTTGAATGCTGATTTAAATTCTGCACTCAATTTCCTGTCAAAGAATTTAGATATTTTGTCTCTAGCATACTTCTGCTTGAAAAAACACTTGAAAAAAATTTAGTCGCTGCGTCTGAAGTGATTTTCTGCATACGTTTAGCAAGAGGGATGTTAAGGATCTAAAACCCAGGGACAGAGTTCAAAAATAATATTAACCGTAAAAATGTGTGCAGTTTAATTTTTTGCTACATATTTATATAAAACAACTGCTCCAGTTTCGGAAAAAAATTACATCGAATTACTTTTGTTGAAACAATTTTATACAGACAGCTCCAAACTTAAAAATCAGCATCAGGGACACGAGACGGTAGATGAGTTTTCCTGGTATTTGGACCCCCAACATCGTCACAAACTTATTTTTTCGTTAATATTGTTATGCAATCATGCAATGGGATATTTCCCAGAATATGAAATAAAACAACACAAGAATACGTACTAAAATAAAAATTATTATTCAGGGACATAAAAGTCAAAAGATTGTTAGAATGCCCCATATCTAAAGAAAATCTAAGTAACGAAGTACATGGAATTGTTAGGAATATAAACATGGAAATTTACATGGCTGTATTTTTTATGATATAAATTCTCGCAATAGAACAATTTCTAATAATGTCGCTATATAAAACAGTGCAAGAACAAAAAACTCTCGAAAATTTTCTATTTCTGTGTTACCGCTGAGCCCAAAAACTTGAAATTTTGCTTCGGGTTTGTTTTAAAACATGAAATTGTCTCAATGAAAGGTTTCTAACAAATTTTAAATTTAAAAAGATGAAATGAACGGAAAGCGATCTCAATCACCATTAATTTGGAATTTTTAGTTATAGAAACTTTAAATATTTTATAATAATACACTTCCTCCACAAAACATGCAATTTAAATGCAAAAAACGGATATGTACCCACCTAGCATTAAATAAATTGTGTAAATATTGAATGAAGACCTGAATAAAACTGTGAGTAGGTTGCCCGAAAGTACTTGTTAAAGTGTTCCTTCTTTAGGCTTTTCTCTCTCTCGCCAAGGCCACTAACAGAGGGAAGTGCCGTTTTAAATTTGATATGAATTTTTTTTTTCCTGATTCACTTTTCTAGGCATTTTATCATAAGGTTATATTCTCAATTGTCATTAGCATAATTTTTATAGCTTAAATTATTCTGGTAAAATTTCATAATGGGGTTCATATTGTCTTATTTTAGCTAGCATGATTTGCTGAAAAAATATGTATGGATTTGTAAATTACTTCAAATGACACTTTGACAGCTCAAAGGTTATGCATACGATGTATTCAAATCTTGTGTCATACTTCATGCTGCAAAAATTACCGATTTATTTTATTTAATACATGCTAAGTACAGCTCAACTTCTGCAGAATATGTTTGAAAACAAAACAATACAACATATGTAGTGGCTAGTATGCACTCATCATTTAAATCCGATCGAACATATCTAAGAACCACTTTAAAGACGCGTTGCATGCCACTGTTGATATTATTTGTACTTTGAAACTATATCAGATTTTGAAGAGAGAATTCCTTAACTCTTATCGACAACCTCATTGCATCTGTGGAAAACAAATATTGTACAATATTAACTATTCTGGGGGAGCACACACTATATATAGTCCATTCTCTTCAAACATCATATTTTTTGTCATTTACATTTACTCAAATTGGTGAGGACCGTGTGATTATGCTGTTGACATCATTTCAAACAGTTAAAATTCCGATATGAGATAATTTAGTGTTTTATTTTCTGTTTTGCTTTTAATATATTGCATACTTCCAATTTTATACCCATACATGGCTGTCTTGCATGGTTTGCTTTCCCATTTTTTATAAACATTGTATACGAATTTATATATAATCATCGATGAGATGGATGAGTACTCAAATCAGGAGAATGTCGAGATGCATTAC
This sequence comes from Maratus speciosus, assembly GCA_963932465.1. Classification (NCBI taxonomy): domain Eukaryota; kingdom Metazoa; phylum Arthropoda; class Arachnida; order Araneae; family Salticidae; genus Maratus; species Maratus speciosus. The sequence goes on from OZ010786.1 coordinate 22,676,367, forward strand.
ATATACAGAGCGTCAAATGGCAATGGAAGGGAAGCCCAAAGGTTTACCAATCAACTGGCTGGCCTGCTCATCCGATTTGTTATGTCTGAACTTTTTCTTCTGGGGTCACATGAAGAGCCTCATATACGGTGATGGTCCCATAGATTCCGTTGAAGATCTTTATTGTTACCCGGTTATCCATAGCTGTTGACATCATACGAGAGATGCCTGGTGTTTTCGTCAATGTACGGCGGTCACTCCATCGACGGTATCAAGCCTGCGTTACTGTCCGCGGCCGCAATTTTGAGAACTTGCTGTGATGGGGAACGTACGTGTTGTTTACTTTCATTTTGTTGAGTTTTTCTTCGTATTATCGGTTTCCTTTTATTCCATCGCTGTCCGACTTCTTTCTCCTCATTTTGTGCCACAGTATGTTTCGCGCTCCAGCTTTTTACGACTTGCGTTCCTACCATGGATTGTTCGGTGATTTGTGCTTGTCTATTTGTGATCTACTACTCCCTAACGTTTGTATTATATAAAGTGTCTTAAATACTAGTGGGTTTTACAGGTGATAGTATATAACATGAGCTTAGGGACACCTTCTATATATTTGTGAATCTAAAATTAATCACCCGTAAAACATCGAATTTTATTGCCAATCTATACAATTTATTGCCAATCTATATAAAACAAAGTTTTGCTCTGTGTGTCTGTCTGTCTGTCTGTGATGACTAGCAGAATCTACGTCACGTACTAGGCTGAAAATTTTTGTGAGGCTAGCTCAAAGAGTTTAATGAAGCATTTGAGACTCAGAATTTCAAAATTCTATAATTAGTTGAATTATTAAATAAAAATCGCAGCTCACTCTCATTAAAACTCATCTCGGTCGTTGCGAAGGTAAAAGCTGTTTCACATGGGCTGAAGGCTTATTTACGCATAGATTAAAAATGAAGAACGAAAAAAGAAACTTTCGAGGGTATTTTGTGATTACCTTTTAACTTACATCGCTAAACCACTTAGTAAAGTTAAAAACGGAAGACATATTCTGAATTATGGTACTCTTACGTTTGAAATGCCGCAAACAATTAAAAAATATATCACATCTAACCCCTTGAAAAAAAAAATCACAAAAGGTCGTTTTTCCGAAAAGTTTTTTTCTTTATTGCAACGCCTCCGCAGGATGCGATTTTAGAGGTACCAATAAAGCAAAAATTTGTTCTTAAAGCTGAAACCTTCATCTAATCGATGGTGTAATCGGTTTTAAAACATATGAATTTTAACCTTTTCAAATACACCGGCGAACTCAGGACTTTCGGCGCCTCACAGGGACGACATTTTTTCTACGCTAAAAGTAAATAAACGTCCGTATTTTAACACAATTTATTTAGAGCATCTCAACAGACCAGCTTTATACCATCTACAAAAATTTTGAAACGTTCGGACGGGTAGAAATACTTTTTACAAAATTGTAAAAAATTAAATGTTTCGTTGTGGTCAGAGCTTTAGTTTGAATTAAATTTTAGCAAAATAGTGGCATGTAATACATGCACTAGGGTACGGAACTACAGGGCTGTAACAAAAGTATTCAAGTATGTTTCCATCTACTAGTATAAATTGCTGAAAGATGAATTTCTACCTGTTATGCATTTTCTTGCTAAACTAAATCCTCCCATTATATAGTATAAATATTTCAACCTACAGATAAAATACAGGGCTGTTCAAAAGAATTGGAATACATATCTGGCTATGGACGATAACTACGGAAATCAGTTTTTCAAATGTTTTATGCGTTTTATAAAATGTATACTTAATATTTACTTAATATTTTTTATAGTTATCTTATTTACTTTATTTCCCTAAATAACGAAGTTTTGTTAAAGCATTCAGGAAGTGTTGGAAACTGTTTCATAATCTATGCTTAACGCATGATTTTTCTTTCTTGTGTTTATATTAACTATTTTTTTTTATTTACTTGTATTGATGACTTTTAAGTTGCGTTTAATTGTTAGTTCCTATCTATAAACACTCTTTTGATGAGGCCTATAGATGTCTATGAAGGTTAGAGTTGCAGTTAAGCTAGAGATCCTACCTACACAACTTCCATGTTGTGTAATATTTAAACGGAGCTTCTGACTGTAAAATAGTCAATGAAACATCATCTTTATTTTGAAAGACCTATCCAGCGATATGCTACACAATAGTTTCCGTAATTTGTTTTTCGTCTCTATCGCCATTTTGTATTTTACGGCTGCCATTTTTAATTAATAAGAACAAAACCTAGTCTATAACCATTGGACGGTTAAGACAAATCGATAGATACCTCATTCATTAAAATCCATCCAGCCTTTGGGATGTTTCGAGGGTATAAATAAATCCACATACCCATAAACGCGTGGAACACATAACCCTTCTTGGCAGTCGGGTTAAAAGTTGTGATCTTTTTCATATCTGCAGGCGTAACCATAAAACCAAAGTCATCCATTCACATTAAAGTTAAAAGAGAATAAATTATCCAATTAGAAAATGCATATGTACAAGTTTGGCTTTTTTTAAATTCAAAAATTGTTAATTCAGGGAAGAAATTCATTATTGTAAGTTTAGCTTTATTTGGTGACAGATACTGTTTGATAACATAAAGTAATAATCGTACAATATCTGCAGTTTATTGCTTAATATTCTTAAAACAAATCCTGAAAACTTGAGCAAAGTGACGTATCCTGAAACCTCAAGCAAAGTGACGTATTAAAATTTATGGTACGGCAGTTAAATATTTTCTTCTACCCAAATTTAATCTGAAACAGTGCTACTTCGACTTTCCAGCTACGCATTTAAAATTAAAAGTGACGTATGAGAACAGAATGATGTCATAAAATGAATAGAACTGCAGTTAATAATAATATAATTTTCCTCTAATTAAGTTTAATCCAAGAAACTACTACTTCTATTTTCAACTTTAATAATTATTGACTCTCTCATTTTCAAAATGAAGTGGCTTATTTGTATAAGTAAACAACAATTAGTCATTAAAGTATTTTCTGATGAAGAGCTTAGAAAAGCTTGAAAGTATTAAGAAAGTTTTAAATAAAATGTATATTTTTAACTTGTAACATCTCTTTCATTATTTTAATTGCCTTTTAAATAAAACAGGGAACTTTTTAAAGTTCATATTACACATTTAAAAATTCTTCTTTTTACATTTCAGGTATAAATCCAGAATTTCTGAATAAATAAAGGCGAAACTGGAACCCTTTATATGTACCACAGGAAATATGCAGTTTTTAATAACTTTGATTTAAATTGTACAAATTACACACGTTTTGAAAATTTATTATGCTAATGTGTTGATTCTGATGTTAAAATGTAGCACATGTACAAACCATTCATAATAAAGATATTAAACTCAGTTGCATTTTCCCCTTAAATATTCATATTTTTTTTAGCATTAAAGAGTCTTTTACCTTTTAAACGCGACGAAAATTAACGAAAAAATTCAAAGTTAGAATTAGTCTATCTTCAAAACATTTTTGTGCATAAAAGTGAAATTTTGAATATTGGTTAAACAGATTGTGCTTTGTAATATGTTACCGTTAGAAACTAAAACTAATTAGCCTTTCACGGGATTTGTGTATTGTTGAAATTAAAATAGCTCTTTTTTTTTTTTTTTTTTTTTTTTTTTTTACTCCGTAAGTCATTGCGCGCTTGATAACTTGAAAACGTATGTATGGATTGTTATGAAATTTCATATAGATACTAACGTGTGTTTAAAATGATAGATATGTGTGTTTAAAATGATCTACTTTTAAGTATTTACAGCGGTAATATTTTTAGTTATAATTAATTTTATTCGGTAAAAAATGTAAATTTTCGATTTTTTTTACAAAATGTTTTGTTTACATAGTTAATGAAATAATTTTGACCTAAGAGTAGATCATTTTAAAAATACATATATTCTTATTATATATATCAAGTTTCATAAAATTCCATACATACGTTCTCAAGATATCATGCGACAATCAAGGTATCAATGACTTACACAGTGAAAAAACAAGCTGTTTTAATTTCAACGATACACAAATTCTGTAAAAGACTCGTCAGTTTGAAGTAGTATTATATTAAGAAGCATAATATGTTTAATGAAAAGTCAAAATTTTATGCTTATACATAAAAAATTAATGAAGATACACTAATTGAAACTGTTTTCGTTGATTTTAGACGAGTTTAAAAGGTACAAGGCCACTTAATATATAGCGCGAATATATGATTATCCTAATAATATGTGATAGGCACTATGTATTCTGCAACAAATTTCTGAAGTCATCAACGCTGCAGTTATAAACGAAACCGACTGCGACACATTCTGGTATGGATTAGCAATAAAAGATTATTAAATATATATTTACAAATTATGCCATTCTTTAGTTTTCATGGAACTGAAGTATTGTTTATTTGTTCGAGACGATTGAAAATAATGTGAGAAATATTGAAATTATCCAACTTTACGCGTTTGATACATTCTGGCACGGTATATATATATAGCACGATCATTGAAAATAAAACAAAAAACTTTCACCTTTCCTCCTTTTACAATTTTCATACATTTCGGTATATTTTACCTACCACTTTTGAATGAGAATGGTCCACTTTCAAGAAACTTTCCTCAATTCACGGAAATTCTACTGGCAGCAGTGCTGCCGGCATATTTCCGTGAATTTACGAATATCCGTTTTTTCCCTCCGTTACAGGAGGTAAAATATCTAAGATAATTGGGAGGTAAGATAATTGGGAAAAAGCAAAAACGGACGACGTTGATTTTGAACAAGCCATCTCCGCGCTACGAGACGAACGCCCTAGCACTGAGCTATGGTTGTGTAGAAGCGAAATGCTTTGAAGTAAATATGTTTCCTTTATATGGGTATGACTTGGTCAATTTCTTTAAAGTTTTTTACCCGACTGCCAAGAAGAGTTATATGTTTCACGCGTATCTGGGTATGTGAATTACTTTATATCCTCGAAACATCCCAAAGGCTGGATGGATTTTAATGAATGAGGTCTCTATCGATTCGACTTAATCGTCCGATGGTTATAGGCTAGGTTTTGTTTTTATCAATTCAAAATGGTGGCTGTAAAATGTAAAATGGTGGTAAAGGCCGAAAAAAAATTACGCACCCTATTGAGTGGCATATCATTGGATAGGGAATATTTATTAGCGAATATTTATTTATAAACAACTTTATAAATTAAACTTTATTTAACTTTATTCAATTTTAAAAAGTAAATTGTGAGTACTATTGAATGAATGATAAAAGTAATTGTTATTTATTTTTAAATTCGAAAACTTTTTTGTCTTCTTTAATTAAACTAGAAATCTTAATTTATAGAATTTTTGGTTTTTCCCTTTAAAATAAATTCGGATTTTTTATTAATAGACCCAATACGCATGAGTGCTAGGAATGAACGGAATTTCTCCCTCTTTTTTAGACGTTCCGGGAGAATTCGCGGATAAAAAATGTTTTCTACGAGTACGGAAATTATTTGTAAAAAATGAGGAATAATTTAGTGTACACTGACGAGTTTTTCTGACAGTTTGTGGTTAAGGACAAAATTCTTATTTTTTACGCCCATAACAAAACACTCCAGTAGAAAATATAACATCATATTTCTTATTAAAATAAATAATCATTGTTTAACGTCTGATATACGATTTAAAATTAAAAAATATATTACAATTCATCAGACATACAAGTAAAAATTACATAAATACATTTAATACAATTAAAAAACAAACGTTTCGAGCTAAATTTTAGACACTCATCAGTGTAATAAATAACATTCAAATGACAGAAAACTATATATCATGTTTACAGTTAAAAATTACTAGCAGTTAAAATTAAATAAAGTATAAAAATTTCAAAACAATGCTGAGTATTCAGGAGGAAGTACACATGATTCATTTATCGGCGATGTTTGCTTACGAGTGAACACACCTTCCAGAAAAACTCTACTTTTAATATTATTGGAACCGGTTCTGATCTATCTATACTAATCTATACTAATATTATAAAGAGGCAAAAATTGTTTATTTGTAGGAAGTAAGCTCAGGAACTACCGAAACGATTTCAAAAGTAATGGTATCAAAATGATGGTGTTAGTCCAACTTAGAACATAGACTGTATTTTATGTCGGTGCCACTACCCCAAAGGGAGTGCAGGAGCAAAAAACTTTCTAAAAATGCGATTTTTGTGTTACTGAAGGGCCTAGAAATATGAAATTTGGAATATTAGTTACTTATAAGATGTAAATGATGTCTAAGAACAGTCCTTAAACAATTCGAAATTTAAGAGGGGTGAAAATGCACAAAAAGCGTTCTAAAAAACGTTCTAAATGGAAGTTTCTAAATAATCTCAGGAAATACTAAACCGATTTTTAAAAAAAAAATGGCGTCAAAATGATGGTGACAACGCTTGCTCCGAAATAGGCTATATTTTATGTTGGTGCCACTACCCCAAAGGTGGTGCAGGAGCAAGAAACGTTCTAAAAATGCGATTAATGTGTTACCGAAGGGCCTAGAAATATGAAATTTGGAATATTAGTTACTTATAAGACATAAATGATGTCTAAGAACAGTTCTTAAACAATTGGAAATTTAAAAAGGGTGGAAATGCACAAAAAGCGTTCTAAAAACGTTCTAAATGGTAGTTTCTACATAATCTCAGGAAATACCAAACCGATTTAAAAAAATATTGGCGTCAAAATGATGGTGACAACGCTTGCTCCAAGATACGCTATATTTTATGCCGGTGCCACTACACCAAAGAAGGTGCAGGAGCAAATCGTTCTAAAAATGCGATTTTTGCGTTACTGAAGGGCCTAGAAATATGAAAATTGAAATATTAGCTACTTATAAGATATAAATGATGTCTAAGAACAGTTCTTAAGCAATTCGAAATTTAAAAATGATGAAAATGCCTGAAGAGCGTTCTAAAAAACGTTCTAAATGTTAGTTTCTACATAATCTCAGGAAATACCAAACCGATTTAAAAAATAAAGGCGTCAAAATGATGGTGACAACGCTTGCTCCAACATAGGCTATGTTTTATGTCAGTGCCACTACCCCAAAGGGGGCGCAGGAGAAAAACGTTCTAAATTGCGGTTTTTGCGCTCCGGAAGGGCCTAGAATCATGAAATCTGGAATGGTAGTTAGTTATAAGATATCAATGAATCTCTAAGGACATTTTCTAAAAAAATCGAAATTTAAAAGGGGGTCAAAATGCGCAAAAAGCGTCGTAAAAAACGTAGTAAATTGCGATTTCTATGCAATCTCAGGAAATACTGAACCGATTTCAAATATAATGGTGCAAAAAGGATGGTGACAGATCTTGCTCCAAGATAGGCTATATTTTATATCTGTTTCCACTACCGCAGAGGAGATGCAGGAGCAAACTGCGTTCTATGCATTCTATAAACGTTCTAAATGCCGATTTGTGAGCAATCTCAGGAAGAATCAAACTGATTTCAAAAGTAATGGCAGGAAATTGATGCTGACAGCCTCTGCTCTAACATATACTATATTTTATGTCGGTTTCACTATCACCTAGACGTTGCAGGAGCAAAAAAGCGTTCTAAATTTCGATTTTTGTGATCGTTAGGGGCTTGCAACTTAAAATTAGGCAAGGTTACATATTTATTAGATGTAAATGATCTTTAAGAACAGTTTCAAAAAAAAAAAAAAAATAGAAATTTAAAAAGTGGTGAAAATGCTCGAAAAGCGTTCTAAAAACGTTCTAAATTGCGATTTCTACTCAATCTCAGGAAATACCAAAGCTATTTCAAAAGTAATGTTTGCAAATCAATGGTGACAGTCCCTGCTATAACATAGGTTATATTTTATATTGCTGCCACTACCATCTGAGGGTTGCAAAAGCAAAACATGTTTTAATTTGCGTTTTTTGCGCAACTGACGGGTCTAACAGTTAGACCACTTATGGCATGGTATTTACTTACAAGATGCAACTGCTTTCTAAAAACCGTCGAAAGAAAATTCCAAATTTAACCCCTTAACGCTCGAATTAAATTACGGTTGAATAATTCAAATTGCTTATTGGCACAACTTTTATGAAAAAGAAATATTCTCCTTATTTAATGACAGTAAAAACGATACTAAAATAGAGCCAATTTCACTATTTTATAAAACTTGTGGGAAACAAACAAATTGAGTAAAAGACACAGCCCGTGAATATGATGGGAGCGACAATTAAGGGGTTAAAAAGATGAAGTGAGCGGAAACCGTTATAAATTACAATTTTTATGCAATCTTATCAAATACCAAACCGATTAAAAAAATAGTGGTGACAAATTGTTGGTGATAAGACCTGCTCAAACATAAGCTATATTTTATATCTGTGCCACTACCACCAGAGGATTGCAGGAGCTAAAAACTTTCTAAATTGCGATTTCTGTGATACTGAAAAGGCTAGAAACTTTAAATTTGGCATGGTAGTTACTTATAAAATATAAATGTCCTCGAAGGACTGTCGAAAATAAATTCGAATTAAAAAGGGGTGAAGCGAAGGGGAGGTGTGAAAAAAAGCATTCTGAAAAAGTCCTAAATTACGATTCCTATGCAATTTCAGGGAATATAAACCGAATATAAAAGTAATAGTTTTGAATCAATCGTAACAGTCTCTGATCCTAAACAGGCTATATTTTATGCCGATGATTCTACCACCTGGGGTTCACAGGAACAACAAACGTTCTAATAAAGGCCTTTAAAAGCTTTCTAAATTACGTTTCTGTAGAATATTAGGAAATAACAAACCGATTTCAAAATTAATGTTGGCAAATTTATGGTGACATTTCCTATTTCAACATAGCCCTTTTTGTTTAGAGAGGTGATAGGACTTGGATTTGACGTGATAGTTAATTTTAAGATGTAAGAAGATGGTTTCTAATAAATTCAAAACTTCAAATGAATACTGAAATGAGCGTATTAATTGAGCATAAAATTTTCAAAATATTTTCTAAATTACCATCTATTTAGTTTTATTTCGTTTTATCAATTTAAGTCTCATTTCTGCCTAATGCAGTGTGATAGTAATGTTTAATCAAACTGTGTTTTAAATAGTAGTTTTTGAATTAATCGTAAAAGTAATAAGTACCTTTTAATAAAAAACCTTTTAATAAAATAAAATATTACCTTTTAATAAAATAAAAATATAGTTAGTACCTTTTAATAAAAATTAGACATATAAATATCACTTGGCATATTTCAAATATTACGCGAGCAAAACCGCGGTGTTTGCTAGTAACTTTCATATTTGCGAAATCCGGGATATGGTCGATATCTAATGAATGCTGTACAATTTTAGACTGTAGCATAGAGATATGTAAATAGCGGGAGCCTTACAAATTACAGACGATGACACGCAATGCTCAGAAAAAATCCTTTTAACCATCTTAAAGGTTAGCCATTTTGAATTAAGTCACTAAATATCTTCTTTTTTTCAAATTCGAAGGCTGCATCAGCATTCTAACTAAATAAGGCACTAAAGAAGATATTTAGTGACTTAATTCAAAATTGCTATCCTTTAAGATGATTAAAAGGATTTTTTCTGAGCATTGCGTGTCATCGTCTGTAATTTGTAAGGGTCCCGCTATTTACATATCTCTACCATACAACAAATATCTTTCTGAAAAAAATTCTAGCGTTTTGAAGTCTCAAAATATCAGTACATCATTCAAGCCACAAAATGTTTTGAAAAATTTTCTTTGTAAATCTAAACCTAAAATTCCCCCCTTACTGAGAATCGGTTCAATTTACAGTATCTCATGTAAAGATTGCGACTCGGTATATATTGGCGAAACTGGTCGTACTTGCGCCATTCGCCTTGTCGAACATAAACGTGCCTGCAAATCTGGAAGCCTACAGTCTAAAATTGTACAGCATTCATTAGATACCGACCATATCCCAGATTTCGCAAACATGAAAGTTATCAGATCCGGTTCCAATAATATTAAAAGTAGAGTTTTCCTGGAAGGTGTGTTCACTCGTAAGCAAACGTCGCCGATAAATGAATCATGTGCACTTCCTCCTGAATACTCAGCATTGTTTTAAATTTTTTATACTTTATTTAATTTTAACTGCTAGTAATTTTTAACTGTAAACAAGATATACAGTTTTCTGTCATTTGAATGTTATTTATTGCACTGATGAGGGGCTAAAATTTAGCTCGAAACGTTTGCTTTTTAATTGTATTAAATGTATTTATGTAATTTTTACTTGTATGTCTGATGATTTGTAATATATTTTTTATCATATTTCTTGTTTGACTCGGAAATTCACTTCTGTCTGAAAATTCATTTTTGGGGCCTTTTCGGCCTTTGCAATTTTTTTTTACATATGATATTTGTACAACTGGTACGTGTTTGAAGTCTCGACAGATTCTTGCTGGAGTTTTTAAAGTTTTATTATTCTAAATGTTTTATTAGCAATTTGTATAAAGAAGGAAAAAGTTCATTTTTCATTAAAAATCTAAAAGTTACACCAATTCTAATGTTAATATACACTTTATTATAAATAACCTAAAAACACAATCGACACAACTGACAACTCAGTCGGAAGGAAATTTCGTTGAAATTGTATTAATTAAATGTGCAATAAGAATGAAAAATGTTGTATTTTCTAGAAATGTTGAACTCGGATCCAAAGATGTTATATAGGCTTGGTTTTGAAAAGTACATTCAATTCGCGTTAAACGCGCTCAAAACTATATCTATTGTATCGTATGAACTAAAACGTGAATAAATTTTGAACAGAAAAGCGAAGATTGTATCTTATTTTAAATCTAACATTTCATATACTGAAGAATTTCATCAAGTCGTCATATTATGTTATCTGGTAAAATTCTTGAAATGGCAATAAATACATTTTGTTTTGCTTATCATTTAATTAATATTTAAAATTAATTTTTCTTGTAAAAGTGCAGTTTTCACTTTTGTAAATATTATGTAATTGGTAAAGTCAGTCTTATGGTCGATAATTTAACATAACGGGTGTATAAAAATAGCAAATAAAGTCTTTTTGCAACAATATTAAAAAGTAGAAAAAACAAAGATTATAAATGCACTAACAATACATGAAAAGCAGAAAACAGCTGTTTCGAATCTACTAGCGAGATTCTTCTTCAGTGCAAGATAGGGTAAAAGGAACAGCGTGCTAGAAAAAGCAAGGCTGAGCAAAATGATAGACAGAGACGCATTGGCTTATATAACCTATGCGGGTAGCGAAGGCCCAAAAACAATCAATGAGAGAGAAGCAGTGGAAACGACTGGGTGGACAAGTAGCGACATCTACCGGAGAAGGAGAGAAAAAGAAACCAAAAAAGTGGAAATTAAATTAATGCTTTCCAAATACTTGGAAAATCAGGAGTACTAGATAAGTCATCGACCAAAGAGTCAGAATTTTTAATGATGTGGTAAGCTTCTCAAAAATCAAGATCAAAGTTAGAAGAACATTTTTGGATAATGATGGCTGAGGAAAAATCAAACCTACTACTTTTGGTTCCTATTGTTAAACCCTATTGATTTTTGGCGCCTTCGCTACCCGCATAGGGTATATAAGCCAGTGCGTCTCTGTCTACCATTTTGCTCAGCCTTGCTTTTTCTAGCACGCTGTTCCATTTACACTATCTTGCACTGAAGAAGAATCTCGCTAGTAGATTCAAAACAGCTGTTTGCTGCTTTTCATGTATGGTTTGTGCATTTATAAACGTTGGTTTTTCTGCTTTTTAATAACGGGTGTATTACGTTTTACGCAAGTTAACCCAACAGGAGTAAAAAATTATCAGGGGCCAGGACTCGAACCTGGGTCCAAAGCATACCGCGCTGTTGCTTTACCACTAAGCTATCCATTCCGATACCTCTGGCAGATTGTTCAAGTCTGTCTTAATATATATGTGCCTTTAATAAATAAATAAATTCAGACGTTAATTTATGTATGCTTTAACAAGTAAACATATTTTATACTGCTTATTATTTAATTAACGTTCAAAATTATTATTTTTTTTTTGTAAAAATGCTGTTTCTACTTTTATAAAGATTGTGTAATGGTAATCTCAGTCTTACGGCTGATAATTTAATATAACGCACTTTGACTACTTACTGTGACCTATCATTTCTTTTAATCTTTAATAGAAATTCAATTAGTTCGCTGAATTAATGTTTTCATTCGCCCTAATGTTGTGAAAGTTTAAATAATAGCTTTACGTGTTGTTTTAACTAAAAAAATGTGTTAAGAGAGAAATATGTAACAAACTAAATGAAGTACGTTTGAATTTCAATATTGCTTTTTCCATACGGCGACTGTAACATGTAGATGAATCACTTAAACTGAACTCAAACAGATTTTTTTTGTGTGTGTTTCCTTTTTACTCTTTCCACCATAGTGGAAAAGTGTTTATAAATTCAGTTTGTATGTCTGTATTCTAACTCTTGTAAATAGACTCCAATCGACTTGGAATTTTTATATGTTATTTAAGTTTGCTCTAGAGCGTTTGGTATTAAAACGAACTGTTTACATTGCTCGTTTACAGCGATCCAAAAGGGAACTCCGTTTCGTTATGGTCAGTGGGGAAAATGTGTTTCCGAAAAATTTTACTCATGTTACAGTACGTCAAATATATTGAAATTGATAATGTCTCATTGAGGTAGACTAAAACATACTTTCTGAGGAGTCGTGAATAAGTAGTATTTATAGTTCGTTTAAATGGGGCGCACTAATGAATTCCAGTACATTATGATGTAAGGAGCAAGTTGTTTCCGGTGCATTTTAATGATATTATTCTGTTAATGATGTTCTGTGTGATGAATGTTCGGTTCTGTTAATAATGAATAATTGTGAGAGTGATCGTAATTCGTCGTAATGGTGTGATTTTTCAAAGATTAAAAAAAAGGATCATTGAGGTGTAACTATAACCTGTTTACCATAGATTAAGATGATCGTAGCTTTTAATCTCATTTACAGGGATTCACAAAAGAATTAAGGTGCAGGTTGGACTATGAACGATTCCATTGTCGGAAAAAACGAAATTTCATAATAATAATCTGTTAGTGATGGAAAGTTTTTTGTAATCTGCACTTGACGCTTGATGTTTCGTTCTTGTTACGAATAAAATTGGTTATAAGAAAATAATCTTTTTGCGTTGGTAAATGCATGAAAACTTAGCAGTTAAAGTCTTTAAAAGATATTTATGAGAAATTAATAGTTTCTTAAACCGTTAAAATTCGCTTTCAAATAATTTTCAATTTATTTAATGTTACATGAAAACAGATAACTTTTTACACATATTTTCTTACACTAAAATGTGTATGAAATGTATAGAGAGATATTATAAAAAGTTTTGAAAATTTATATTAATTCGCTTAATAATTTATAGTCGTGCAAGTCATGACAAGTATATTTTCATTATAAAATCAGTGTCTTCGCTCCCTACGAGCTACGCTCGGCAATGTTCATTGCGTCCCCCCGTGCTCTCAAAATACGAAAATTAAAATGAAAATTAGAAAATGAAAATTAAAAATAACAATTTGGAGAAAAATCCTACATAATCCAGCTACTTTTAGGAAGCAACTGACATTCACATCTCCTTATCGCCGATATCGTTCTGAGTGTATACTATATTTGACTTGTTTTTGTATACTAGTTGCTCTATAGAGTTGACTATCAGATCATGAAAAAAAAAAATCTTTGTTATCGTTCGCGCATGCGCAGTTAAAAGCTATTTCTTTAAAAAGTTCATATTTCATGCAATATTTAATATATTTTTTTTCTAAATGTACTTATGGAATACTTTTTACCCGACTGCCAAGAAGGGTTATGTGTTTCACGCTTATCTCGGTATGTGGATTTCTTTATACCCTTGAAACATCCCAATGGCTGGATGGATTTTAATGAATGAGGACTCTATCGATTCGTCTTAACCGTTCGATGGTTATAGGCTAGATTTTTTTTTATAAATTCAAAACGGCGGCCGTAAAATACGAAATGGCGGTAGATTCGAAAAAAAATTACGCACCCTACTGAGTGGCATATTATAGGATAGGTCTTTCAAAATGAAGACGATGTTTCATTGACTACACTATATGGCCAAAAGTGACCGGTCACTTGCGATTTTAGACGTTTTGTTAAATATCTAGAAAAATACATGAGGAATTCACCTGAAACTGCAGGTGTGTAAACAGAATAGTATAGGTCATATATTTCCGTGAAGATTTTTTCTCGAAACCCCATAGGGAACCGTCAACAAATTGAAAAAGAACGAACAACTTTTGGATAACCCTGTGAAAACTAATGCAGCAAAAGCGTTCAAACTCGAGATTATTAATAAGTGGCTTATTGCAATATAATGTGCTCATTTTTATGAGGATAGCACGTATAGTCGTACAGACATTAAGGTTTTTATAAAAACAGTCCCAAATTTCGCCAAGTTATTTTGCCTATAATTTGCAGAGTTCTTAATATTACAAGTAATATAAAAATTTTGTTTTTAAAGTCAATTCCTACTTAGGCCATCAAAGAAAAATTTAATATAATTAAGCTAATATGAGTTTTTGTTGCATTAAAATATCTCAATTTGTTGATTTTCTATAAGCAAGTAGGTTTACAATGGAACTCTATGGGAATTTGGCGAAATATTACACATATCGCCAAGTTGGCGTCACTTTTGGCGACTCATTTTGGCCGCCAAATTTGGCGATATATCGCCAAGTTGGCGACAAACTTGTCGGTATTTGGCGACAGAACAGGTCCCCCCCCTACGGTAACCCTTATTGAAAATACTTTCATTGAAATTCAATAACCAATGGCGGCCATTTTGTTTCCCATGCAAAACTAAAATTAATTAATTAAAATTTAATTAATTAAATAATATTTGAAAAAAACTTTATTAACATCAATTGTCATCCAGTACAAGTTTAAAAAAATTTATTTCAACCTGATAGGATGAATAATGAGTATTTTATTAAGGATTGAAAATTTGTACAAGATAAATATATAAATATACTAGCAGGCTATGCCCGCTGCGCTGGTCAATATTTCCAAATGAACCTTGGATTAAACTAAATGGTGAATTTGAACTTGTATTTTAAACAATATGGATCTTCAGCTTCACCTTGCACATTACTGAAAACGATGCGAACGCCATTGCGATATAATGTTATCTTAAGCGTTGGACAAAATTTAGCAATTAAGAAGTAATTGTTTTAGTTGATTATAAACAGCGCACTTATGGTCGGGTAATGAGACCGTTATGACAACAGGAATTAATACCTCTGTAACTAATCAACATATAATGAAATCGTATATACTAACACCATTCTTAAAAGTCATGCAACAGGGCCACTTGTAACAAAATATGTTCTGTAGATTTTTTAAAAAAGGCTAAACTTTCATAATCAGGTTCACTTAATTTTTGAACTTTTACTGTTGCTCTATAACTAAGTACCCTTGAACAATATGTATACACTAAAACCTTTCCAAAATTATTACCTAACTAATTGTGGTATATCCTACGAAAGTATTATAAACAATCGGAATGAAATACAAATTTCCGTTGTAAATATATAGTAGATGATGATGATGCGATTTTGTGTAATAGAATTCGAGAATAAAGTTTTCGCTTCAAACATAAACGATGCTTTCAACATTAAAGCTAATACACCAATATGTGAAGTATCCGATTACGGAAGGTTAACTTGAATTCTCATGAGCAACTACTCAAAGAAAAGTGAATATGTGGCTTTTGTGATACTTTTATGTCAGCCGGGCGCAGGTAATAAATCAATAAAGATTGTTTTCATAGCATATTCTTATTTTATTATTTTCATTTAAAACACAAACCTTTCAATCATTTCATTTAAAATGCATGCCTTATACTAATTTCATTTAAAAAACTGAAAAGATAAACAATAACAGGAAATAATGCCATAATTAAAAACAAAAAAATATTTTTAATTTACATACGCAAAATGTAACTACTGCTACTGGGAATTTTAAAAATGCTATCAGCGAGATTTGCGCTCGGTTGTTATAAATGTACCCATTTTTTCTTCTTATCGAGGAGCAATTTATAAATCGCACAATATTATTCCAGTTCCAATTTCTTTCATTGAGGAATCTATAACCGGAAAAAATGGAAAAAGACTCTTGTAGATTCTTCGGATGACGGCATCTGACGCCATAAACTGAGTTTATATATATGAAAATAATTTTTAAGTCGTTACAAACATTGCTTTCATACTTAAATATTTTCATTGGTACTACTTGCTATCAAGTCGACCAATTTCGCCAAATTATATAAATCGCCAAACCATTCGCCAAATTATATAAATTGACATAATCTTTATTTTAAATAACGAAATAACAAATAAATTAGTATAACATTAATAAAAATACAAATAAAACGTCGAAATTAAAATCACTTGATGACGTAAACACGTGTAGCTTGTTTAAATTCAAGTGAATTTGATATTTACGATCAACCATTATTGGCATTTAATCTTATAGTTTGACGATAGATTTTTGGTCGACGGAATATCTAAGTAGTACCTTTTCCATTTTTGTTTCATAACGCTAAATTCTCAGTAATTTTATTCCTTTTATTTTACATAAAATCACTATTTTTTTAAAAAAATTAAGATGCTTGCATTTTTATTTCAAACTCATAGAGCCGTTTTTATTTTTTAGCCAAAAGGGTTGATTTGAATTTTTTCCGTTGCTAGAGTAACGGATGTAATGATAGATATTTTGAGGTTTAGATGCCAAAGACACCGCCAAATTAGAAAAATATGAAATGTGTCATGAACTTTTGGACTTATAAAAATTTATTTGGTAGCATTCGATTCAGCATACAAAACTACATTAAAATATGCTATCATTTGACGCATAATTTTGATATTCGATTTTTTTCCCCCCACCCCGTGCAAAAACCATTAGGGGTGACACTTTAGAAAATCCTTTCTTAGCAGAAGTCTGTGTCACAAGAAGTATTTTTACCACGATTTTCAAGATTTTAGGTTCAGTAGTTTGCGCTGTGCGTTAATTAGTCCCCTAATCCAGACTTTATTTTATATACTATATTAGATATGCGATTTTGCGGTGAATCGATGATCGAAAATTAGTCCAATATCATTTGAAATATTACATAACAGAGGAGAAAGTACGAAAAAAGACGAGGAAGAAATGACGAATTACAAAAGACTTGTAATTTTTTTTTCAAAATGTTGAATTTTTCGATAGTAATAACGTATTAAAACATAAATTTCCTTACAAATTATCTTTATTTCCTAGATTTCGAATCTGTGAATTTTCCTATGAATGAAATTGGCGATATGACTTGAGAAAAAATGAAATAAACAATAGATAATATTTGCTTAAATAAAATGGGTAATATTCGTTGACCTGAGTTCGAGTTTATAAATATCACATGCTTTCGGAATTACGGCAAAAACATTTTAAAAAGTATGAAATTATTTTACAATATGTATGTGTGGCAGAAATTCACACTGAAATTTAAGTATTCGATTCCATTTTTAAAATATTAACTGATATCTATATAAGTTACAATTGAATATGAAAATGTACTCAAAAAATGATCTCTTTCACCTAAGAAAACACCATTTGTGAGAACATCCTCAAGCTAATGTCACGCTTATGCATTTTTGGCTTAAAATCACATTGTTTGGCGACAAAAGAAAAATAAAAAATTGTAAAGAAACAAATAGTAATTACACATGTGACTCACAATTACATCTGCTTGTTTATTCTATAAGTCACGTAATGGGACAATTAGATATAAAAAAAAAAAGAAAAGAACAGAACAGAAACAAAATGTCGTTAAAATTTCATCTAATCAAATTTTCAGATTCGTTTCCATATCTAACGCAAGCGATAAAGAGCCAAATATTGCGTATCAAGTGTAATATTTCTTATTAAATTAATTTTTAAGCATTACAAATATTTCTTTCAGGTTTTGATTAAATGTTTCCGTTTTTTAATATTATCACTCATTAAAACGGATTTTCTTCTTCTTTTTTTCCATTTAAATAAAATTAGTAACAGTTTTTCTTTTATTTTTCGAGGTTTAATAGCCGTTTCAATTTTTTTTATCAACGATTTCGCCAAGAAATAAAATGGTAACCTTATCGCCCAAAATAACAGAATTTTCCGTCATAATTCTAAAACTAATATAGGTAGAATAATGTGTTATAGCTTAAAACCTTCCCTGAAACAATACCTATCTAACGGTATAGGTTCCGTAAAAATCCATGCAGTAGAACTCGAAATCTAGGCGTTCGGAACGAAATTTGGATTTTATATATATAATAGATAATAGAATAGATAATAGATTTTATATATATATAATAGAATAGATAATAGATTATGTGTTATGAACTTTCTCAAAGTTTAAAACAGGTCGCATTGTTAGATTTCCTAATTTTAACAATATCGCGTTATGTTAGTTCCATATTCCACCACCAGGGAGCGCACTCTATTCTTAACGAAAGAGTATCTGAACGAAACTCCTTCATGCAACATTTCCATAGATACATGAATTGGGAGGGTGGCGGTCTTAACCAATAATTTAAGATAATTGCTGAAATTACTACGAAAAATATTTTAAAGGGGCTCTACGCGGGCCCCTAATAGAGTTAGAGGAAATCGGAAGACGGCAAAATAATCGCGGGGAAAAGTTTGCTTGGGTGCTTCGGAGCTACTTTTGGCGCGAGATCTAAGCTCTACGACCAATAGGAGCCCAGATATTTAAGGAAATATGAAGTAACAAAGTCCAAAATAATAGAATTTTCCGTAATAATTCTATAACTAATCTAGGTAGAATGGTGTGTTATAGCTTAAAACCTTCCCTGGAACGATACCTATCTAACGGTATAAGTTCCGTAAAAATCCATGCGGTAGAACTCGAAATCTCGGCGTTCGGAACGAAATTTCCGTTTGGATTTTATATATATAATAGATAGATAGATAAATAAATATAGGGAGAGTGTGAGCATATTAGGAACTGAAAAAAAAAACAGTTCTTTTCAGAAAATTTGTCGAACAACATTGTACACAATACTCTGCAATCAGAATTAAAAAATAATAAAAATTGCATGAAAAATGAGCAGGTTTACTGAAATATGTTTCACTGCGCATGCGCGAATGCAATCAAAATATAATGTGCATAATGTGTAAGCTAAATGTATGGAGCAACTTTTGTAAAAATCTTAAAAACATAGTTTGAAAAGTCTGATAATAATCGTTTATAGAATAAGCTCAAAATCCGTTGTTTCCAAAATGAATAAAAAAGATGAGGGTTGTATCCATATATCCATTGATTAGTGCCAATATAACATACACAATATTACACGTGCTACTGTATTTGGATACAGCCCCTCATCTTTTTGCTTCATTTTAGGAATAACGGATTTTGAGCTTATTCTATAAACGATTATTATCAGACTTTTCCAACTATGTTTTTGAGACTTTCACAAAAGTTGCTCTATACATTTAGCTAACAAATTATGCAAAGTATATTTTGATTACGTTCGGCATGCGCAGTGAAGCGTTTTTTAGTAAACCTGCTCATTTTTCATACAATTTTTATTATGTTTTCATTGCGATTGCAGGGTATTGTGCACAATGTTGTTTATCATATTTTCTGAAAAGAACTTTTTTTTATATTAAGAACCCTGCAAATTATAAGAAAACATCTTGGCAAAATTTGGGGCTGTTTTTATAAAAAACCTTAATTTCTCTACGAGTGTACATGCTATCCTCATGAAAATGAACACAGTATATTACAATAAGCCTCTTATTAATAATCTCGAGTTTGAACGCTTTTGCTTCATTAGTTTTTACAGGGCTATCCAAAAGATATTCGTTCTTTTTCAATATGTTGACGGTCCTCTATAAGGTTTCGGGAAAAAATCTTCGTCGAAGTATATGATTTATACTATACTGTTTGCACACCTGTAGTTTCAGTTTGATTCCTCATGTATTTTTCTAGATATTTGACAAAACGTCTAAAATTGCAAGTGACCGGTCACCTTTGGCCATATAGTGTAATTTACAGTAAGAAGCTCCATTTAAATATTACACAACCTGGAAGTTGTGTAGGTAGGATCTCTAGCTTTACTGCAACTCTAACCATTATAGACATTTATAAGCCTCATCAAAACAGTACTTATAGATAGGAACTAACAATTAAACACAACTTAAAAGTCATCAATGCAAGTAAATAAAAAAAAATAGGTAAGTAATTGCCGAAACGTCAGTGAAGGCTTACTGTGGAGACACGAAAAGTTTTGATTTCCGGATGTCTGTCTGTCTGTCTGTCTGTCTGTTCCGCGATAACTGCCGCAAAAAGCACCCGATCAGCTTGAAATTAATTGGTCATATTTGTGAGATACCCGGACGTAGCTGTATAGTTTTTGGTTAAATTTGGTTCATTCGTTCGGAAAATATGGAATATTTTATTTTTCTTTATAATGCTTTTCTACGGCAAGTCAGACGATTTTCAAATTTCGATTTGTTGAAAGAAAATGGCACGTTTGATTAATGGATTTAAATGTCAAATTATGGATACTAGAATTCCAAATAAAGGTTTTAAATTATTCCTATTATATTGAAGTTTTATCAATATATCTATAAGATTTTTTTATTTACGTGTATAATGTTTTGAGGACATTTATACATGTATTCCAATAATATAAAGAATTTTTAAATTAATTTTCTTGTTTTACATGATACATATTTCTTTTTTTTTCCTTTTCTTCGTTGCCTAGCGACTGTTATTAGTAGCCTATCATTGCGTCAAATATGAATGAAGTTAGTAAATTACGTTAATTTTGTTGCAGGTACTATTAAAAGGCTATCACAAAAAATATTTTATCGCGCCAAATCGATGCAATTTATGCAATTAACAGTGGGCACGATAATGAATTATTTTCCAGTAGATTTATAGATCTCCAGATATGCCTATTTTGGGGGGCTTTTAATATGTTATTGCTATCGCATGGATTAGGATGTTTAAACTAATGTTTAACCATGCTATAAGTGAAAAAAAAGTACAGTTAAAGGCATGTAAATCCTTTTTAACACTTTCCAACATGGATGAAAAGTATTTATGACTTCAGTTTTTCTATCTGTCGCCTGCCGTGTTTCTCTACGTGCTCTAACTCGCGTAAATATAGTCGGGATTACATGTAATTGATATACGTTATTGAGGTTTGCCAAAGTATGTTTGGTATTAAAAATGAAGAGTGTAGCATTCATAGCTTAATTACAGGGGCACTCAAAACTATTCCGTTACATTATAGTCTTTGGGAAAAATCGTCTGCGGTGTATTTTAATAATGTTACACAATTTTAAACGTAATGAAATTTATATACTTTATTAAGGTGCACTAGAACCTGGTTACTATAAAATATGTTATGTGTAGCACTTACAGCATGCGTACAGGTAACTCAAAAGTATTCATAATATTACAATCTTTGAAGAAAATCCTTTTGTGGCGTTTTTTAATGATGTTACTCTGTTACAAAATAATAAAATTGATATGTATTTTTGAAACATTTTTGTAGTATATGGGGTGCAAAGCATATGTTTTTTTCAGGGTCACACAAAAGTGGTCGATTAAAATGTGGTCTACGGGGGAAAAAAACTCTTCACAGCTTATTTTAACACATTAGCGACGGGAAACGAAAATTCTCGTTTTTATTCAGAATACATCATTGGCTAAGGGAGTGACTTCTACCTTACAGAAAAGACATTTATATTGTGTTGTCCATATTTTTTATAGATTGTAAGACATTATATATTACATCCGTACATTGAAAGATATTTACTGCTGCATAAACATGAAAAACATATCTCAGAAACCAAATTCCGAGACACTTTCAGAAGAGAAAGGAGCTTCTACTGTTTTTAAACCCAGATTTAATTAAATTGCCTGTCGTCAGTGTGTTAATTGTGTTGCACTAATTCAAACATTATGAAATTAAATTACATTACTGTGATTGACTACAAGAAGCTTGAATATGATTTGTATCGTATTTATCGTTCATTTATAGGGTCACATAAAATATTTCGGATACAGTTCTGGTCTATTAGGGATGATTGCTGAAGAGCATTTTCGATTATGGTGTGCGTTTTAACGTTAAGTAAATTTGTGCTTAATAAGTAGTGCTTAAATATTGTATAGACCATGTACAGGGATACACAAATGAATTCGTAAGTATAAATGAAAATGAGCGCGAATTGCTTCAGTGTTTTTTTTTTTTTTTTTTTTTTTTTTTTTGAGTTATGTATTTCCCAGCCCAAATACATTTAGTATACTAACAAATGTTTGCAGAATTTAAATAGAACCATATACAGGACTCCTCAGAAACTGGATATATGGTGCACACTATGCATACTAATCCCCGGAAATGTGATATGAGCAGTTTTAAGAGGGGTTTTTGTCTGCATTAAATTTAAATGTTATAGACGACGCGTAAAAATCTTCACGTAATATACAGGGCTGTAGAAAAGAATTCATGTACGTTTCCGTTTATTGGTAGAATTTACTAAAGGACATTAACACAATTAATTGATAATTACAAATGTAAATTAAATTACACTACGAAGGGGTTCAGGGGGGCTCTGCCCCCCTGAAGAAATCTACTTTATTATCTAAAAATTACCAGAATAAGTAGCTCATGAGATTTTCAGAATACCATTACATAACAAGGGGTTTAATTTAACGCTTCTAATGTCAGAAACCTTCGAAATATTTTTTCGTTTTATAAATGTTTATGTAATTTCAAAACTTTAAATTTCGTTTTTTGTAGAAAGATTAATATTACTCAAAGAATGCTAAACACAATGAATTGTAGAGCTGACGTTGAGGCTCCTGATCTGCAGATTTACTAGTATAAAAAATAGTTTAACATTGTTGAGAAATAATTAATAAGTTCGCTTTTTAAGCAGTCGGGGTTTTTGATTTTTTAAATTTAATTTTTAATTGTTTATTTAATACTCCTGTAGTGATAGTACACACAATTGGTGAGTACAAAGACGATGTTACTAAATGGAAACCCAGATGAGATGATCTGTTTCCTAGAAAAAATCCATCAGGCATTGATTCAGAATAAACAATTCCCAGGAAAAGCATTTATTTTTACGAAAAGAGACATAAGATGTAAAAGCACTTGTGGTCTCCCTAATTCAGCAAATTTTAAGGTGTTTTTAATACAACGATCTGAGGCGAAGTGTCTTCAATCTGCGTAAGTTAATTACGCCAAAATACATATGTGTTTTGCGAAATCCGCCAATCACAAAATTGCGTTAGATTTAAAGATATTTTAAAATTTCAGCAATACCGCCATGTATGGTAACTACATTTGGCTACCCATCAAAAAGAGTTAAATAGAAAAGCAAACCTATTATTGCATACAGAAATAGAACGGTAAGGATAATTAATGACCAATATCTATTTTCCGGAAGAAATGAAAAAATGAAATTTATGTAAATTTTTAATGCATATACTAGGCGCCAATAAGCTTAAATTAAATTTATGATTTTCAGATCACATAAAGAGTTACCTTAAAAAGCGGCCGTATATTTAAACATATAGATAAAGAATATTTATGCGGAGAAAGGAACTGCGCTTAAATTATAAATAAAACGAAATCACCTTTGAATGATAGCTTTTAACAGATGAAATAAAAGGCTTTTCCCTAAAAAATGCCAACAAAAAAATATTTAAGTGAGTTGAACGATTGCGATAACTTCGAAACTACCTAGAAATAAAGACAAATTACTTAACAGCAGAAAGCATAATAATGTAGAAAAATGATTAAATTTGAATAAATATATAACACAAATATACGGTCGCGCCATAGTACTACTTTTTCAAGTTTTCTGAAAGTACGCTAAAGTTGATTGAAATCCTTGCAAGGTATAAAAAAAAGCATGCGACAATTTATTGTACTTTTTTAAAAGATTAGTGGGCTCAGCCCCCTACGAGCTACGTTCGCCAACCCCCGTTCAGACTCTGAAAATCTGTTTTCTTTCTTTTTAGGGTTCCGTACTTAAAAAGTAAAATCCGAACCATTATAAGATCGCTCCTGTGTTTGTCTGTCGGTCTGTCTGTCACAGCCATTTTACTCGTGAACTATAGAACGTGGAAAGTTCAAATTCAGGGAATTAATAGAGACTATTGACCAACATATTTTCAGATTATTAAACATTTATAAATATATTTAGTAAAAATGTAGAGGGACAAATTAAGTGACTTGAAAAAAAAAATCTTTTCTTTGTATATCGTGTGGGGTATCCTCTGAAAGCTTTCGTAACGCTGATTCAAAAATACATTTCTTTTAATTTCAGGTATTACATTTTCAAAAATATCGTCGAAAATGTAGCGGAAAAATATGTCCCCTTCCCATCTAATTCCGAGTCTACTGAAACTACAATTACGAAAAAATTAGAGGTGTTAGACATTAATTTAAACCTTGCAGGAAAATTATAGCGATTACCCTATGTTGCATAGTTTTTGAGAAAATCGCATTTTTCCGTTACACACAGATTTCGATTTACGGGCATTTAGCAAAAGTGTTGAGCAGCGCTGGAGGTACCTATCGTAGCAGAAGTATAAAAGCATTGTTGATCATGATTTTCGAAAAAAATATCGTCAATAATTAGCCGAGATATTAACCCTTAAAGATATGGACAGTTTGGACATACCTAATGATAGGGGCGGCGTACTGTATGTACCATCGGCTTTTAAAGCCTAGTTAACAACTTTTAATGATATATATGTGTAATGCAAGGGTATACTGTTACTGACCCTTGCATTACACATATATATCATTAAAAGTTGTTAACTAGGCTTTAAAAGCCGATGGTACATACAGTACGCCTCCCCTATCATTAGGTATGTCCAAACTGTCCATATCTTTAAGGGTTAATATCTCGGCTAATTATTGACGATATTTTTTTCGAAAATCATGATCAACAATGCTTTTATACTTCTGCTACGATAGGTACCTCCAGCGCTGCTCAACACTTTTGCTAAATGCCCGTAAATCGAAATCTGTGTGTAACGGAAAAATGCGATTTCCTCAAAAACTATGTAACCTAGGGTAATCGCTATAATTTTCCTGCAAGGTTTAAATTAATGTCTAACACCTCTAATTTTTTCGCAATTGTAGTTTCAGTAGACTCGGAATTAGATGGGGAGGGGACATATTTTTCCGCTACATTTTCGACGATATTTTTGAAAATGTAATACCTGAAATTAAAAGAAATGTATTTTTGAATCAGCGTTACGAAATCTTTCAGAAGATACCCCACACGATATACAAAGAAAAGATTTTTTGCGGTCATGTCTATTCAATCTTTGTTTACATTTTTTTTTTAAATCATATATTGCACAATTTCGATTGTTAATTCTTAAAAAAAAAAAAAAAAAAAAAAAAAAAAAAAAAAAAAAAACACTTGAAGTAAAGTAAAAACTATTAAACTATCGTATACGATTTAATGAAATGGCATTATATGGTATTATATACGCACGTGCTTCACGATCCTGGTTAAGACGAAGGCGAAATTGGCTGCAACTTGTCATAATCATAATTGTGTGAGCCGCTATAACAAAGAAGTCACCAATTTTGAATAAAATTTCTGATATAAAGTAGTTTTCCAAAAACTTGTGTAAAATTGCAGGCCGTTCTGATGTTTTGTCTGTCCTAGGAATGATATTTCTAACACTGAAGAGTTTCCATGTATATGTGGAATTTAGAAAAGTTTCTCCAAAAGAAAGGTCCTGAAATGACATAGTAATTCCTCTAACTTCAAAGTATAATCGGGCCTTGATGTTGTTTACTGAAATCTAATAAAAGCAGTTATTTTGAATATTATAACAGAATTAAACAGTTAAACCTATTTAACTTAAACCCACTGTTACTACTATATTATTTTTTAGTATTAAGAAAGAAAATTATTTAAATTTTTCAAATCCTGCATTTATTATTTCTTTTATTATTTAATAACTAAATAATGAAAAAATATGCTTTTGTTCTGAGCTCATAAATATGACAAAAAAGTAATGTAACTAAGAGACATTGCAAAATAAAATCTTTGTGAATTCAAACCATAAACAAACGATACCGCCACCATTTTACCTACTATGATGTCATAAGATGTTGTCGATGTCTATTGATTGCTGAAGAACTTACTTTGTGAATGATTACCTCAGTAGTTTAATATATTTTACGCTTCATGATGAATGAATCACTTGTGATTGTTTAGGTTTAGGGAATGAGATATTAAGCTGTCAACCTAATTTCAACTGAAGTTATCCTATGATATATGTACTTTTTAATCGAAATTAAAAACAATGCTTTGATCTCTAAATAATTTTTTTAGTTTATATAATTGGTTATTTCTATTAATTATTTATTTAGATACATTTCCATTACAGCTCATTTTTTAAAAAAGCTTGGAGCAATTCGGGCTTCAGAAAGTCAGATATGCTGCCAAAATATATAAACAGCTATGAAAACAAACCTGATGAATTTTTATTTTTGTTCATACATGTATTTATTATTATTAATTATTTATTTAGGTACTTTTCCACTATAGGCACTTTGCATTTAAAAAAAAAAGCTCGGCGCAATTCGGACATCAGAAAGTGAGATATGCTGTCAAAATATATAAACAGCTATGAAAACAAACATAATGAACTTTTGTTTTTGTTTATATATGCATTTATATACATAAAAAATCATTTCTAAATATATATATACATTTTTATACACAAATTACGGCACAGATGTCATATATGCACTGGGGTGCCTAGCTGGCGCCAAAATGGTGTTATTTTGCCTTATATGGTAACCCGGCTATTGTTTTATGTTTAATAAAAAATTGTTTAATTTACTTAAATTAAAAATTTACTTTAATTTTCTTTATTTAATTATATAAACTGTTTTGGGTACAGATGTCATATACCCCCATATTGGCGCGATTTTTTTTCTGATGCCAAAGTCATGTACGGAACGGGTACTGGCGCTAAAGTGTCGTTATTTTGCTTGATATGGTAACCCGGATGCTGTTGTTTGTGCTGTTGATGTTTTCGCCAAATTGGCGTCGGAAAAATATCGCGCTAATATGGTATGTGACATCTGTGCCCTGTTTTGTTCTATAGCTATCCATTAAATTTTTATTTATTTATTATTATTTCCTTTTCAAAATGATAGAAAATAATTGAAAAGTATATATGTAACTGGTATTCGAAGGCGAGATTTTTGCCAAATTGGCGTCAGAAAAAAAATCACGCCAAACCCGATGCATATATGACATCTGTGCAAAAACTACGGTACAACTTAGTTATCCCGTCGACCAATTTCGCCAAATTATACAAATTGAAGTAATTTTTATATTAAATAACGAAAGAACAAATAAATTAGTATAACATTAATAAAAATACAAATAAAACGTCGGAATAAAAATCCGTTGATGACGTAAATACGTATAACTTGCTTAAAGTCAAGTGAATGTATCAACTATTATTGGCATTTAATCTTACAGTTTGGCGATAGATTTTTGGTCGACAGAATAACCAAGTAGTACCAAAATGATGTCTGTATCTTTATAAAAATTGGTAAATAGCTTTTTTTACATTAAATAAATTGTATACATATGGAAAAAATTGCTTGTGAGTATGAAACAGTAAATAGGTTGTCAGACAATACGTTGGCAAACTTCTTTCTCGACAAGAAACTTTTCTCTGAAGTAATGTACATACGCGATGATTGCTGGAAATGCATTTTTAATTATGATATGCACTTTTATGTTTCATGATATTTATGCATACTATATACTGTGTGCATAAATGCTATAGTTCATGTACAGGGCTACACAAAAGAATTCGTGAGGGTTACTGAGTATAAGAGTAAAATATGCATTTTTACGCTGAATTGAATTTAGTTTACTAAGAAATGTTTGTAGAATATAGATAAAATGACACGCAAAGGGGTCACGCAAGGAATTGGATACATAGCTGTCTATGGATGATAATATCTGGAAATGTGATTTCAGTAGTTATAAGAGTGTTTTAGTTAAATTAAATTTTAGCTAAATAGTGGCATGTAATAACGGTACTATTGGCTATAGACGATAACTGCTAAGATCATTTTTTAAAAAAAATTATGAGTTTTCTAAAATGTTTACTTAGTTATCTTATTTACCTTATTTCCCTAAATAACGAAGTTTTGTTAAAGCATTCAGGAAGTGTTGGAAAGTGTTTCATATTCAATGCTTAACGCATGATTTTTCGGCACAGATGCCATATTAGCGCGATTTTTTTCTGACGCCAATGTCACATACGCAACGGGTACTTAACTGGCGCCAAAGTGTCGTGATTTTGCTTGATATGGTAACCCGGATGTTGTTGTTTATGCTGGTGATGTTTTCGCCAAATTGGCGTCGAAAAAAAATCGCGCCAACGTGGGGCGTATGTAACATCTGTGCCGAAACTTTAATATTTAATGTTTAAACTTTTCGCTCGCCCCCTCCCCCCTTTCATATAGTACAAACTATAGCACAGATAGCGCAAAATAATAGACAGTTTGGTACTTTTTCACTATAGGGACTTTGCCGTTTTTTTTAAAGCTTGGTGTAATTCGGGCATCGGAAAGTGAAATTTGTTGTCAAATCATATAAACAGCTATGAAAATAAATATGATGCGCTTTTTTGTCTGTTTTATATGTTTATTTTAGATGTATATTACTGATGTTTTTTTATGTACAAATTACTTCTGTTTGTCTATAAAAATTAAATAAATGGTTTTTCTATGTTAAATAAATCGTATAAATATCGAAAAAAATTGCGTGTGTATACAAAATGAAACAGTGGATAGGTTCCCGGAAAATATGTTGCCAAATTTCCTTTTTCGCCAAGGCACCTATACTGGAAGTGTACCTAAAGCACATTAAAATCGCGCAGTTAGGACCTCAGATTGTACAGTGTCGTCTATTGGCGTTTATTTTATTTGCAGCATCATTAAGAAGATGTAAAGATGTACATTTTTGTACATTACACTTTAAATTCTCACCCATAGATTTTGAAAAAATATCTTAAAAGAGCGGAGTTTAAATTAAATTGCGGTGACCTCCTTTACGAATGAGTAATGGTTTTAAATGGGAATTTCGCCAAATTAGCCAGCTATCACCAAGTTGGCTTCATATAGGACAACTTATTTTTGTGGCCAAATTTGGCAATATTTCGCCAAGTTGGTCAACATTTGGCACTACTGTGGTAACCCTGCATTAGTATTTTTCAACAATTACTCATTTCAATGAGGCGGTCCTACCGGAATTGTGAGGGACACACAGAGACTTGGATTTTATATAAATAGATGGTGTTAGGTGTCATAACGAATACTATAGCTTAGCGAGCGGGGGTGTTATTCAACGGACACCACGATCACAAGATCTTTAAACGCTTGATTTCGGTGTATGGGGTTTTGTAAAGGACCAAGTGTACAGGCCGGCACTTACTGCATCCACTTCTGAACTAAAATCATCTGCACTGCAAATCATTTGATCGACGGAATCATGCTAACAAACCTGTGGCAAGAAATGATTTATCGATGGGAGATTTGCAGAGCCACGGAACAAAGTCACATCCAACATTTGTGATAATTGTAAACTTGAACTATATTTCTATCTTACAACAATATGTACTTTATTTTTTTCCCTGTCAATTCCATTGAATAAATCATTCTTTTTGCTCAACTAATGTGTAGGCACCCTGTATATTTTTTAAGTGCCGGAATGTGAAGTGTATCTGTTTTCATGGTTCAGCCACTTACAACTTAGATATCCATATGAAAAGTGAATAGATTTGTCGACTTGAGAATGGTGTTCTTTTTCAAAGAAATCTGATGAATGAATTGGATATTTTAAAAAGAGTTTTTATTTGATTTTTAGGTGACCTCTCATGTCAATTTTCTTAAAATTAGTGCAAATTCCAGCATAATAAAGCATCGAAAAGTGTAGTATTACATGTTTTTTTTTTTTTTTCGCTTTACAATAATCCTGTTAATTATTCTTAAGCATTTTATTTTCGTTATTCTATTTTGATAAATTCTTTGAGGGTTTTATGAGAATAAAAGATCCAATATTAACTTCAGGAAATGCAAATCACTTAAAAGCACTGAAATATTAAAGGAGAACTAATACTTTTACAAACAAATCCACATACGGTAAATCGCTACAATGTATTTTACGATGTACCTCTTACAATTACTTTGTTATCTTTGATGTCAAAGAAACATGAAATCAGATTATTTCTCTCAAGTACGTTCAGGCAAGCTTGGAAAAAAAATCTATTAATTAAACAATTGTTCTTTTGTAATATTACTCTTTTCTGATGTTTGATTTAAACAAGTAAAAATTCAAAAAAAGAAATGTATGTTTCTCGCTTAAAGTTTTTCGTTTAGGCGGTATCTTGAAAAGATAGAAAGAGTAATTAAATTGGAATGAAACAGACAGTTATTTTATCATTGTGATATCTTAACTTTCTCTTGTAAAGATTTTACTTTGCAAGGGCATAAAATATTTTTTTTACCATTTGATAATGACTCTAATAAATAATTAGATTTAATCGTACTGTCGATTTAGGGAAATGTGTCTTGTTTTTATTATAGAAGCTTACTTTTGCATTTAAAACAAGAACGAAATAATATGCATAAAGTATATTTTATATAACACTTTGCAACACACTATGAATACAGTAACAAAACTTTACCATTTGATAAGGTTAAAGGAGATATTTAAATACACAATCTGAAAAATGTATAAAACATTTTAAGACTCAATTTCGACAATTATCATATATCTTCGCAAAATTGTGAATCTCTGTATCTTTCTATATTTTTGCATATCCACTACATTTACTAAAATGCAGTTCAGTTAAGATTCGCTTAAGGGGGCACAGGACCTTTGAATTTGTCGAAACAATCAAAAACATCGCCTTCTTCAAAGTACCACAACACAAACAATATGCTATTAAGATCTTTTTCCCCCTTCCTGCTTAAAGTATATATCCTTAACTACATTATACAGAAAAATAAATGTTGTATGTACAAAATTAATATTTAAATTTTAAATTTAAAAAACCATCTCACAAATGCGTGATTAAGCGCTGCGCGCATGATAAAACTCTAATTTATATATATAAAAAACAATTTTTGAACAAAATTGAATCATAACATACCTACTTCTAACTTAAAACAAAAATATACGCAAAAAGTTTTGTTTAAAATTTACTTTTAGCACAAAATAAAAAAAGGTTCAAAAATTTAAATTTTTTTTTTCAAGTTTTTCAAATGCAAAAATACAAAATAACCACAATATGTGAATTTTTTTGGTTTTAGACTGTAGACTATAAAGAAATGCATATTTGGTTAATTTTTTTAAGCTGTAGCTTACATAGTTTAAAAGTAACAGTGCGCGCAAACTCCAAATTTACTAATCTGAGAAAACGCTTTTTAAAGTTTCAATATCTATGGACATTTCATTGTACTCATCGTCTATAAATCATTATAACTCAAGAAATAATGCAGATTTTTGAATGGCATTTTTTTGCGTATCGTTAAGAAAGTTTAAAACATTCAGAATAAACCCAAAACCGAAAACTGATTTTCTGAAAGTTTAAAGGTCCTGTGCCCCCCTTAACAGAGTTTAAAACACCTCTTTTCGCAATTTCCGTCAATAAACGAAAAAGTATTGCAATTGTGTTGTACAGCCTTTTATGTGATTTATATAGTTTTTACTTGTAGGATGCAACTGACATTCAGCTCTCATCTTTTTTAATTTTTTAGAAATGCTATTGTTTTTTTTTAATACTATATTTGCTCTATAGAGCCGACTACCAAGTGATGAAAAAAAAAATCTTTGTTGTCGTTTGCGCATGTGCAGTTAAAATCTGTTTCATGAAAATGTGCATTTTTCATGTAATATCTACTATACATTGAAACGTCCATTTAACGCAACCTCGTCGTTACACTTAAATACTTTGTTATGAAGAAAATTCGTTAAATAGAAATCAACTCAAATTCATGAAATTTGTATAATAAAATACATATGCATTAATTGAAAAATACACATAAAATGGAAATATTGGGAAAATGTATTTTAATTCAGGCAGTTTTTTTTAAATGCAATGTAGATACATAAGAAAAAAAAATATTAGAATAATGTCTAAAAAATCTCATAATAAATAGAGATAAACAAAAACTGAAGCATAGCGTAACTTTTCTCTTTTAATCTCAGTATTTTAAATCCTTAAATTTTAAAATGTCTTTACTATTTCTTTCTAACAGGTTACTTATAAAAAATACACTTTTCATAAAAATGTTCCCGCCTTTTTTAAGTATCCGAACAATTCATCTGTAATAGTTTCGTGAAACTGGAATCCCCTGTTTCCATCGAAGGCTTTTTAAATTTCTTCTTTTTAATGGAAATGATTAAATAAACAATTTCATTTTCATACACTCCGCTGAAATAAATTCATACATACGTCGCAACAACAACCTCCCCGTTTGATTGCTGTACACGCACAAAAATGGAATAAACTTCGTTATATAGAATATATTTTTCGGAATATGGAGATTAATAAAATGTTAATGGTGTTCGAAGTCAAGGTTCAGCGTTAAGTGGAAAACTTCGTTAAATAGGGACGTCGTTAAAGGGAAGTTCGACTGTAGTTATATTCTACTTGTACTATGTTGTTTCTAATGTACTATGTCATGTTTTCCAGAAGTAAGTTATAGTTGATTGAAAACCCCGCATGCTATAAAAAAAAAAATAAAAAATAAAGAAAGAAATAGACATACGAAAATTCTTATAGTTAAAAAATACCCCATATACAGGGTGCAATACGTTATCTATCGCCGACTTTTAATTTCTCAACCGTTGGTCATAGACATATAGTTCCAATTACAAAAACGTTTCAAATGAGCTAAATATTCATGTTGTGGCATTATTTAAATTAAAAACTCAATTTTATAAAAATTACGAAATCTAACTTTTTATACGGTCCCCCAGTACCTATAGTTATATTTAGTAAAAGTTGACACATATCATAACAGATATAACACAAAAAGTTTCACATCTGTACTACAAAAATTGACACAGTTATTCAATTTCAAAATTTGAGGTTTTTACACATGATTTTGTCTTTCACTGAAGGATCAGTTAAAAGATGAATTAAAGTAATTCGAGATCAAAATCAGGCTACAATTCCGCTGCCATTTATCTAGTCCTTCGTGAGTATGTTTTATTTTCCGGTTGTCGATTCTACCTACTTTGACGTTTAAATGTTGTTTGACCCATAAAAAGCTCAAATTTTTAGATGAAATAACCCTCTTTGATGATTCCCCGATTTGGCGATACCGGCAAAAAGTGGTTTCGCTGTAAAAAGAACATTGCACCCTGACTTTGATCTCGAATTACTTTAATTCATCTTTTAACTGATCCCTCAATGAAAGAGAAAATCATGTGAAAAAATCTCAAACTTTGAAATTTAATAACTGTGTCAATTTTTGTAGTACAAATGTCAAACTTTTTGTGTTATATCTGTTATGATATGTGTCAATTTTTACTAAATATAACTATGGGGGCTGGGGGACCGTATAAAAAGTTAGTTTTTGTAATTTTTACCAAATTGAATTTTTGCTTTAAATAATGCCACAACATGAATATTTACCTCATTTGAAACGTTTTTATAACTAGAACTATATGTCTACGGCCAATGGTTGAGAAATTAAAGGTCGGCGATAGATAACATATTGCACCCTGTATGTTTCCATAAATGTACATGCTATTCTTACACAATTGAAAATAAATCTTGTACAATATCATCATAGTCATGTGCTGCAGCTTCAAAACGGTTCGAGCATTTAATTTTACAGGTGATCCAAAATATTTTTTTTAATTGAATTTGTTGTTAGTCCCTAAATAATCCTCGTGTCAAAACTTATCATATCGCTCACCAGCAAGAAAAGTGTTACATCTCGACAAAAGTAAATTTCACAGGAGAGACAAATGACACTTTGCATAATATTACTAAAAAATAAAATTATAGCACTTATCTCAGCATGCAGGAGTAAAAACGTATATAAAAGCGTAAAACGCTTAAGGGAGCACAGAACTTTTGAGTTTGACGAAACAATAAAAAACATCGCCTTCTTCAAAATACCAAAACACAAACAATATGCAATTAAGATCTTTTTTCCGCCTTCCTGCCTTAAGTATATATCCTTACCTACATTATCATGAAAAATAAATGTTTTATGTACCAAATTAATATGTAAATTTTAAATTTAAAAATTCATCTCACTAATGCGTGACTAAGTGCTACGCGCATGATGAAACTCTAAATTATGCATATAGAAAAGAATTTTTGAACAAAATAGACTCATAAAATACATATTTCTAAATTAAAACCAAAATATACGCAAAAAGTTTTGTTTAGATTTTAATTTTAACACAAAAAAAAAAAGTTCAAAAATCTAAAAAAATCCAAGCTTTTCAAATGCGAAAAAATAAATAACCAAAATATGTTCATTTTTTTTTTGTTTTAGCCTGTAGACTATAAAGAATTGCATATTTGGTTAATTTCTTTTCAGCTGTAGCTTACATAGTTTAAAAGTAACAGTGTGCAAAAACTCCAAATTTACTAATCTGAGATAACGCTTTTTTAAAGTTTTGGTATCTACGGATTTTCCATTATATTCACCGTCTATAAATGATTGTAACTCAAGAAATAATGCAGATTTCTTAATGCGGTTTTTTGCATATTGTTGAAAATGGATAAACATTCAGAAAAAAAACAAGAAACCGAAAACTGATTTTTTGAAAGTTTAAAGGTCCTGTGCCCCTTTAAGAATGAAGACGTAGGGTGAGTATAATAAACACACATACTATCCAGTTTGGTTTATTGTATTTATTGTGTGTATGTCTGTATAATATTTATATATACATTTAACGTAGGGTGAGGTTTGCAGGTTTGGGTAAATTTACCTCCCCACACAATCCACCCCTCTTCTGTGGATACAAAAGGACATATAGCGTAATAAGGTGATTTTCTGTATAACTACATTTATGAAATTGTTTGTGTAGCAAGACTGGATATGATATATATGACAGACCAATTAGTGGAATAAAATGCAAAATGAATTTTTGGCAGATGTGTCACTTTTCTGGTGGATGAGCGATATAATCAAAATAGGAAGTCAATCATCTTTTATTTTCCCACAGTTTAAGAAGAATTCGTCATTTCTTTATAAATTCCATAAAATGTCTAAAATCATAAGTGTCCGAAGATTTCTGACAATATAGCGTATATTTGGCATGTAAAACGTGTAGTGTATCGTGCATTACTGAATTCAAAAGTAGACCATGTCTATGAATGTGGATGTAATTATTAGCCCCGGGACGGTATGCTATTTCTTTCTCCCAGCTTATTTTGCCTCCAAAAAATAACGTTAGCTTACAGAAGGCAGCCGTAAAACAAAGCAGATGTATCATTGTGCGGTTAAATGCTCTATAGCATTTTTTTTTTAATTTCTAAGCATCGCCCTTTTTAAATTTTTATACCCTCGTATTGGGGAAAAAAAATACTTTTAAATGCAATTTTTTTGAAAACTGTATCTCCATTTATTTTTGAAATATGAAATTTTTGTAGTTTTTAGCATCATTTGTTTAATTTTGGCAACTCAAGTACTCCATTTATAGAGAAAGTAAAAGGGAAATATTTGAAAGATAGCAATTATATCTTTTTGTTGCCATTTTCTCATAACAACTGAAAAAAAAAATGTAATTGAAATACGTGCTATTTTGGAAAAATATAAACGAACAATTTCATTAAAACATGGAGCTATCATAAATTTTATTTAATTTTAAGTATCCGTAGATGCTTTCAGTGTGACCTCAGTCATGACGTTTTGGTTGGAAACTGATTCCAAACAAACGGTTGCTATGCGTCATTTCTTTTTAAATATAAATTGTGGAAAATGTTACCAGTACATATCAAGTATTAAAACACTTAGATGTGAGATATAGATATAAGATATAGCTGCAACACACAAACAAAATAGAAAATACAACATAGCATCCGTTTGTTTGGAGTCAGTTTCCAACCAAAACGTCATGACTGACGTCACGACTGAAATCGTCTATATTAATGTTACAAACAAATAAATGCATATGAATCATTAGGTAGCCGTTTTTTTGTCGAGTTTCTTTAATGACGGCATCTTTTTGCTGCGTTTGTGTATTATTTTGCGATAGTGACATCCTTATGCATGTTTACTGTAGATGTTTAAGAGTGGATCGTAAATGTGGAATAATTCTTAAGCGGATGCGAATGACGTCATTTTAGATAAAATAAAAGTGTGTGTTTTAAGTCTTAAAATTGAAATAAGTTTTGTACAATTTATATATACATATATTTTTTTTTTCATCGGAGGCGACAATAAATTTTTAAAAAGCAGAATTCCTGTTTTCTAGCTATATATATTTCTTTTAAGTTTCAAAATGCGATATGTATTTCTGTTTTTATGCTTCAGCCACTTACAACTTAGATATCCATATGAAAGTGAAAGAGTATTGTCGACTTGAGAATGGTGTTCTTTTTCAAAGAAATCTCATGAATGAAATGGATATTTTATAAAGATTTTTATTTGATTTTTAGATGACCTCTAATGTTAATATTATTAAGGGGTCAGATCACGTTGAACAGCCAGAAAATGACCGTATTTAAAGCAGTACGAAAAAATATGTAGTTTCTTAACCAATGAATGAAAAGCACCAATTTTTTTTCTTTACTTTCACACATTCTTGTGGTTTGATAAATATTCAAGTAGGGCAATTCCACAGAAAATCTTTTTTTTTTTGGGGGGGGGGGGAATCAAATTTTAAACATGTTTAATTTAAGGGTATGATTGGAAAACTTGATATTTTTATATTCTATAGAAAAAGCCTAATAAAAAGACATTGCAAATTACTGTTTACAAACTAAGTTAAGTACCATTATTGTGTTTGTAAAGTCCTAATTTTAAGTCAGTTACACAATAAAACTTACGCCAGTTACACGAGTAAATGCCATTTTTTTCTTTTTTATTATTCAGAAATTAATTAAACAAGTTACTGTTATAATTTGGCATTACTTAGTGTTGTGAAGAACATTAAATCACTTTTTTTAACTGAATAATTTTGATAATTTTTACACTTCAATGAAGGCAGAAAAAATGTTTGTCTATTTTATGTTACGTCAGTTACAGAATTTTGAATTGCAATTTTTGGGACTCAAAGAGAGATTGAAATAATCTGCAGGTATTTGGGTATTAAGACCTTAGTAAGAAATATTTTAAATTGTAAAAATTTGTTCTTGCTTAAATAATAAATTTTATACATAGATTTGAAAACAGAATTCCACGATAAAATGTTACGTCAGTTACGATGGAATTGCCCAGTACACATATAGTTAGTAATATTAATTAATTAAATCATCACGATAAAATGTTACGTCAGTTACGATGGAATTGCCCAGTACACATATATTTAGTAATATTAATTAATTAAATCATAACAACAAAAGAGGCTTCAGAAAAATAGAAATATTGGAATATGCATTTTGCGAGCACGACTTTTCATATTCTACTGCAGATATACATTTCATCTTTCATATTTTGTTACTTATAATACTTTATTTTACACTGAACCGGAAGTTGAAAGTATATTCAAATCTTTTAGCACAATTAATGGCTTTTCTAATCATATTCCTAAACTTTACCAAAAAATGCATACTTATTTTTTCAATTCACAATTTTCTAGGACAAAAATCAGACTAAGTTGAGGTTCAGCATAAACTAACGCATGTAAATTAAGAATATACATAATTTCAAAGTTCTATGATAATTAGTTTTTAAATGAGAGTGCATGCAATACAAATTTGAAAAATGGTTTTAAAGTTGGCTTATAACATTATAGCAAATGCTTTTATGCAAGATATTTTTAGCCATAACTTCTGTTAAAATTGATATTTTTGTAAAATTCTTTTTTCAGTGGATTTTTAACTTTTGAAGGTATCCATTCTGAAATTTGTGAAAAATCATTTTTTAAACCGTCAACGTGATCTGCCCCGTTAAAATTAATAAGTCCAGTATAATAAAGCAGAGAAAAGTATGCTATTATACTTTCGCTTCGCGGATATTTAAAGTATGGTATATGGCTTCGCGATTCCATTCAGCATCGCAAAGCAATCACTATTTTCTGGCCAAGCCCAGAGGTAATTGTTTCGCGTTTCCATTCTGGATCGCTTCGCGATCCCTTATTTTCTATGCATTCAATTTTTAGATTTCACTTGGTAAAAATTCGCTCCTCCCCAAATCCTGACAATTTTTTTTTTCCTTACCGCCAAGCACATAATCATTAGAACTTACAGAGTTTCATAATTATAAAAATTATTAAATATAAAACTATATATATAGTGTTACGAATATTGGAAATAGTTAGTGTTTGTGCTTAAAAATAATGTAAATATTTATATTAAACTCTATTTATAAGCTAATATTAGTATTTTTTGCATTGAAATACCTCAAATTGTTGATTTTTTGCAAGCAAACCCTATTGGATTTCAATGGTAGTCTATGAAATTTTGGTTAAATCCTGGAAATAGCGCCAAGTTGGCGTCACTTATGGCGACTAATTTTGGTCACCGAATTTGGCGATATATCGCCAAGTTGGCGACAAACTTGGCGACGTTTGGCGGCAGAGCGGCCCTCATGGTAATCCCCCTTATGGCGTTACAAAGCTCTGACCAATTAGATGCGTTTCGTGGTATCTGCGCAGATTTTCATTGGTACATTTCCAAATCGTTACTTTTTAGGTAAATTTCGTAAGAAATACTACCTATTGCAGTCGTTACCATGGTGCGACTTTTGAAAAATTCCTTCATAACTTTTCATTACATGACCCCGGGAACCCAAAACCACCCCCATCTAAAAAGTTTATATATATATATATATATATATATATATATGTATGTATGTATGTACTAAATTTTGTCCGCACGATAAAAGTCGCAATTATGCACGGAACGTCTTCAAACTCGCCAACAACTTTAAGGGCCAATTTCTCGGCGGGGATTGAAAATGAGCAAAATCGGTCCAAGGGAATGGGAATGGGGAAGGTTTAAAATTTTGAATACCGTCTTAACATGATTCTGATAAAACCAGCTTTTACACAACAATGGCAGGAAAAAATAAATATTTTTCATTATAGCTGTTGCCAACAATTAAAAAAAAGCAATAAAATTCTCACCACAACAATTGCTTTTCTAATGCAATGTTTTCACGTGAAAAATTAAATTAGATAAACAGTTTGACGAATTGAAAACAAATTGAATATTACGTCATAAGTTTTCTCGAGCAAGATTTCTGCATGAAAATTCAAAAGGAAATAAATAGTTTGACGAATTAAAAAAAAAACAACAAAATATTGCGTCATATTGAAAATATAATGGACCACAGCAGGTGAATATGTAACGTCATTGAGTTTGAAAAAACGTATTAAAACATGATAAAAACCCGAGTGTGGAAATATTAACATAATTTAACACTTTGAGGTTCTCTGAATTTGATTTAGCCATTTTTAAACCTATTCCATATGCATGCGTGTGTGTATATTAGAATTTTCACAAAATGTTTAGCTCCTTAGCGTTCATTCTTAGCAAAGGAACTGGGTTTATCTTTAATCCTGATTTAAGTTTTGTTGGTGAATTTAGTACTTAATTTCGAAATCTACCTCCGCCTGTAGGCCCGAGCCGGCAGGGATTTTTTTTATATATGTAGAAGGATTAGACTTTGATAAATTATTTGAGGGCTCTATGAGGATAAAAGAACCAATATTAATACCAGGAAATGAAAATCACTTAAAAGCACTGGAACATTAAAGAAAAACGTATACTTTTAGAAACTTAAGTAATCCACATACGGGAAAACGAATGAATCGCTACAATGTATTTTACGATGTACCTCTTACAATTACTTTGTTAACTTTGATGTCAATTATTCGCCTATGTTCACAGAAACATAAAATTAGATTATTTCCCTCAAGTACTTTTAGGGAAGCTTGGAAAAATCTATTAATTAAACAATTGTTCTTTTGTAATATTACCCTTTTGTTATGTTTGATTTAAACAAGCAAAAAATTAAAAAAAGAAAAGAATGTTTCTCGCTTAAAGTTTTCCTTTTAGGCGGTATCTTGAAAAGATAAAAAAGATTAATTAAATGGGAATTGAACGGATAGTTATTTTATAATTGCGATATCTTAACTTTTTCTTGCAAAGATTTTACTTTGCAGGGACATTTTTTTTTAGCATTTGATAGTGACTACAATAAATAGTTTGATTTAATCGTACTATCGTTTTAGGAAAATCTGTCTTGTTTATTATTATAGAAGCTTACTTTTAAATTTAAAACAAGAAAGAAAGAACATGCATAAAGTATATGTTATGTAACACTTTGCAACAAATTCTGAATACCGCAACAAAACTTCGCCATATAATAAGGTGGAAGATGATATTTAAAAATACATCGTGAAAAGCGCATGAAACATTTGAAGACTTAATTTGGACAAATCCCATTTAGAGTAGTAAAATTGAAATTATTTTGTGATTATTTCTATCTTTGTATATTTGCTTTTATAATGCGTCTTAACAGCGTTGAATATCCTCTTTCAGCAATTTCCATCAATGAATGATAATTTATTCCAATTCTTTTGTATATCCCTGTATACGATCTATATATATTATACGTATCAAGAAATATGCAATTCTTTTTAAATTTAAAAATGCATACCGCAGCTGAAAACACACTTCAAGCAATTATTGCACAAAGACAGTAATGCATCTGAACTATTTTGCATGTCTCTATAAATGAATGATATGCACACCGGATTCAACAGCAACGATCTTGTTATGACCCAGTGATACATATAAATTTCAATATATTTGAAGTTGTGTAACATTCATAAAATACATTGCAAA
This sequence comes from Maratus speciosus, assembly GCA_963932465.1. NCBI lineage: Eukaryota > Metazoa > Arthropoda > Arachnida > Araneae > Salticidae > Maratus > Maratus speciosus. Next base: position 22,717,496 of record OZ010786.1, read on the forward strand.
CGCTTTTCCCCATACACCATGATGTAAGGAAATACTTTCGAGTTTTCTTGTAAACAGTCTATGAATCCTACGGACTTCATTTTCAATCTCATACATGCTAAAATAAATCTCAAAAACATATATCAATTACAGAGCAATTCTAATATGAGGAGTAAACATTCAAACCGTGCTTTCTTACAAAAAAATAAAAAATGAGTTATTGTTTTTTTTTATGAACTCTGTGTTAAGTTGCACAAAATAAACGGTATTTTTAACGAAAAAACATTTTTCTCTGTTTATTAATCAATTTTAAAACTTGACGTTCCAATCAAAGAGTGTTTCCTCCAAATCCTGCATTCGGTCAAACAGTGATTTCTCCAGTCTGCCAATCACAGTTGTCACTTAATGTGTACTTTCGAAACCTACCATACATATCACAATTGAAACGGATTGTTTTAGAGAAAAATAATAGAACTGTTAAGGCTTCCAGAATTATAAATTTCCAGATATATAGATTTCAAGATCTAAGTGAAGAATATGATGTAAATCTTATTAAAAAAAAGGAGTTACTGTTGCCCGTGTTCAAAGGGTTGTTTTAGAATCTCTTCCTCTTAGCCACGCCATATCAGTTGAAAAGAAAAAAAGATGTTGACAAACTTTTGAAGGTAATGTAAGGTGGACAGTGGCAAAATCAACCTGATAATGTCTTTAAATGGTACACTATGACGCAAAAGTTTAGACACTGACGTCATTCAGCTTTAAAATGTAGAATTATGACGTCAGAATTACAAAAACCTGTAAATATATTCAAAAACTGATTTAAAATGCTATGTACAAAAGACAGTCGTTTTATTTGCTATAATACTAATTTTTTTCATAAAAATTCAAATGTGCTTGTCGCAAAAGTTTAGACACTATTCTAAATTTCTTTGAATATTCGCTGGCATATGCAAATTTAGAATCGATGATGTCACAAATTTGGAGTACTTAAGTTCTGCAAACGATTGCGCTTCATAGTCGACATGCCGAGAGCTAAAGAAATTCAAGTGAATGAGGTTTCAAGGATTTGGCAGTTGAAAGGTGAAGGGAAGCGCGTTTCTGAAATTTCTGCTATTATTAATAGGTCAAAAAAAATCTATTTATCGAGTTTTATCGAGTGGTTCCGAATATAAAGCAAAATGTCGGTCTGGGAGGCCACGTGTGACAAATGTACGAGAGGATCGCCTGATACAAAGACTAGCGAGTACTCAACAAATGAGCGTACGTGGAGTTCAAAGCTCATCGGGACTCTCTGTATCAAAGGATACGATTCGTAGACGAATTTTGGAAAAAGGAACAATAGTTTATAGCAAAATGCAGAAGAAACCAGCTCTGAAACCACATCATAAGTTACAAAGACTTATGTGGGCTCGAAAGCATATGTCATATGGAGAGAAATGGCAGTCAGTCATATTTAGCGATGAAAAAAAGTGGAATCTGGATGGTCCAGATGGTTGTTTATCGTATTGGCATGACTTGCGGAAGGTACCTCGACGTTTTTTTAGTCGCAGACAAGGAGGGGGCTCGGTGATGGTTTGGGCAGCCTTTTGCTATAATGGACAAGTATCTCTGACCTTCACCAGTGGTCGTCAAACTTCACAGCATTATACACAGACATTAGAAGAAAACCTACTGCCATTTGCTGAGCTTCTAGGGGGTCCTCAGTGGGAATTTCAGCAAGACAATGCTTCAATTCACACTGCAAAACATTCAAAATCTTGGTTTAATTCCCATAATATAAGAGTTCTCGACTGGCCAGCATGTAGCCCAGATCTTAACCCTATAGAAAACCTTTGGAGCATCATGTGTCGCAAAGTTTATAGCAACGCTAGACAATACTCTTCTGAAAAGGAACTTAAGACATCTATTGAGAATGCATGGTACGATATCGATCCACAAACTATGCAAGATTTAGTTTCTTCCATGCAATCTCGTGTATATGACGTAATACATAAGCATGGATGCGCAACCAGGTTTTAAAAATTGTTTATTTCGATTTTATTTAATTTGTGTCTAAACTTTTGAGACAGCAGTTTATTTTTGTTACCATTTAATTTATTGCAATATGCACAATTCCACTTTTCTTTGTTATAAATATTGTTTATATGTACAGCACATTAATTTCAAGCAGTGATTTGAAAATTGAATAAATATTTTTCAAAGTATGTAAGAATTTCTTCATTGTCTAAACTTTTGCGTCATAGTGTACAACCACATTATCCATGATTTACCAGCCTGCAATGAAGTAGAGGGGGAAGTGTGTGACTGTCTAGAAGAAGATATTGGTTTTAAAATTTGAAGTGGATTTCTGGCAAACGAGTATTTATTTTGTAAATATTTAACGAATACTACTACAACGAATACTACTAGTACATAATCGGTCATTTTATTTTATCGATAATCAACTGAAGTTCGGTATTTACTAAAATAAAATAATGCTTTTGTATTGTTTGCGAGTTAGAACTAATTTCATTCAAAAATCGTTTTATCCACTTGTGAAACAATCAATACATGTTTTCTCCTCTGAATTCGGTCCAAACGTGATTTCTCCAAATATTAAATGCATTTTATTAATTTGTTTTATGTTTAAATTCTTAGGTATGCTTGGAATTCTTTCTAATAAGCAGTAATAAAAATACACAATAAAAATTAGAATTAAATACAAGTTATTTTCTAATTTATCAGTTTTCAGTTTTTTTTTTTTTTGAAAATTTGTATCTAAAGAAGAAGGCATGGTTTGAATGTTTGCTCCACATATATTAACACCAGTTAGATCTCGGGCAGACAGACCGACAGAGAAACCGAATTCATAGACAATTTTCAACTATGTTGGAAAGTTATCATACGAATTGAATATTTTAAACTGAGCGAAAAAATGCCCAGGCAATTTTTCGCTCAGTTGGAAATATTCAATTCCTATGATAACTTTAGCGATCAGTTTGATTGTGTTAAAAATAATAGTTTATCTACGTACCCATCGTTTATATGGAGTTACTTTACCGGCGGTTTATTCTCTTGAGCTGTCTACATGACAGACCAGATGTCATTACCAATAAGATTGTCCGAGCGAAATATGGTCACCGATTGTCAGCCCAGTTAGATTAAACGGTAGAGCATTGGCCCTGTAAGCCAAGGATCTGTGTTTGATTCCCGGCGTGGGCCTTTTTTCGCTCAGTTGGAAATATTCAATCCGTATGGTAACTTTACCAATTAATTGTGTTAAAATAACAGTTTATGTTGGAAAGTGTCTATGTATGTTGTATTTCACAAGAAAGTTCTATCAAGGCTAACTGATATATATCGAAATATAACCTTTATCCAATGACAAACTAAAAAGACTTTGAAATTTCTAATAGATTAGCTGTTTGTGTTGTTTTTCTGTGAAACATTTTTTTTTTTCAGAAAATATTATTATAGTGGATTACAAATATTGTGCAAAATTTAGCGGCAAAAGTGATGTAAATTGAGATAACTGAAAAGTAATTTTGTAGCATATTATAAATTATCTGTTTCTAAACTGTGTTTGTAAATTGTCTGTTTTTATCAGATATGAATTAACAGAATAAACAAGTTAGTAAGTGCAATCGAACAACGTACAAAGTGTTTCGTTTAATAATCTTTTCGAAGCATTTCATCCTTTAATCAATAAGGTGTGTCCCAACGAAATAAAGCCATCCTAATTATGTGCCGTAACTGGACACGAAACAAACAAATAAGAACGAAACAAATATATTAAGAAAGTCCATATACAAATACATATTTACAAGGAGTAACCCATTCCCTGCCCCACCTGGGCAGGAGAAAAAGATGAATGTGTAAAAAAAGAGGGGAAAAAGTGTCCCGCCGAAATAAAGCCAATATTAGTATTTATCGATAACTACCGACATTCGAGCTGCAGCAGTTCAATATGTTTATGATGTCAGGAAGTTGTCAAATACTTGCTCTGAACCAGTCGAATTTTGTGCAGACTTTAGAAGGCTATATTTTCTATTTATCCTGCAGTATTGCAATGGGAAAGAAAACCCACATATCAAAGTTCGAGAAAGGACAAATAACAGCTTTTAAAGAAAAGGTCTTTCACATAGACCAATATCTAAGCAAATTAGAGGATCTAAAACCGTAACAAACAATTTTGTAAATAAGGGCAATACGTAGGGGTATAAAAAAAAGGAGGTATACGTGCAGAAAAATCACTTCCAGGGAGGAAAGAGAAGTTTTGCGTCGTCTTTCACGAGGTGATATTTCCCTAAAACAGTTGGCATAAGAGGATAACATCCCTGTGACAAAATCAACGCCGAAACGAATTGAAAAACATATCGGCATCTTGCGACACAAGAAAATGAAACAGCCGCCCATGTTGAAACTTATCCACCTGCAAAGGAGAGTCGATTAGGCCAAATATCGTCGAACATGGAAGGACCAATGGCATCGTGTTATAGTCTCAGATGAGAAAAAATTAATTTGTATGGGCCATACGGACTTTCTTTCTATTCGTATGACATCAGGAAAGAACAGGAACTTTTCTCCAAAAGACAGCAAGGTGGAGGCTTATTAATGGTGTGGGGAGACTTCGGCTATGGAGGTAAACATAACCTGGCTTTTCTCTCAGGCCGCATGAAGGCTACCAATTACCAAGAAATGCTAGAAAACCATTTACTGCCATTTGCAAAGAGAATTCGTGGACTAAGTTGGATTTTCCAGCAGAACAAGACCTACATTCTCGTGCAAAAATCCTCCTGGGAATGGTTTTTGGATAATCGGGTGCATGTCATAGAATAGCCTGTCCTTTTCCCCTGATCTCAATCGCTCAAGAAAATGTGTGAGGTATCCTCACACTATCCTAGGGCTGTATATGCCAATAGCGGACAGTTTCAGTATGTGGCAAAATTGAAGGTCGTCATCATTGAAGTGTGGGAGAATATTGATGCTACTGTCTTCGAAGGATTGGTAAATGGTATGCCATATCGAATATTCCACATCATATATAACCATGGCGGATATATTTTCTATTAACGGAAGTGGCTTTATTTCGTCTGGACATTCCCCCCCCCCCCCACTCTTTTTTTTTTACAAGTTCGTATTTTTCCTGCACAGGTAAAGCAGGGAGTGAGATACTCCTTGTAAATATGTATTTGTATATATACTTTTTTAATATATTTGTTTCGTTCTTATTGGTTTTTTCAATTCCTACTATTAGTTCACACTCTACCTTTATTTATTTATTTATATATCTTGTTCAAATTTTCAATCGTTAATAAAATACTTATTATTCATCCTTTCATGTTGAAATAAATTTTTTTAAACTTGTACTGGATTACAATTGATGTTAATACAGTTTTTTCAAATATTGATTCATTAATTAAATTTTAATTAATTAATTTTAGTTTTACATGGGAGACAAAATGGCGGCCATTGGTTATTGAAGCATTTAATGCATCTTCATATCTATAAGGGGGGTTACCATAGGGGGGACCCTGTTCTGTCACCAAATACCGCAAAGTTTGTCGCAAACTTGGTGATATATCGCCAAATTTGGCGACCAAAATGAGTCGCCAATAGTGACGCCAACTTGGCGATATCTCTAATATTTCGCCAAATTCCCATAGACTTCCATTGTGAACCTACTTGCTTATAGAAAATCAACAAATGAAAATCATGTATGAAATATAGGTATGAATAAACATGTATGAAATATAGGTATGAATAAACATGTATGAATCATATAAATCAATATATGAAAATCAACAAATTGAGATATTTTAATGCAACAAAAACTGATATTAGCTTAAGGGATTATATTAAATTTTTCTTTCATGACCTAAGTAGGAATTGACTTTAAAAACAATTTTTACATTACTTGTTTCGTGTCCAATTACAGCACAAAATCACGGTGGCTTTATTTCGGTGGGACACCTTAGATTATAATCGTGAAATTCTTTGACAAATGGCAGCACCATTAAATTTATTTAAAAATCTTTGCAAAAAGGGCTATTTTTAGTCAAATTAAAAATATTCAAGTCATATTATTTAAATAAAATTCAAAAATTCGGAAATTTCAAAATTTCAAAAATTTAGCGAATGTTTAAATAAAATTTAAAATTTCTAAAAACAAAAAAAATGGTTGAAACTAAATTTTAAATGCGAAATTTCTCAAGAATTTAGTTGAGGTTCATGCAAAATAAAAATTTTGATTTCTCTAATTGTCTAAACAAAATTGTCCAAACAAAATTTAAAATTTTGCAATTTCTTACATAAAAAGGGATTTTTGAATTAAAAAAAAAATTATTCTTAAAATATTTGTCGACAACCTTTAGCCTTAAAATGGGAAAAGAAAAATACAAAAATTCTGTAAAATTGAATCTATTAGATAAAGAAATATATTCAGTAGAAAAAATTCAAACTCCGACACCTTTTTTCGAACCAGGAACATTTTTAACAGCAGGAAGACTGAAATTAAAGTTCTGTTTTAAAATCTAAATCACAGATATGGCGGGATGCCATCAAATTAATTAATTTAATTAAAATGATATAAGAGTTTTTCAAAAGTTTTTGATTTGTCGTTTTGGTGTGGGTACTAAAAATTTACAATACTTGATCAAAAACGTAGTATATATTGCGAACTTAAACAGCAAGAACTCCAGTCTTCTCGTCCAGATGAAACTAGGTTGAACTATAAACACGAGACATAAAATACAAAAATTATCCATGAAACGATTAAGTTCATCGTAAAGATATACGTACAGCTAGGTAGTCATTTACGCAATCCGAAATTGATGCTTTTACTTTTAGTGTCAGTAGAGAAGTCGAAATGAGTGTCAAATGTAACGCATCGAATCATCCAATCACAAAACAACAAGTCAGAAATTGTATGTCAAACGCGGCAAATGAGTTTCGTTCGGACTATAAATAGCTTTATAAATATTCCGATCTTGGTGCGAAAAATGTTGCCCTCTTATGTAAAAATGCATGAATACAAAATTTACTATTAAATTCAGTAAAATGAAAGTTTTTGGACACCACGTTAAATAGGACGTAATCACCATGGCAACGGGATATCAAATAGAATATATTTGAATTAATTACGCATGATATGACTTAATACAGTGAAGAAAACTTTTATTAATATCTTTTTAAGTTTTGATTCGATTTTCATAAAATTTGAAATGACTCGACAAAATTCTGCAACGATTATATGTATTAAATTTCAGACCATTCGCTTGGATAGTTTTTGTGCATTTATATGCGGGCAGCCGGACAGACAGACGGACGGACCAGTCGACGACTATATGTGCTACGTATTTTTATCATTACGAACGCAAATAAAACAAGAAAGAAAAAAATCATGCGTCAAGCATAGATTATGAAACACTTTCCAACACATTCAGAATAATGTATGAAAACTGCACCGTTTCATAACTTAAAATATTATGTGTAATTCAACCATTTGGAAACATTTTCATAACACATTTTAAAACACCATTTCATCTGTTTCCATCTGAAAATTATCTGAATTCTGTGAGCAGCCCTGTAAATGATATGTAGATTTGTATCTATTAACTACATGTATGCTAAAATTTTTTTCAGGGTCAGGCAGGGTGAGGAAGCCTATCGGGTCGTTATAGCTCAACAAGGCCCACCCCAAAATTTTGTGCAGTGAAGCAATTTGTCTTAAGCAATTTCCGCTTATAAGGAGAATGGTACGTGAATTCTTTTGTGCAGTCCTGTATTTGAAGTATAGAAAATATATACAACGAGTAACATGCAAAAAATTAGCTAAATTTAAAAGCGTATACCGAATTTTAAAGCGCACTTTCAGCAATTATTACTCAAAGACAGTACTGTAACTGATTTCTTTTGTGTATCCTTATAAATGAACGGCAAATGGTATGAATGCCCTATTCTACCATAATGATCTTGTAGTGATTACGGTGAAATTTAGTGATTTATATCAGTTTCAATACATATGAAATAGCGTAATCCCATTAAAATACTCTGCAAAGAAGCTTTCCCTGTATACCATAATGTAGTGAAATTCTTTTTAGTGCCCGTGTAAATGAACTATTAATCCCATATACTTGGTATACAATACCAATCATGTCTTGGTGACCCTAAATAACGTTTATCAATTGCATGAAAGTCCGAGTATATTTACGGGAGTTGGAGCGTGGACAGACGTACAGACAAACCGAATGCATAAACATTTTAAAACTTTGTTTTAAAGTGTTAAGAACGTGCCTTGCTACATATAAAATTCAAAATATAACGTCGTCGATTTGGTGATATATAATGAATTAAAATGATTCATTATGATTAAATGAATGAAGCAATAAATCTTTCAAATTATTTACTTACTAGAAAGGTAGCCCGTCAAAAATGACGGAAATTTAGATATAAAGATATATACAACTCATGTGCAAGAATATGAGTTTTCTCGCTTGTTCCGCAGTGATAGATGAAAATAACACATTTTGAGAACGAAACACCTTTATGAAAAACTGTGTACAGTAGAAGACCACTAATCTGCACAGTTTGGTTCCAAGTGTTATGCAGATTTGAGGCTTTTTACGGTCATGTCTATTCAATCTTTGTTTACATTTTTTAGGTAGCTTTCATTACAAAAAGCTACCTATTGCAGCCGTTCGGAGGAAAGCGATTTCAAAAAATTTTGGTATATTTTCATCGATCATGACCTCAAGACCCCGAAACCACCCTCCGTTGAAAATTGACACATATATATATATATATATATCCATATATATATTTATGTATATATATATATATAACCATTAATTAAACATAACCTACCACCATCAAAAACCGTAATATTTAAAAGATTGCTAAATCATTTAGCGACCTGGGAATATATATGAATATATATAAGATACCAAAAGGATAAAATATTTCAAAATGAATTGTTGACATTCAAAATGAAAAGATATTTAAATATATATATATATATATATATATATGACATTTGTCACACTGTAACTCTCGTATTTATGAACCGATTTGCATGTAATTGGGTGTGTACATAGTACATACCAATGTCTCGACCGAGTTCGTTGGCCAGCTTCATCCGCCATTTTGTTTCAAAATGGCGGCCATTTAAAAATTTTATAAAAATTTAAAATTTGAAATGTGGTACCAAAAAATTGAAAATGAAAAAATATTTGTTTCTTATGTATTTGACATTTATCCAAAGATTCCGGAGCAGTTTTTGTTTCGTCTATATCTTTAAAAATGGCTGAGTTATAGCATTTAGAATTTCTAGCGTGGCTGACATTTTGAAACGTCTTGAATTTTGTCACGCGATAAAAAACGTATTTATGACCGATTTGGATGTAACTTCGTTTATGCATAGTACATACCAAAGTCTCGACCGAGTTCGTTGGCCAGCTCCATCCCCCATCTTGTTTACAAAAATGCAGCCATTTAAATTTTTAAGAAAAATTTTAATTTGAAATGTGGTACCAAAAATTTAAAATTGAAAAAATATTTTTTTTTATGTGTTTGACCTTAATAAAAAGATTCGGGAGCAGTTTTTGTTTCGTCTATATCTTAAAAAATGGCTGAGTTATAGCATTTTGAATTTCTAACATGGCTGACATTTTGAAACGTCCTGATATTTGTCACGTGATAACGGGCGTATTTATGAACCGATTTGGATGTACCTTGGTGTGTACATAGTACATACAAATATCTCAACCGAGTTCGTTGTCCAGCTTCATCCGCCATCTTGTTTCAAAATGGCGGTCATTTAAAAAAATTCTTAAAAATTTTAAATTTAAAATGAGATACCAAAAAATTGGAAAATGAAAAAGATTTTTTTCGTATGTGTTTGACCTTAATACAAAGATTCCGGAACAGTTTTTTGTTTCGTCTATATCTAAAAAAATGGCTGAGTTATAGCATTTTGAATTTCTATTGTGGCTGACATTTTAAAACGACCTGATTTTTGTCACGCGATAACAGGCGTATTTATGAACCGATTTGGATGTAACTTGGTCTGTACATAGTACATACCAATGTCTCGACCGAGTTCGTTGGCCAGCTTCATTCGCCATCTTGTTTCAAAAGGGTTGCCATTAAAAAAATAAATTTAAAATTTAAAATGAGGTATTTAAAAATTGGAAAATGATAAAGATTTTTTTTTATGTGTTTGGACTTGATACAAAGATTCCGGAGCAGTTTTTGTTTCTGAAAATTTGTTCTTTTGTTTATATCTTAAAAAATGGTTGAATTATAGCACTTTGAATTTCTAGCATGGCTAACATTTTGAAACGATCTTGTATTTGTCACGCGATAACACACGTATTCGCGTATATCGATGTAAGTAGGCATGTGGATAGTATACATCAATATCTCGACCAAGTTCGCTGGCCAGCTTCATCAGCCATCTTGTTTCAAAATGGCGGCCATTAAATTTAAAAAAAATTATATTTAAAGTGAGGTGCAAAAAAATTAGAAATTGAAAAAGTTTCTTTCTTAAGTATTTGACCTTGATATAAGGATTCAGGAGCATTTTTTGTTTGTCTTTATCATAAAAAATGGCTCAGATATAGCAATTTCAATATCTAATGTGGGTGACATTTTGAAAAATCTGATTTTTTGCCTGCGATAGCACTCGTATATATCAATCGATTCCGATGTGAGTGAGCATGTGCACAGCAATTACTAAGGTCTCGACCAAGTTCACTGGTTAGCCTCATCCACCATGTTGTCTTAAAATGGCAGGCACTTTAAGAAATCGCCGAATTTGGCAGCCAAATTTAAGTTACTTTAAATAAAAGCAGCTTGGATAAAGCTGACTAATTTCGCGAAATTCTCATTCATAATAATTTAGTATTGATAAAAATTAGTACTGAATCGCCTATATTCGGTTTCCACTAAATTGGGCTTCGTGTGTTCGAATAATATAAGTTGGCTTTTTTAAAATAAGGAATATGAAAGCTACCTCTTCCTCCCGGCACTGGCCGGAAGGACTTTTTTAAATTGATATATTGGACAATTTAGATTGTTGAGCCTTAAAAATAAATAAATAACACACTTGAAGTAAGGTTAAAAACTATTAAATTATCGTATATGATTTCATGAAATGGTATTATATGGTATTATATGTGTGTGCTTCACGATCTTGGTTACGACGTTGGCGAAATTGGCTGCAACTTGTCATAATCCTAATAGTGTGGGCCGCTATAACAAAAAAGTAACCAGTTTTTAGTAAAATTTCTGATATAAAGTAGCTTTCAAAAACTTGTGTAAAATTGTATGTCAGTCCTAGGAATAATATTTCTAACACTGAAGATTTTCCATGTACATATGGAATTTAGAAAAGCTTCTCCCAAAGAAAGGTCCTGAAATGACATTGTAATTCCTCTAACTTCAAAGTTTAATCGGGCCCTGATGTTGAGTACTGAAATCTAATAAATACAGTTATTTTGAATATTACAACAGAATTAAACAGTTAAACTTATTTAACTTAAACCCGCTGTTACTTCCCGATGTTATTTTTTAGTATTAAGAAAGAAAATTATTTAAAATTTTCAAATCATGCATTCATGATTTTTTTCCGTCATTAATAACTAAATAATGAAAAAATAGGCTTTTGTTCTGAGCTCATAAATATGACAATAAAATAATGTAACTAAAAGACATTCAAAATTAAATCTTTGTGATTACAAACCATAAACAAATGATACCGCCACCATTTTACCTACTATGACGTCATTAGAATATTGCCCATTGATTGTTGGAGAACTTACTTTGTGAATGATTACCTCAATGATTTAATATTTTTGACGTTTTACGATGAATGAATCACTTGTGTTTGTTTAGGTTTATGGAATGATATATTAAGCTGTGAAACTAATTTCAATTGAAGTTATCCAAGAATATATGTATTTTTAATCGAAATTAAAAACAATGCTTTGATCTCGAAATAAAAAGTTTTAGTTTGTATAATTTGTTATTTCTGTTAATTATTTATTTAAGTACTTTTCCATTATAGTGCATTTTTGAAAAAAGCTTGGCGCGATTCGGGCATCAGAAAGTGAGATATGTTGCGAAAATATATAAACAGCTATGGAAACAAATCTAATGAACTTTTATCTTTGTTTATATATGCACTTATATGCATAAAAAAATCGTTTCTAAATATATAATTTTTTTATATACAAATTACGGCACAGATTTCAGATATGAACCGGGATACCTAACTGGAGCCAAAATGGTGTTATTTTGCCTGCTATTGTAACCCGGCTATTGTTTTTTATTTATTAATAAATTGTTTATTTACTTTTATTTTCTGTTTTTTAATTATATAAACTGCTTTGTTCTATAGTTATTATTCAAACTTTTACTTATTTATAGTTATTTCCTTTTCAAAATGATAGCAAATAATTGAAAAATAGATAAGTAACTGGTATTCGAAAGCGAGATTTCTGCCAAATTGGCGTCATTGAAAAATCACGCCAACCCCCATGCGTATATGACATCTGTGAAAAATTACTTCTGTTTCTTTATAAAAATGGGTAAATAGCTTTTTTTATATTAAATTGTCGGCACAGATGTCATATACGCCTATATTGACGCGATTTTTTTTTTGACGCTGATGTCATATACGCACCGGGTACTTAACTGGCGCCAAAGTGTCGTTATTTTGCTTGTAATGGAAACACGAATGTTGTTTATGCTGTTGGTGTTTTCGCCAAATTGGCGTCGGAAAAAAATCGCGCCAATATGGGGCGCGTATATGACACCTGTGCCAAACTGTATACATATGGAAAAAATTGCTTGTGAGTATGAAGCAGTAAATAGGTTGCCAGAAAATACGTTGGCAAACTTCTTTCTCGCCAAGAAACTTTTCTCCGAAGTATTGTACATAAGCAATGATTGCTAGAAATGCATTTTTAATTATGATATGCGCTTTTATGTTTCACTACATTTATGCATACTATACTGTGTGTATAAATGCTACAGTTCATATGCAGGGCTACACAAAAGAATTCGTAAGGGTTACTGAGTATGAGAGTAAATTGCTTAAAGGTGGTTTTTAAAGGAGTTATGCATTTTTACGCTGAACTGCATTTAGTTTCAGCGTAGTTTGTAGAATATAGATAAAATGATATACATGGTCACGCAAAGAATTGAATACATAACCGTCTATGGATGATAATACCTGGAAATGTGATTTCAGTAGTTTTAAGAGTAGTTTAAATTAAATTTTAGCCTAATAGTGGCATTTAATAACGGTACTATTGGCTATGGACGGTAACTGCTGAAATCAATTTTTAAAATTTTTTATGCGTTTTCTAAAATGTTTACTTAGTTATCTTGGTATTTCTTAGTTATCCCGTCGACCAAATTACTGTCGCCAAATTGTAAGATTAATTGCCAATATTGGTTGCCATTAATTAATTAATTAAATGCCAATAATGGCCAATAAAACCATTAATTCGACGTTTTATTTGTATTTTTATTAATGTTTTACTATTGATTTGGCGATTTATATAATTTGGCGAAATTGGTCGACGGGATATCTAAGAGGTAACGATATCTTATTTACCTTATTTCCCTAAATAATGAAGTTTTGTTAAAGCATTCAGGATGTGTTGGAAAGTGTTTCATATTCTATGCTTAACGCATGATTTTTTTTCTTTAGTCTTATTTTGCATTTATTTTATTCTAAATTTTTTAGTCTTATACTGCTTTATAGATACTTTGGCACAGTTGTCATATACGTTATCATATATTGGCGCGATTTTTTACCGACGCCAATTTGGCGAAAACATCAACAGCATAAACAACAACATCCGGATTACCATATCAAGCAAAATTACGACGCTTTGGTGCCAGTTAAGTACCCGTTATGTGTATGACATTGGCGTCAGAAAAAAATCGCGCCAATATGGGGCGCGTATATGACATCTGTGCCGAAACTTTAATATTTAATGTTTAAACTCTTCGCTCCACTCCCCTTGAATATAGTACAAACTATAACACGGATAGCGCAAAATAATAGACAGTTTCGTACTTTTCCACTGTAGGGGCTTTGGAATTTTTTAAAAAAAGGTTGGTGTAATTTGGGCATCAGAAAGTGAAATTTGGGTACTTTTCCGTTATGCGGACATCATTGTCGCCAAGCGTAATAGTTGGCGCAAAATCGTGAATTGAAGCATTTGAAAAATAAAAGAAAAACCATTGTCGAAACTAAAGTGAGCATTTAAAAAATATAACATTTGAAAATTCCAGACTTTTACGAACTATTTCATCAAATCACAAATATATACTTAAAATAAGTGAACAAATAACTGCTATAAAATAAAGCAATAAAATAAAACTCATATTAAACTGCTGGCATAAAATTAGAAATATCTTTTAGCATTTTGAAATAATTGGCGCATTAGCATACATTTTGGCATGGTGTCCGTATAACGGAAAAATATCGAGATTTGTTGTCAAATCATATAAACAGCTATGAAAACAAATTTGATGAGCGTTTTTGTTTGTTTTATATGTATATTATTGATGTTTTTATGTACAAATTACATCTGTTTCGGTATAAAATTAGAGAAACGGCTTTTTTATGTTAAATAAATCGTATAAATATCGAAAAAAATGCGTGTGTATATAAAATGAAACAGTGAATAGGTTCCCGGAAAATATGTTACCAAATTTCCTTTTTCGCCAAGGCACCTATACTGGAAAAGTACCTAAAGCACATTAAAATCGCGCAGTTAGGAGCTCACACAGTACACCGTTGTCTATTGGCGATTATTTTATTAGTAGCATCGGGAGGAAGATGTAAAGATGTACTTTAAATTCCCACCCATAGATTTCGAAAAAATATCTTAAAAGAGTGGAGTTTAAATTAAATTTCGGTGACCTCCATTATGAAAGATTAATGGTTTTAAATGGGAATTTCGCCAAATTAGCCAGCTATCGCCAAGTTGGCTAACATTTGGCGCTACTGTGGTAACCCTGCATTAATATTTTTCAACAATTACTCATTTCAATGAGGCGGTCCTACCGGAATAGTGAGGGACACACAGAGACTTGGATTTTATATAAATAGATACTTGAGCCAGACGATAATTTAATCTATAATAAGGCAACATATTATTATTTTGTTTTTATCTACTTACAGATGTTTAATCTATATTTTAAAAAAATTCTCAAGATTAGCCTACATGCAAGGCACACTTAAATTACAAGCGAAAGTATTTTAGCTATGTTGACAATTTATTTTAGACAGGAAATAAATATATTTTTTATGATTACATCTACATTATTAATAACCATGAAATGTTACACTGTAAAAAAAAATCTGTAGTTCTACAGATGTAAAGTTACATGCTTACTAAACTTTCATCTGTAACTCTACAAAAAAAGCTGCAAATATACAAAACTAGTTTTTGTAAAACTACAGAAATCTGTAACTTTACAAATGAATCTGCTAAAATTGCAGTAATCTTACTAAAATTTTATCTGTAACACTGGCTGCAGTTACGTGAGAAGTTCTAGGCATCCCAGTTTCCTAAAAAATTCTTAGTAACCTTACAGATTGTTTGATTTTCGGCGCGAAAGTGCGTCTGTTACATGAATTTTTGTTGTTGCCGTTACATAAAAAGTTCTAGGAATCCCAGTTTCCTAAAAAAACTTTAGTAACTTTTCAGATTTTTTTTTACAGTGTAGAAAGATATTTTTACTTTTATTTGAACTAGTTGCATAGCAACCCGTTGTGTTGCTTTCGAATTGCATGAGACAATCGATCTTTTTGCGAAAAATGAAATCTTAACTTTATTGTAAATTTAGAAAGCCATTACAATATTAATTTTATTAAATACAATATTTCAAATAATAAGTTATATTTACAATTTAATTCAAAAGCTTTCCCAATAAAAATGCACATATTCTATAACTTTATTTGCCTAGAGCTTTTCGTTCTTCCAAGATTTTCCTTCGAAATTGGAGTTGGCAGAAATGATGTCATTTGGGTCAACTTATATAAAAAGGAATTTGTTTGGACGAATTTATTCAGAAGCATTTTATATTTATGAATTAAAATAAATATTTAGAGAATTATTTTTTTTCTCGCTATAACATTTCATTTTTAATGTCCGCTTCTGAAATGTTTTATTAGCCATCTTATGGCAATAGTTGAAAATCTACTTTTTGACTTTAAATTAAATGAAAATAGCGTACGTTTTTTTTTTTTTTTTTTTTTTTTTTTTTACGTCAACAGAATTTATCTCATTGTTCCAGTCGAGGGTCGAATTTGTGTTTCTAAAATAAACGGATTCTTGAAGCTTGAATATGTGTGAGTTTGTATTTCGTGAAATTTTCTTGAAAATCACAATAATTTTTTCACTATTTATTCAAATAAACGTTAATTTCAATTTAAAAATGATTTCAAACAATGATATATAATAATCTTTGTAATTTTCCCTTTGCTCTCTTTTATCCAGAAAAATGGAGCAATTTTAGTTTCCATCATTACAGAAATGTCATTAAAAATAACGTAAAAATTTATATTTCGAAAACTAATCAAATTTTAAAATTCTACGACCACTTTTAACATCCTCGTACCCATGCGGATAACTGGCGTTAATTGGATCACCCAACATTCCATATTCTAGGAGGAACAGCTGAGAAATACAAACGGTCAGTCACTTTTTAATATAATAGATTGATGAAATTTTAATTTCGCTATAAAAAATTAGTCAGGGACAAATACTGAATTATTTATATTATTTTAAGTGCAAATGGCTTATTTCGTAAATGAGCCTGTACGCAATGGATATAGATTAAAAAACATTATGCTTGAAAATTATTTAAAAAGACATAATTAATAAATCAATTAAGATAAAGTTTTCAATAAAATTGCATTTGAAAGTAGATATTATTTCCCTATATAACGGGTGTAAAAATTGAAGATGCGCGATGTTTAGAAATTCAAAAAATTGCTGTAGCAAAGATTGCAAAACCGACATTTAATCGTCAAGCGTTGCCATTCTCAAAATGACGTCAGCCTTACGCACGGACATATTTTTCCTTTATAATACAGATAGATTTTCAAAGGTGAAGTTCCGTTTGTCAGCTAAAACTTTGCATGTGAAAATGTATTCTTTTGGCTTGAGGTTCTAATTTCAATACCGCGAAGTACAAATTCCAGAAACTGATGTCTTTTAGATGTATTCGTGGTAAAATATATAGTTTTATCAAAGAAAAGGATTGTTTTCTTTTAAATATGGCACTTACTGAAGCATTACGCCAAGTGTCTCAAATTCGGTATCTGCCGAATGAAAATATATTAAACATTAGCTTTATGAGCGAAAATGTTTTTTAAATAGTGACGTCATTTTCTATTCAGACTTAAAATAAAGTTATTTTTAATTGTGATGAGTAAATGGTATCAATAAGGATAAATAAACCCCAATATTTCTTTTCTTCTGCAACAGGGGAAATAATACAATTGCTACCATTTTGATGAAATTTCAAAAAAAATCTTTTCAAATTAAATTAAAAATATAAAAGTGGGAATATTTAGAAAAATAGATAGTGCGAGGACATCTACAAATGAACAGCTTTCATTAAAAAAAAAAAAAGAATTATTAGCAAAATTGGTACATTAGAAAGTTCAGGGAAGATGTCTAAAAAAGATATCTTGTGTTTTCAATATATAGATTATTTTTTCTCTTTTACTTTAACAGTTGCCTAGCAACTCTATTTCATACAAATTACATTTAAAAGCACATATTTGTCCCAATTCTGCTCTAAAAATTTAAATTGTTCGATTACATATATGTTAAATTCGTGCTTTTTAATATATTTTTTTATTCATTTATTGATGAAGCTTTAATTTCGTTGTAGAAAATTAGCGGGAGTGAAATTCTGAACTTTTTTTATGTGCAAATTGCTTATTAATATTTCGCAATGAAGTCGGCACGGCAAAATCATTTAATTGATAGATAAAAACAAAATAAAGCCAAAACTCACTGGGTTTTATAACAGACGATATTCTTGACATAGCACGTATTTTAATTTCAATTTTTTTCGATTTTTATAAGAAAATGACAACAAAAAGATACAGCAATCTACTATTTTCATTTTCCCCCCTTTACTTTCAACAGAAAGGGAGTTGCCATGATTACAAAAAAAAAAAAAAAATAAAAAAAATAAAAACTACAAAAAAATTAATATCTTAAAATTAAATTGAGATACAGCTTTCAAGCAAATTGCATTTAAAAGAGCATTTTTTTCCTTATACGGCAGTGTAAAAATTTAAAATGTGCGATGTTCAGAAGTATAAAAATGTGCAGTAGAGAAATTACAAAACCAAAATTTTATTTCATATTTCAAAGTGTTGCCATTCGCAAAATGACGTATGCGTTACGCACAGATATGTTTGTCCTTTATAATATAGATAGAGAGTTTTTTAGATCCTCTACTAGATTAGACAAATTACAATTTGTTGTACACTTTACAAAAAAAAAAAAAAAAAAAAAAAAAAAAAAAACTATTCAGTATTTTGAGTTGAAGTTAAACATAAAAATAAATTTTGATCTATAGATTTGCACAAAATTATTTTTTTTTTACAGAATAACCTTAAAAAATATATTATTTTAATTAACTTATTTTTCATGTTTTTCCATTACGGACGCATTTTTGCATTTTTGCAAATAAAAAATGAAACACGCATATTTTCAGAAAAAAAAAACTAAATCATGGAGTTAGTCATGATAGATACAATCATGATTAATTAACAAGTTTCACGATTTCTTTTATGAAATTTTGAAAACACACTTTTTTATGAAAATTTTAGCATATTTTTATTGAATTACATTTTGCGAAAACCCAATTATTTACATTCAATTATAAAAGTATTTTTGTGTTAAGAATTCCAATACACAATTTATTTTTATTATGTAAAATCGTTTACGCAGACATACTTGCGCATTTTAAAAGAATTATACTATGATTTTTTCTTTGTAAAGTGGCAACAAAAGAATTGTAAACAAATAAAATTAATTGTGAAATTCGTTACATCACAAATTAAAATTTCCAAAGAAATTCTGTGTTATCTGGCAGAATTTACATTTCTAATATTAAAATTCGCCAAAACATAAAATAACGTTTTTGCTTAATAAAGATGCAAAAATAATATAAAAAATTTTGTTACTTTCAAATATTTATCTTATTAAATAATGCTTCGCGAATCCAAACAAAGCATGGTTTTTACTAGTATTAGACAATAAATGATTAGAGTTTAAGATTTATGACTACTTAAATCAAATACAGGAATATATTTAGTGACTAAACTAATTTTGATTTTATTAAATTACCAACTTATAATTTTACATAATAGTCATGTGATCGGAGGTATTCAGCTATAAGTATGCAATATTTCAAGTCCCTAACTTATACAGTTTCCGAGAACGAACCCTGTGGCAAACAGACAGAGGATTGGAACGAATAGGGTTTCGTCAGGTGGAAGAACACCTAAAAAGGTAGATTTTAATAAAACTTGAATAAATATGAACAAGACATTAAAGTAACATTTTAAATTATCCTGAAAATTTTTATACGTAAATATGGTTTCCATATTTGTTGTAACACACTTGGAATTTAATTAAGAATGTACATTTTTAAATTTTTCAGTGCTATATTGAACAAATTTGCTCTGTGTTATAAATGATGTTATCTCTCCATGATGCTATAAATTGTTGTATAAAATAAAGGTGTTTCCAGGTTACGTTTCAAGAAATGTCTTATGTGATTTGACCAGATACCAAACACTGGTTGTAGCAACCAAAGAATAAGATTTGGAAAATACAGCGCACAGTTTTTGCCTAAGTTTCTTGAATTGACCACATGTTTAAATATAATATTGTATCAGGATATTTTCGGTATTTTAAACGTCTGTCAGTTTTATGAAATAATAAATGTACTTAACCTGATACATTTTTTCTGATAAAATAGTATTATATAATAAAATAAAATTTATTATATTAAATTATTCATTATTATTTCAAATTAAATTTATTAAATACATATTAAATTTTCAAAATAAAATAATTCCATTAAAATGTTTTAATCTCTAACATAATATTTCCCACGCTAAATAGCTGCATGAATTCCAACTTTAAACATTGTAATTTCTTTAAACATTTGAATAATTTTAACTGAATTTATAATCATAAAAACAAGCAATTTGCGAAATTTCCGCTTTTAATTTAGCTTTGCTTGAAAATAATGCAGATTTCGGAGAACATTTTCTGAATGACTAATTGTAGACTCATGTAATATTTCTTTTTCTTCTTTTAACTAATTAAAGGGAAATCAGGATGTTTCAGACGCTTCCTGTGACATTATTCTTTATTTCGCTTTCTTTAATAAGTTACTTTAAGCATATACAATCATTTTATTACCTGCAGGATATTGTCAAATCTATTCATGGCTCTGGAAAAATCTATGGTCTTATCATATAGAATCTAATTCCAACATTTTTCCCATTCAAACTGTAGGGAAAGTATCATTTACATCAAAACATAGTATAAATCAATAAAGAGGAAAATTATCGATTAATTAGAAATAAAATTTTTTATCTCACAAAATTTCAATAAATCATCTAAAAATTATTCAATGAAATTATTCTAGGATACAGAGTAAACTAAATAAGTACAATCTCTATTTTGAGGATACATTATTGTACATTAACTCTTCGAGTAGCATTGGGTTTATTTTTCATATCACTTTTTTGTTTTGAAGTTTTTCGTGTTTCGAACCGCAAAAAATACACTTAATAAATAAAAGTCAATAATCACATCGCAGAAATAAGCTACTTTTAATAGAATTAAATTTCTGATTCAAATGATGCAAAACTAAGATCGTTTATCAAAAATTAGAACATGGTACTAACAAAGAAGGTCTCCATACAGATATACTCCAAAAAATCGGGAAAATTTGTTGAATGTTCTACTCAGAAGGATAGATATGTTTATAAAAAAAAAAAAAAATAAAAAAAAAAAATAAAATCGGCGGAAACTCGGTAGAGCGTCCCAAAAAAATAATGAACATTTCGATATTTCGCGATTTATCACCGGTTGGCAATGGAATAAAAATTAAAAAAAATACTTTTTTATGTGAAATATTCTTTAGGATAAAAATGTTTCATATTGAAGTTGTTTAAATAAATGTAATGTAAATAACTTTAGTTTAGTCGGTTTCAGTTAGATTTAACTATAGTTTTGTCACATGTATATATATTTATAACCAAAGTTAACTGTCAAATCTCATAAATTAAAAGAAAAATTAAATTTATTAAAATTGTTTCAACACTCACTAAATTGTTCAACCAAGTGAGCACTGTCGATTCAATTTTATTGCTATGGAAACAACGACTTCTTTGATGTTGAAATGAATAACTGCAGCATTTTTTATCTTGCTTTTATTTTGGAATACGCTTAAATATATGAAAATATTTTTCATATATGAAATTGTTTTTAAAGTAATAATAATAAATAACAAGCAACATAAATATGTAATAAAAAAATGTATTTATTAGAGTCTCTCATTGTTTAAGTTTAAATTCATTAAATACTATTTACAAGCATCCAAAAATCAATTAACAAGCAATTTTCAGGTGCATTAAAATCGCTTGCTTTTGGAGAGGACTTGTCGAAAAATCGCTTGTCGCTTTCATCTTTTCGTGCCAAATATTCGAAAGTATTTTATTTTTTTACAGTCTTTCAATTGTAATTCCGCAGCTAAATTTGACTGATCCTGTATTAGATACATAAGTAGTTTAATTAGTATTTTTTTTTTCCAAAATATTGTGAGTATGCCCAGTAAGGAAACCCTCCTTGTAAGAGGGCTGAAAGAACAAATTCTGGAGAAAAAAAAAATAACAACTATAAAGATTTGCAATATACATACATGTAACTTCCGAATTTGAAATATTTAATGAATAATTAAAATTAAAAAAGCGAGACAGACTTGAATACATTTAAAAATAAAATTTTATAAAAATGTTTTTAAAAATATATCAAAAACATTAAAAATACATTTCGTATACGCTTCTCCAAGCAACCGCAAATTCTTCTTAGTACAAATTAACCATCCTTATAATATTATAAATGTCAATGTGTGTCCGAAAGTTTGAATCAAGTCTGCATCTAAACGGATGAATTAATACTTTTTTATTTTTGGATATAGATGGATTACAACCTGGAAATGAACATAGGCTATGTTTAATTTATTTTATTCAAATATTTTGCTTAATAATCCAAAATTTCATCATTTTTCATACACAATGAAATGACATTTTTCCGATAAAATTTAACCATCTTCCGTTTTTCGTTTCCAAAAAATAAAAACCCAGAATAATAATTTAATTTCCAACTGAAAGATCAAAACGGAAAATTTCAAGTATTTTTAATAATACAAGGTGCATGAATTTTGAGCAAGTGCAGAATGAAGGCAAATGTGACGTCATATATGGAAAATAAAACGGATATGCTTTGATGTTGAAATAAAATGAAATTGTGTTATGGTATTAATTCTTATTATTTAAAGAAAATTGTTAGCAATGCTTACGGTTTATCGTCTGCGCACGGTTTAACATAAAGATTTAAATTTAAATTTAAAATTTAAAAATAAAAAAAAAACTTTTGAAGAGCAAACGGATAGCAAATGTCAATAATACGCACAGTAAAATTATCAATGTCGAAAATGACGTAATGATTAGCAGGAAATATGTATTTTCATTTTTAAAAAGTAAAAAATTAACTAGATAGAAAGGTTATGTTCTGTAATCGGGTTCGTAGTCAATTTGCTTTTTTTAGAGAAAGAAATTTGGTGCAAAAATAAATACATTGTTGTAAATAGGTTTGTTTTTTGTGTGGTAAAGACTTAATATTATTCTAGATGATGATTTCTTCGCCCACCTTTGATGCCAGTATGATTGGAAAACATATGAAAAAGTATCATCCGATAATTTTCTTGCCACGGATGCCATATACGCACCTGTTTTTGACGCGAGTTTGGCGAAAACATCGTTTTCGAATACCAGTTACATGTATA
The DNA here is from genome assembly GCA_963932465.1 of Maratus speciosus. Classification (NCBI taxonomy): domain Eukaryota; kingdom Metazoa; phylum Arthropoda; class Arachnida; order Araneae; family Salticidae; genus Maratus; species Maratus speciosus. The sequence continues at coordinate 22,740,596 of OZ010786.1, forward strand.
TTTTTAAATTATGTTCTAATACTTAAAACAGGAAATAACAATAAATAAATAAAAAAGTTTCATTAATTTATATTATTTTAAAAGAAAATTAAAGTAAATAAACAATTTATTAATAAATAAACAATAGCTGGGTTACCATGTCAAGCGAAATAATCTATTTTGGTAACAATTAGGTACCCTGGAGCGTATATGACATCTGTGTCATTTTCATATTACTTCATGATATAAACAGACATCCTGGTTCAACGTATAAACCTGAGTTATATCAATGATCCTATAAGAAAGAAATACTTTAAATTACTCATACTCTCCGCCCTTGGCGACCAATTTGGTCTCCCTTAAAATTTATGTTTGGGAAAGCATGCTAAGCATTTCATCAAGTTACTTTTATTCATAATTTAATTTATTTGGACTCCCTTAACCCTCTCGCTGCGCAACCCGAGATTTTCTCGTGCAACATAAAAGTAGCAAAATTTGCGCAATCCGAGATTTCGACGGGGATTCATTTTTTTTCCACTGGCGACTATTTTTTAATTCAACCAGGACCACTTTTTAAATACAAAAATTCCATATAGACTTTAACAACATCTACAAGATAACTATACTACAAAATTGATTTTTTTTCCCAATAGTGGTGCGAGACTATAAAAATAGTCTCCAGCCACAGCCCTGATTTCTCCTAATTTCTAATATCCAATCCTATCTAAGATTCTGAACACTTTTACAAAAAAATGTTTACATATTTAAACTTAAAGCTTCTAACCTATATATAGATTTGAAATATGTAATAAAACAATGCGCAATTTTTGAACCTATTTCGATTTTTAAAAAATTACAAAGCGAGAGGGTTAAATATAATTAATATAACCCCTTAAGCTAATATTAGTTTTTGTTGCATTAAAATATCTCAAATTGTTGATTTTCTGTAAGCAAGTAAACCCTGTTGTTTTGCAATGGAAGTCTATGGGAATTTGGCGAAATATTAGAGATATCGCCAAGTTGGCGTCACTTGTGGCGAGAAACTTGGCGGTATTTGGCGACATAACAGGGTCCCCTGTGGTAACCCCTTTATAGGTATGGAGATGCATTAAATGCTGTTCAATAACCAATGAGATGAGTTTTGTTTGGGCGTTGCCATTTAACAATTAGCAAATAATTGCGCTTTCTGTGTCACGTACTATAGCGTAATATATATATATATATATATTGATTGTCTCCTATAAAATGTGATAAAGGCTTGGTTTATTATATATGTTTTTAACTATCGGAAGGGAAATGCTTTGATTAATTAATTCATCTCTTCTTTTTATGTTACGTGAACGACGTTACGGGTAACAGCTAGTTGTAAAATAAACAACAAGACAAACAAAGTACAGTTAAAGTTATTATTCCATAAACAGATTATACTGGGTTTATCTGAAAAGAGGGCAAATTTTACAGGGTGATAGAACGCATCTATAAGGGCAAATTTCATCATAGAATGTATGGTCGGAACACAAGCGGTGAAAAGTTAAAAGATAGTTTTTCACTGTCGCAGTTAAAGAATTAACACAAGAATGGTAGGAGATACTTCAGAAAACATTTTATTAACAGGAATGTGAATAATGTAGATGCTCAAGGAAATTCCCCAAAAGATCTTCAACCAGTTGTAATGCGCGCTTCACACCTGCAGGATAGGGACTGGCGCACATTTGTGAAGACACCAGGCATTTCCCGAATATCCCCCCCCCAATCCTGGCGATTAGATCCATATTGGTTTCAATAGGGCATTCGTAGATTAGACTTTTCATGTGACACACATTTGTGAAGACACCAGGCATTTCCCGAATATCCCCCCAATCCTGGCGATTAGATCCATATTGGTTTCAATAGGGCATTCGTAGATTAGACTTTTCATATGACGCACATTTGTGAAGACACCAGGCATTTCCCGAATATCCCCCCCCCCAATCCTGGCAATTAGATCCATATTGGTTTCAATAGGGCATTCGTAGATTAGACTTTTCATATGACGCACATTTGTGAAGACACCAGGCATTTCCCGATTATCCCCCCCCCAATCCTGGCGATTAGATCCATATTGGTTTCAATAGGGCATTCGTAGATTAGACTTTTTATATGACACACATTTGTGAAGACACCAGGCATTTCCCGAATATCCCCCCAATCCTGGCGATTAGATCCATATTGGTTTCAATAGGGCATTCGTAGATTAGACTTTTCATATGACGCACATTTGTGAAGACACCAGGCATTTCCCGAATATCCCCCCCAATCCTGGCGATTAGATCCATATTGGTTTCAATAGGGCATTCGTATATTAGACTTTTCATAGGACACACATTTGTGAAGACACCAGGCATTTCCCGAATATCCCCCCCAATCCTGGCGATTAGATCCATATTGGTTTCAATAGGGCATTCGTAGATTAGACTTTTCATATGACGCACATTTGTGAAGACACCAGGCATTTCCCGAATATCCCCCCAATCCTGGCGATTAGATCCATATTGGTTTCAATAGGACATTCGTAGATTAGACTTTTCATATGACACACATTTGTGAAGACACCAGGCATTTCCCGAATATCCCCCCAATCCTGGCGATTATATCCATATTGGTTTCAATAGGGCATTCGTAGATTAGACTTTTCATATGACGCACATTTGTGAAGACACCAGGCATTTCCCGAATATCCCCCCCCAATCCTGGCAATTAGATCCATATTGGTTTCAATAGGGCATTCGTAGATTAGACTTTTCATATGACGCACATTTGTGAAGACACCAGGCATTTCCCGAATATCCCCCCCCAATCCTGGCGATTAGATCCATATTGGTTTCAATAGGGCATTCGTAGATTAGACTTTTTATATGACACACATTTGTGAAGACACCAGGCATTTCCCGAATATCCCCCCAATCCTGGCGATTAGATCCATATTGGTTTCAATAGGGCATTCGTAGATTAGACTTTTCATATGACGCACATTTGTGAAGACACCAGGCATTTCCCGAATATCCCCCCAATCCTGGAGATTAGATCCATATTGGTTTCAATAGGGCATTCGTAGATTAGACTTTTCATATGACGCACATTTGTGAAGACACCAGGCATTTCCCGAATATCCCCCCCAATCCTGGCGATTAGATCCATATTGGTTTCAATAGGGCATTCGTAGATTAGACTTTTCATATGACGCACATTTGTGAAGACACCAGGCATTTCCCGAATATCCCCCCCAATCCTGGCGATTAGATCCATATTGGTTTCAATAGGGCATTCGTAGATTAGACTTTTCATATGACGCACATTTGTGAAGACACCAGGCATTTCCCGAATATCCCCCCCAATCCTGGCGATTAGATCCATATTGGTTTCAATAGGACATTCGTAGATTAGACTTTTCATATGACGCACATTTGTGAAGACACCAGGCATTTCCCGAATATCCCCCCCAATCCTGGCGATTAGATCCATATTGGTTTCAATAGGGCATTCGTAGATTAGACTTTTCATATGACGCACATTTGTGAAGACACCAGGCATTTCCCCGAATATCCCCCCCAATCCTGGCGTTTAGATCCATATTGGTTTCTATAGGGGCATTCGTAGATTAGACTTTTCATATGACCCCACAGGAAAAAGCCCTAACACGAGAGATCCGGCGATCTTGGTGGCCAAGCTATGGGATCACCTCGAACAATCCATCTGCCTGGGATAGTGAAAAACTACCTTTTAACTTCTCACCGAATGCGTTCCGACCATACATTCTATAACAAAATTGGCTCTTATAGCTGCTTTCTAACACCCCGTAAAATTTTGCCCACTTTTTCAGATACACCCTGTGTGTGCCAGGAATGGAACATGCTTCAATCTATTCGACAGAAATTCGCCTGATGCAATATATTTTTTCTTTTAAGGGGTCTCAAGACTCTTAAAATTGGAAAAAATGAAAAAAAAAAAGACCATTTTGAACATTTAATATCTTAAAATATATTTGATTTTAAGACACAATTTTAATTGGAATAAAATATATAAGTATGTTCTTTCATTTCGTGTATTTAAAGAATTATAAGATGCAGAATTAGCATGTACAGGGGGCTCCAAACTGTTAGACATTTGACGAGCAAAAAGTCGGCATAACAGCTTACGCGCACGATTACAAAATATGTATTGCAACTAGAATGAAAATTTTGATGCCTACTTATACTTCAGATTGTAATAAATACCCTGAGCCTAAATAAATTTGTATTTAAAGCTTTTTTATATTTTTAATACAAAGTTGTATTTAGCTAATGCAAAATTAAGAAAATTTCAACATAATAATCGCCTAAAAAAATATTGTTTTGAACAATAAAAAGGAAATTTTAGGTTCAGTTTATACAAACTATCATGAAACATATGTTTTGAAAATTTCATGAAAAAATATTCAGAAGTTTGTGAGATATCGAGCGCGTTATGCCCAAAAACGTAATTTGGAGAAAAATGACTTCAAATTTTCCGAAACGACGCTTCCGCTATTGAACGTGTATAAATGTAAAAGCCCTAACTTCAGTTCTAATAGGAATTTCAAGGAAACAATTATATCAAAATGTTCAGAAAAGATAGGAGTTTAACATCTAAAAGAAATTAAAATTTCGAAAATTTTAAAGCTTTAAGAGTCCTGAGACCCCTTAAAATAAGCAAAATAAATTCCAAAATTGCCCAGCATTCACATGAAATGGATAACAACCCGCTATTTGCGCACGCTTTCATTTTGAAATACAGGATGTAATAATTTTCACGGTAAATTGTTCCTAGAATGCTGGTTTACTCAGATTCGATCGCCGACATTGAATAAAGCCCGTTCTATTGCTGGTGCATATAGCCTATTTCTGTAAAAATGTGGTTAACTTTAACTGTACTCGATTTGCCTCGTTGTTTGTTTTACTCTGGTTAATTTGTATTGATGAGGTCTGGCTATTTCTTGGCGAATCATATTAAATGTATTTTTAATGTTTTTAATATATTTTTTAAAAAATTGTATACGTATACTAGCTAACCTGCCCGGTGTTACCCGAGTCCGTCAAAAATTTATAACAAAAACATCGACGCGAAACGTTAAAAATAGTTAAAATTCGAAATTCGTAGTTGGCAAAATTTACTATATATTAAGTTAAAAATTTTAAATGAAATTCCTTTTCCAAATGTCAAAAAATCGCTGTGGAACTGGAAAAAATGCTACAACCCCGAATGAAAATTGCAGTAATAGTCGTTAAAATTCAACAAATTGGAAATTGTACGCCAAACGTGGCATTAGTTATATGTGAAATTCCCCGAAAACAATGTTTTCTCCTATAACATTAGGTAACAGAATTCTTTTGTGTGGCCATGTAAATGAATAATAAATATTCTTTGCACCGCATATGTCACATAATGTATATTTAAATGCGCTTCATAAAAGCATTTCAATTTCATTATGTTCGAAATGTTGTAACATTATTAAAACTATCTCAAATAATTTTTCTCCATAGGCCGTAAAGTAATGGAATTCTTTTGAATGTCTTGATAATCTCACACTTCCACCAACCATGACCAAAGTGCCTTACTAACAGCAGAAGGCCAAGGGCTATCTACCACTACAACTGCATGTGGGAGGCAGTGAGTGGCCATAAAGAAAAGTGCGTCTTTTCGTAGACACACTTGCTTTTTTTATTTCTTATTTTACATACTGGTTTCCTATGTTTATATCTAATTCATCTATAGAATTTTATCAATTTGCTCATATAGTTGTGATTTTAACTTTATTATACAGTGCGTCCACGTATAACCTGACCGACCTTTATTTTCGCAACCGTTGGTCCTTGATGCATACTTCCAATTACAAAAATGGTCAAAATTAGGTGCAGGGTTAAGATAAAAAAAAAGTTTGAAGCAAAAAAACAATTTAGTGAAGAATTACAGAATCTAAATTTTTATACAGTCCCCCGGTCCTATAAGTTATATTTAGTAAAATTTCCCTGTTACACTGGCAAGTAAGACAAAAAAAGTCCGGTTATTCTACGATTAAAACCGAGTAATAGCTGTTTAAAGTTGGAGTATATTTTTTGCTGCATATTAGGGGTCATTGACTAATTTAGTAGAAATATAATTTCGTCAGATATATTAAAGAAATGGTTGAGAGTAAAAATAGCATTGCAATATAAATTTGAAATCTTTAATCATTCTGACATATTACTGCAAAATGTACAATTTGTACTGATCATTATAGGAGGATAAAAATAACAGATTTTTTGTTAAATAAAAGGATGAAAAACAACAGCCTCAATTCTTTACAAAATGATACATATTTTTAAATGCTATTAGATTACACTGTCTTTCAAATTTTGGGTTGTGGCATGTTTTTATAGATTTTGAAAATTGATTCTTATGTATTCTTTAGCACTGAATCCGAAAATGACCTTCAATTTAAACCATCACGTCAGGAATTTTCTCAAACCACAAATTTCAAAGTTTAAAAGCTAAAAGATAAAACTGATCCCTTCTTCCCTCCCAACCTCATCTGACCCCCGAGCTGTTTAGCTGCAAGAAACCCAGTATAAGCCAACAAATCTAATAAATTATTGAATTAAATAAAATTAAACTGAATAAAAATTCTTACATCTATTTTATAGTATCAGATTTTTCGCTATTTTTTAACCTTGAAATTTACGATTTGCGAAAAATCTTGACATGATGGCTAAAAGTAAAGCTAATTTTTTGATTCAGAGTTAAAAAATACATAAAATGTAATTATAAAAGTTAAAAAAACACAACCATCGCAGGTTTATGTTATCTAATCTAAAACTCTTTCTTAAACTTCTTGACGGTAATCTATCCGAATTTTTTTGTGTTATCCTCTAATATAAGTATGTACAAGATGATAAGAGTCGAAAATCGTAATAATATTGCATTGTCATCGGATTTAAGTCAGTATGTAAAATTTAACTTCGATCGGACATTTGAAAGTAAGTTAAAGATCGAGTACAAATTTTAAACTGGAAAGACGATCATTGCAAGATAAATAAAACCTTATGAAAATAACATATTTTTAGTTAAAATAAATCATAGCCTCAAATCCTTACAAAATAAAACATGTTAAAATACAATTATTTTAACTAATCTGAAACTTGACTAATAAAAGTTAATCGTAATATTTGTACGATTTCTTTCAAAGCGCAAATACCTTGAAATAAGTTTAAGTACTTTATACACGACCCCTGAAAGCATGGTCGAAATTATCTGTTTTGATATGCAAAAAAGTGGTATAAGTCATGCATTTCAAAGTTTCATAACTCGGTCGATTTTAATATTATATGAATGGGACTTTTTTTTTGTCTTACTTGTTAGTGTCACAGTAATTTTTTAGTAAATATCACTTATACGACTGGGGGACCGTATACAAATTTAAATTTAGTAATTTTTTAATAAGTGTTTTTCTAGAACCAAATCGCTTTAAAAATAATTCTTTACCTTATTTAAACCATTTTTGTAACTGGAAGTATGCATCTAGGGCCAACGGTTGCGAAAATAAAGGTCGGTCAGGTTATACGTGGACACACTGTATATATATATATATATATATATAGAGAGAGAGAGAGAGAGAGAGAGATTTAAATGTATTGAAGTCCGTCTTACTTTATTTATTTTATTTAGCTATTAAGAGTTTTCGAATTTGCTATAATTCACAATTTAGAATATATCTAAATAAATGTCATAAAGTAACTCTTATTTCTTTATCATGGAAACGAAATATTTTTACGCAGAGAATATATAATTATAAACTAAAATTGATTTCCATGTATAAATAAAATAATAAGGCTGAACTAATTTAAAAAGAAACTAAAGAATTCAAAGTTCAGATAAACTTTTACAGATAAATATTAAAACACAAATTAAATTACATAATCATTTTAACACTAGAATTACCAAGGTTGGTCATCTGGGACCCAAGAGGTGATTTTTCCTCTGTATAAATGTTGTTTTTCAAAATAAAATTTGACTTTTCCTAAATGGTCAGTATAATACGTGAACAGGAATTTAGACTAGATTTAGACAGGAATTTAGACACAATTATTCTAACTGGTAAATAAATCATATCTATATTATAAAGGACAAACATATCTGTGCGTAACGCATACGTCATTTTGCGAATGGCAACACTTTGAAATTTGAAATTAAATCTATATTATAAAGGACAAACATATCTGTGCGTAACGCATACGTCGTTTTGCTAATGGCAACTCTTTGAAATATGAAATTAAATTAAATTTGAAATGAAAGTTCGGCTTTGCAATTTTCGCTACTGCAAATTTTTAATCGTCTAAATATCGCACATTTTCAATTTTTACACCTTCGTACAGGGAAAAAAAAATGTGCTTTTGAATGCAATTTGTTTGAAATCTGTATCTGAATTTATTTTTGAGATATTAATATTTTTGTAGTTTTTAATACAAATTTCGTAATCGTGGCAACTGAAGTACTCCATTTATATTGAAAATAAAGGGAAAATAGTCATGGTTTATTATTTTTATTGATTATATTTTTATTGATGTCATTTTCACATTACAAATAAAAGTAACTTTTTTATAATTTTTGAACAGAAAATGACGTCAGACATAAAAAAAAACACACACACATTCTTCTTCATAAATCAGCCACATTTTAATATTTTTACATTACGCTGAAACTGAGTTTGAGGCGCTAGGCAAAATGATTCAGTGAGTAAAAATGATATATTTTAAACAAAACGATAATTTGCTTTTTGATAAAACTAAATATTTGACCAAAACTAAATGGCCAATACTATGATAACTAAAGGCAAATTTCTGAATTTTTTTTTCGCGGGTACTGAGATTAGAACTTAAAGTTTGTGCGAATGTTCAAATAAAAAATTGTATCGGATAAACGTGAATTTAAGTTTGGAAATACATTCATTGAGACTTCTGACGGTTTTTCGAGGAGCCTGGGGCCACTGCCCCGCATCCCCGACAGTAACAAAATGGAAACCTAACCGGAACTGAATCATGGCAGTACTGGGAAAAAATGCTTAAAAATGGGGGGGGGGGAAACAAACAAGTAATTCCTGAGCTCAAAAATGAAAAGTAAAGAAATAAATTAATGAAAATACTAACAGTTTAAAAATTTAAAAAACATAATCTAAATAAAATACTCAATGGATGGTAACTCCCGCGCCTAGCCCACGCTTCATCGCGGGTCCAGGCTACCATGGCTGCACAGATGTTCGCAGACTTTGGCCTTGAAAAAGGCCCTTTGAGACATCGATTCACCACGGATTGGGAGCACCGTCCACAGCTGAGTCTGGGGGAAAAGTGGCGATCCGCTCGGAGAGCGGGTCTATTTAATGGTGCAGGGGAAAAGAGGAGGAGCTTAGCAAAGAAGGAAGGAATTTAACTGGCTGGGAGAAGTTGCTATTGGAATCTTTTAAGTTTATTGAGCAGAGCATTAAGGGAAAACTTTAAAAATTTACAGAAAAACTAATAATTAAGAGAATTTTAAGGGTTTGAAGATTAAAATTAAAAGATATGCAGAGCATTTAAAATCATACCTAACTTAGGTCTTTTTCTGTTATGGATGTCAAAAATATCGTACACTGGGAGAGTATTTAAAGCACTATTTTCAGAGTTTTCCAAAGAAAGATGAAAGTTAATATTTAAATCTTGAATGTGAGTATTTAATCTGGGATAGTCAATATCTTTATAGAGATGATAATTTCGAATATAATAAGGCACATCATATATTAGTCTGATGGTAGAATTTTGGGATTGTATAAGAAGTTTGATGTGACTATAAGCAGCATAACTCCAAATTTGGCATCCATAAGTTAAAATTGGTCTTAAAAAGGAGTTGTAAAGGAGCAATTTATTATTAATTGACAAATCATTGTTTCGAGCTAATAAGGGGTAAATTAGATTTTTAGCTACTCGAAACTTGTTACGCGCGTAGTGGATGTGTTGTCTGAAAGTGAGATTTTTATCAAGGATAATACCTAAGTATTTACAAGTGTTTGACCATGGCAATTCGGTATTGTTAAAGTTAATTTTATACTTATTAAGGTTATTATCAGTTAATTTACAAAAGAGGATGGCTTGTGTTTTGCTTAAGTTAATTTTAATACGCCATTTTTGGAACCACTTTGACAGTATTTTAAGATGGCGGGAAATTGAAAGGATTGCAAATTTACGATTTCTATGGGATGCAAACACACAAGTATCATCCGCGAATTTAGCCAAATTAGTAAAGGGGTGGTGGGGCATGTCATTAATAAAAAGGTTAAAAAGAATTCCTGAGATACGGGATCCTTGAGGAATTCCAAAGGGGGCAAAAAGGTTCCTGGAAAGTTTATCATTTACTCTTACGTTAAAGTTTCTGTCAAGCAGATAGTAATAAATTAGTTTAATTAAATAGGGAGGGAAGTTATAATTAATTAATTTGAATATAAGGCCTAGAATCCAAACTTTGTCAAACGCTTTCTCAATATCGAGGAAGACTGCGGCTGCATAACTTTTTGAGATTTTTGCAGTTGTGATGTGCTCCACCAGTCTATACACTTGATGAGGGGCTGACAGCTCCTCTCTGAATCCGAACTGGTCAGGTGCCATTAAATTATTATTATTGATGTGATTATTCAGCTCTTTGGCGATGAAAGCTTCTGCAAGTTTACTGAGGGAATTGAGAAGGGAGATGGGGCGATAGCTGGTGGGGTTTTCGGGTGGTTTTGAACTTTTAAGAATAGGGGCGATGAGTGCAGTCTTCCAATACAGTGGGAAATACGAAAATTTGAATAGACTGTTAATAAGCAGGGTGATTTTTGGAATATAGGAAATAGGTAGTTTCTTAAGCATTTCGTTAGTGATTTTGCTGACGCCTGGGGATTTTTTATTTTTAAGTTTACTAATTTCGTTAATGACGTCAGCATGGGTGACCAGAAAAGAGGGAGGGGGAATGGGACTGCTTAAGAAATTTCTGACGGCATCATTTACTTCTCTCTCAGTTTCAGGATTAGTAACAGGGTTTCCTGTGAACTGCAATTCCAGGCTGCTGGCAATCGCATCTGCCTTTTCTTCATCTTCGTACGCGCAGTTATTAGAATTTGGAATATTAATGGGGGGCATTTTAGTGACAGAGCTCTTAAATCTTTTGGCTGCCTTCCATATGCTGGCGTCCTCTGGTGAAAGTGATTGGAGGTACAGAGTCCAGCTGTCCTGGCGGAGCCGATGCAAAAAATTTTTAAGTTCTTGTTGAGCTCTGTTCATTATAATTTTGTCCGAAATTCTGCGCGTACGTTGCCAAATTTTCCTAGCGCGATTTTTGTTCGTGGTTAATCTGCGGACATGGGGATCAAGTTTGTAAAAATCGTTGTTATAAATCTGAATAGTAGCACGATCAACAGCGTCTTTGATTTCACAAGTTATGGTTTCTGTAAGGGTTTCGATGTCGTTTGTGCTGTTGATCTCGGGTAAAATGGGGGGAATTTCATTAATGATATTTTGAAACTGAGTCCAGTTGATTCTGTTGATAATTTTGGTAGGGGGGGGTGGAATTTTGACTTGAATTTTGAGATTAATCGGGTTGTGATCTGAACTCAGTTCTGGAAGAGAATCCATGGTTTTAGCGTAGTTAAACCCGTTAAAAAGGCCGAAATCAATTGTGCTACTACTGTTGTTAGAAAATCTAGTTGGGGTGGCCGGAAAAATAATGTCCGCAGTTGAGTTTTGAAGAAAATTGTAGATTCTATCGCCATATGCGTTGCTGTTATTGCAGTTCCAGGAAGGGTGGTGGGCATTGAAGTCACCGATCAGGAATGTGTTGACGTCATGACGGAGGAGGTGGCTTAGATCGTTCATGACGTCACTCGCGCGCTCATTTACGGGGCAGTAGACTGAGAAAAAAGTAAGGGGATGAGAAGATGGAATTTTTAAGGTGACACCTGTAGCGTTGACGATGTTTGGAAGCCGGGCCGGGGGGGCGGGGTAAAAATTTAAACAATTTTTGATGCAGACAGCCGTGCCCCTAATGGGTCGCGAGCTGTTGCGGTTGTCAAAATCATTTCTAAGGATGTGGTAATTTGGAATTTTGAAGGAAATGCCAGGTCGTAATTTTGTTTCTTGAAGTAGGACAATATCGGGGTTGTGCTCCTTTACGAACGCCCTGAGCTCAGGAATTTTACCAATAATGCCATCGCAATTCCACGAAAAAATATTCAAACAACCTCTGGAACCCATTAATGGGCCAGAGTTTGCAGTTGTTCGAAGGCTGCCAGAAATATGGAGAATTTAGTGAAGAGGTCTTCTGTTTCGTTCATTTTATCTAGTATGCTTTGATATTTTAGAATAAGTTGATTAAAATTTTGAACTTTAAATTGTTGAGCGATTTGATCTAATATGCTTTTTAAGGAGTTAAGGTTGAAGCTATCATTGGAAGGGGGTTGGGGATGGGTGCCTTGGGAAGGGGTCTTTGTGGGTTCAATTTTGGGGGTAGCCGCGGTTGCGTAAGAGAAGTTGGGGTTGGTTGGGGTTGATCTAAAGGTTGGTCTGTTAATTTTGGGGAATTTTTCACAACCGCGGTAAGATGCAGCATGATTAAGTCCACAGTTGCAACATGTTGGGGTTTCAATTTTGCCTTTCCCTTTTGGACACTCTGGGGTGGTATGACTTCCGTCACACTTTACACATCTTGCGTTTAGCCGGCAGGTGGCGCTGGAGTGATGCCAGTACTGGCAATTGTAGCATTGCATCACTCTGGGGGGGCGATTGTAATTTTCAACATTTATGATATGGTACAGGAGGGTTTTTAGTTTAAAGATTTCACGGGCGGGAGCTCCGTCTTCGAGTTGGATTTGGAATAGGGGCATGACCTGTTTCGTTTTAAAGGAGGTCATTTGGGCTACTTTTATAACAGGGAGGGCGGATTTTTTGAGCTCTTCACTTATCATTTCTGGCTCCATATCAATAGGCAGCCCGCGTACAACCACTTTAAGGGGTTGGGTGGACTTGTTTTTGAAGTGGTAATACTGGACTTGCTCATCGTCCAAAGCTTTAATGATTTCCTGATAATCTTGGATTGTGGCAGGATGAAATTTCATAAACAGGCCACTGGGGCTGACTGTGAAATTGCGTTGGCTTTTCTCTTTGATTTTATTTATGAGATTCATTTTTTCTCCTATAGTATCCGGGGTTTTTACGTTGATAACATTTATTTTAGGCGTGTTTACACGCTTAGTTGTAGTTGGGGGTGGTTGGGGGACATTTCTGTCGTTTAGTACGACTTCTTGAAGATTTTCATATCTATTACTAAGGTTTAGATTAATTCGGTTGGACATTTTATTTTTTGGAAATGCAAAGTTATTTTCCTGAATTTCCCTAGCTCTTTTAAGGGTTTTGCTAGAATTTTGCTTAGTTAGGGGGGGAGTACTGCCAGAAACAGTTACCTGGTTTTGGTATTCCATGGGTGTCTCGGCAGGACTGGTGTCGCCATCTGTGGACGTGGCTAGGAGTGGCAAACTCTGCTGGAACTTTTCGGGCCTTATGAGGGTGTCAAGCTCCAACAGTTCTTTTTCAATGGCATTTAGACGATGCAGTTGATTGGCAAGCTTATCCTGCTGTGTCTTTTTTCCTTCAGGGGAGGTGGCAGAGTCCACTGCAGCTTCGCTGCTCCTCACGTTTATCTTCTGCCTATAAATGGCAGTTTCATAGAAGGTTATCAGTTCACCCATCTCAGGGGAAGACATAGTCGTGAGGTGGTTACGTTCACGCCTCCATTTTATGCGATGGTTTTTTGGAGATTCGTATATGCTCTCTTCCATCCAATCTACTAAGACTACAGCCGCACTTTCTACGTCCGACATCATTGCCGGTCGAAGTAAGAATCAGTATCAAATACATTCATTAATAACCTATAGCGCGTTAAAATACTTTCAAATTTTGAATTTGAGTGGTGCGTATGTAAATTATGAGAATGCGAAAATAACGTACAATTTAGATTTTTTGGGGGGAAATTTAATGATGTGACAAAGCAAAATCCTTTTTACCGATTTTTCATCCCGTAAAAACAAAAATAAGAGCTCCATCGATAACTTCATAATTACTCATTTTGATTACGTAATCTAATGCAGTTTAATTTTTGAATAATTTAAGCAGTTGAAGTTTGTGGAAATAATATTTTGGTAATTTTAGGTTAAAAACATTATTTGTTTTAAGAGTTAAACAACCAATGTAAGATGAATTTTTTATTGTAATTATTTTTGTAGGTTTATTATAAATTCGATCTGACAGTCCTTTCTAACATTTTAGTTCGTCGAATTTCGACGGGTTCCAACACGTTAGATATAAATTTCCAACTGGGTGAAAAATGTCCGGACCAGGATTCGAACCAGGGATCTCCATGGCTGAAGCCACCAGTGTTCTACCATCTGAGCTATCCCGGACGAATCTAGTGGAACTTTCTCACCCAGCTAACCTTAATGATTATAGCATCTGGTCTGAAACCTGGTTCAGCTCAACAGAATAAAACTCAGGTAATGGAACTCCAGAAATCGCTGGATACGTAATTACACTAGATAAATTTTAACACAATAATTGTGATTTCTGGAGTTCCATAACCTGAGATTTATTCTGTTGAGCTGAACCAGGTTTCAGACCAGATACTATACTCATTAAGGTTAGCTGGTTGAGAAAGTTCAACCAGATCTGTCCGGGATAGCTCAGATGGTAGAGCACTGGTGGCTTCAGCCAGGAGATACCTGGTTCGAATTCTGGTCCGGACATTTTTCGCCTAGTTGGAAATTTATATCTAACAGGAATTTAGTTGAATTTGAGCGAAAACATTTTTATGTACACGCCTGTATATCTAGAATTACCGTGCTGGGTCATCGCTGACCAGAACAAAATAATGGCTTTTATTTTATTTCAACAGAGTTTTCAACTCTTTATTTTTAAATAACAGAGGAGTAATCTAAGGAGATGTATCGCACTTGCTTTTCACAAAGAGCGGCGGAATGGGAGGGGCGTGATACCACATCTGTCATGTACCTGCAAGACAAGTGTGTGAGCTATTATCTGATTTCAAGCTATTTTTGGAATGTTGTAGAATGTTGTTATAACCTATAAATTAAGTGAAAAAAATATTTGGTCTATCGTGAACCGCGCGGGGTTAAAAAAAAGTTGTGAGTGGTATTCCAGTTTCTCACATTTATAGTGATAGAGTCACGACGGAGGTCTTTCCGATGAGGAATTTTAAAATTGCGAAGCAAACTTTCAGAAAATGATTCTAGCGACAAAATTACATTTGATGATTATGACAATTTTAACAAAAATGACGAAAAAATTTTTGATGAAAATGCCTCTAAAATCTCATCGTCTGAATCCAGTTCAATTGACAGTGAACAAAATGAAAATAGTCAAGTAAATGCTGTGGAGGCCGTCCTGAAGCACCAATAAATACCAAGTGTTTCGAATACAAAATAAAAGAAATAATAAAAAAAAAGGCGAGAACTATACAAAATAAATTACCCATTCAAAGTGATTTGGAAGAAGCGAAAAAAAAAATGGAACTATATGGAAGAAAGAGCCGCAGTGTTCAATATCTTCCAGTTGATGACCTATTCAAAATCTAGCGGTTTAAGATCTAGTTGTCAAAAATGTTTGGGTAGTTTTTAAAGTTACAACGGGTTCTAATACAAGCAGGCGAGTCTATATTCTGAAAGTAGCAGAGAAGCTCAGAGATAAATACATTGCAAAAGGAATTGGTTATCAGTCCACGGACCAACCCAGAAGTTTCAAACAAATAAAAATATTGTAGATAAAGAAAGGCTAAGACAATAAAACAAATACTGTGTATGGAAACTGTTTATAATTTTTGTGTGGATTATGCACAGCAATAAATAAAAAAATAAAAAAATAAAATAAAAACCCAAAAATAAAGAATTTTGTTTTAATTAATAGAATGAAAAATCGCATAATGCAAGTAAAAACGAATAACGGAGCTATGCATATTTAAATTTATTGTGTTTTATTATCTTATTAATCTATAGGAACATTATTACAGAGTTTAAATTGATAATTAATATATGTATATATTACTTGAAAGAGCCGTCCAAATCTCAAAGTGTCTATTTGAAATTAGAAATTAAAACTTTCTTTGGTGTATATATTCACTAAATTACATATTAATAGTCTAGTCTAGAAGCTAAATTGTATAAAACTTTAATTAAAAATCGCTATGCTATTCATCCACCCTCATTTTGTGTCTGTATCATCCATAGAAAAGAACATATCTTAAGGCCAGGGGTCAGATATGACCGAAATGGTTATTTCTAGGAATAAAAGAAACATGGTAATTCTAGTGTTAAAAGTAAAATATTAATATAAGAGTAGAAACTTATCTAACAATATTTGTCATGAAAAAAAATAACAATATTCCAAAGAGTATTAATGTGGAAATAGTATATAAGCGTAATTATCTCAGAAGGTTTTACTTCAATTTATATATATATTTTTTAAACTAAATTATTGTTACAATTCCTAAATATGTCTTTCAAAAAATGCAGGAATTTACTTTACAATCTGCTTAATATAAGGTTTTTTGTTCGGGAAATTACACCGTCTGCGTTTCCAGTAATGGGATTTTCCCACATACCGCATTTTACGAGTTAAGATAATCAAACTTATGTTTTATGAGAGTTCCGAATAAATTTCTTGACAAAAATATCTCGAATGGCCTGAAATATTTTGCAATAGCTTAGTTAATTTAGACGTTCTGAAACAAATGGTATTCATTTTATGTTTTGCTGATATTTTCTTGTTATTAAAATAATTCATAAAAATTGAGTAAATAACTCAGATCATGTTAATAAAATGTAATACATACATTTATCAAAACAAATACGTTATACTAAATTTCTTTCATTGAAATTTGAAAAGTAAATTACTAAAAATATCGTTTTGTAGTATTACTGTAATATTGTCAAATGTCTCAGTTATTATTACCTAATTGTTCACCAAAACTAAACCTATGGTGAAACGATCAATTAAGCGTAACGACCAATAATGTACTGTCTGTTTTCTTGAAATGCTATATAGCATATGTCCAAGTCAGATGGGCAGCCTTATGCGGCCTTACCGGGACATTCAGTGCAGGGATGTAGTGGAGGGTATACGGGGGTATACGCCGTATACCCTTTGGATTTATTTAAGGAGCACCGTATGCCCTCTGTTTCTCAAGATAGCCATAGTATATACACTCTAGGGTATACGCTCTGTCTTGAGCGTATACCCTCTGTGTTTTTTACGACTACACCACTGATTCAGTGTTTAAGAGGTCTCAGGATACTTAAAGCTACAAAATTTTCGAAATTTAAATTTTTTTTGATGTTATACTGCTATCTTTTCTGAACATTTTGACATAATTGTTTCCTTTAAATTCCGATTAAAACGGGAGTTATGGCTTCTAGAACCCGATCAATAGCTGAATTGGCGTTTCCGAAACTTTGAAGTCATTTTTCTCCAAATGACTTTTTTGGGCATAACGCGTATGATATCTCAAAAACTTCTAAATATTTTTTCCTAAAATTTTCAAAACATATTTTTCATGTTAGTCTGTGTAAACTGAGCTTAAAATTTCCCTTTTATAGTTAAAAATTTTTTTTAGGAGATCATACTGTTGAAATTTTCTAAAGTGTGCATTAACTAAATACAACTTCGTATTAAAAATATAAAAATCTATTAAATACAAATTTATTTAGGTTCAGGGTAATTATTACAATGTGAAGTATAATTAAGCACAAAAAATGCCATTCTAGTTGCAAAATGTATTTTGTAATCCTGTGCGTAATCTGTTATGCCAATTTTCTGCTCGTCAAATGTCAGACAGTTTGGAGTCACCTGTAAATGCTAATTCTACATCTTGAAATTTTTGGAATACAAGAAAAATACTTATATCTTACATCCCAGTAAAAATCGTATCTTAAACTCAAATACATTTTAATATATTACATGCTGAAAATGGTGTTTGTTTTCGATTTTTCTAATTTTAAGAGTCCTGAGACCCCTTAAATCCAAACAAACTTGGTACTCATTTTATCGACCATCCGGATACGACAGGTGAATTTGAAAACAAATAATTATATTAAATTGTTTACAAAGTAAAATTTTTAAATTACAAAAATGTATCAATATTTTAATTTTCTTGCTCCGAACGGAATTTAAATATCAAACAGAATAAGAGAATTTAGTGCATGTGCTTACTATGGATGTCTATATAAACAAAATTAGTGATTATTTGTTAAATATATAAGCTAAACAAGAAATATGATTTGAAATACTTTGATTTACAATTGAATAGCTTGGAATTTCAAAATAATCTTTAAAAATCTCAGGTTTAAATAAATTTCCTTTTGTTGTTTGTTGTTAAAATACCCTTTTAATTCCTTGAACTTAGATATTTATTAAACCACATGTAGCTTAAAAACGTTTTAAATGTTAAATTTCATTAAAATCGAGATTTTGATATATTTTTTTTTATTTGGCGATAAAATACCCTTCGTATCTCTTTAACTTAGATATTTATTAAAAGACATATTTATGAAAAATATTTTCATCTTGATTTAGTTTTTAAGCTGTTTTCCGAAAACGAAAAAGTCCGAAACACCCTTTTACAGGATTAAAAACATTGTGCAATTCTGAAGTATGTATAGATAAATTGGTTACATTTTCTCTGTTAGACTACCTCACTTGACGAAAAACAAAGCTCCCTGAAAAATAAATCGCATTTTGGGGGAGAATTACACCCCTACACTTTAAAATTAAAGAAAGGCCGAATGGTGTAGAAATGGTAATCACACCAATATGCAGAACCCATTCAAATGAGCTCTCATCCCAACAATTAACTGCAAACCAGATTACATAATATGTTTTTATTTTAAAAACACATAAAAACAGTTCTGCTGGGGTGGCCCGACGAAAAAAAAACCCCCAAAACACAGATGCTTTTAACAGGTGGAGAGTTGCATGGAGAATGCTCAAAATTACAAAGCATTCCGTGCCAACTTCCTACGAAATCAGAGCAATTTCGAGAGTCCCCCACTGCCAAAATTATTCGTTAAATAGAAATTCTATGGGGAAGATTTAAAATTATTGGCGATAACTATGATCAGAACAATACCGCTAAAATACCTCCAGTAACCCAATTGAATCATCTACAAAACGTTAGAATATATTTACATTACTGCTGACATACAAACATTTACGTTAAATTTATTGCCTGAATTTAATGGTATAAATAGGTAATAATTCTTCTTAATAAATAGATCAGTTTTAAATTTTATAAAATGAGCTGGGAAATTACTATTATAAATCTTGATATATAATTTAAGTTCGTTGAATTGAAGATATTATATATCTAAAAGCAAAATGATAATGATTCAATCCGTTTACTTTTTAATTATTTACTTCTGCGTTAAAGAAAAGAGAAATTTACGACCGCTGAAATAAACATGAAAAATGTATTTCGACATGATAAAAGAATAATTATATTTTAAAAGAATATAACTGTTATTCTTTTTGAATAAAAGTGAAAAAAGAAATAAAATTTAATTTAAATATTAGATTAAAAGAACAATATATGATGCTTCATCATACGCATTCTTTCAACACCGATTACCAGGATTTTTTTGCAATACAAATGAACATATTTTGTTGAGAAAATTGTAAATAATACATACATTTTCATAACACAAAAACTACATTGGATACAAGACGCATTTTATACGGTTTGCTCTCTAAAATATAAGTTTATTTGTATTAAAAAATGCACAAAAATTGTGCACTATGTAACTGAATTCCTACAGGGTTTTTCAGACAAAACTTTATTATTCACCCACTTGACACATGTTTCTATCTCCCCGATGCGCTTAATTAAAACATATTTCAGAAATTACTGTAATTTAAAGGATTGCAAAGAACACATTTCTGCTTACAACAACAGCCACCCTTAAGTAAAAAAAAAAAAAGAAACATTTTGTAAACGAATCTTGTAAAGCATTCTTCTCCTCGTTGAAGATAAATGCTTTGAAATAGAACGTATTTAATTTCTAAATGTATTTACCTTTAAAAGCCGATATTTACATTTATCTTAGTTTTCCTTTTAACGTATTCACAATACAAATTACGTATACATTTTTTTTTTTCAAAAAACAATTATGACCATTTTTTTCTCTATTCTCACCAGAAAATCAGAGTTCTAACTTTTTACTGCTGCTCTTTCATCTTCACCTAACGCTTCATTTATAATGGCTGTTTCATAATAATAGAAACCAGCAGTCCACCAGAAGGAAATAACTTGGTTAAGCGGCACTCTACTGAAAACATATTTCAATTTTAAGACTTAAAGCACACGCTTTTATTTTATGTAAAATGACGTTATTCGCATTAACATAGATATTTAAAATTATATATAGTTTATAATAGCTCCATGTTTTATCACAAATCATTCATTTATATTTTTCTCAAAATAGCACGTATTTTAATTAATTTTAATCAGTTTTTATGGGAAAATGGCAACAAGAAGATATAATTGCTATTTTTCAACAATTTTTCTTGAATTATATAAGCAAAAATATTACGTCTGAACTCCATTTTTAAAATATTTACATTAAAATCACAGACAACACATTAAACAATTAAAATTATTACATAAAAACACTAAACACATATTAAAATTGAGACGTTTCGGATCATCACGATCCCTCCTCAGCCAATTATAAACGTTAAGTCAATACTATCAACAGTTACGAGAAAAACACAACAGAAAGTCATCAATTTCAGGTTACAGTTACAGTTAAAATAAAATAGAATACTCGGCCGGCACAGATGTAGCAGCTTCGTTAATCGCTAAATCCTTGGTTTTAGTATGCCAGGCCTCTAAAAACACTCTCCCTGCGTAATTGTTGCAGCCGGATCGGATCACAAAAGCTTTATCAAAAATCTGGAAAATGGTCGGTTGCAATAGTATGCTGAACGATCTTTGAATTCAAATTTCTACATTTAAGTGCCTGTTTATGCTGTTTAAGCCGTATTTCATGTGTCCTGCTAGATTCACCAATATAAACCGCTTCACACTGCTCACACGGAATTCCGTAAACGATGTCTTTAAACTGCAGGATGGAATATCTATGTTTAAAATTACATAACAGATTCTTAAGAGGATTTTGGGGAATGAAAGATGTATGAATACCAACTGATTTCAAATAATGCGAAATCTTTTCAGAAATGCAGCTATAATAAGGAATGCTTGCGTAAACATTTGATTTTGTACGCTGGAAAGGTGGAGGGGTATTTATGTCTGCAAGGAGAATTTCTCTGAGAATTCAAAGGCACAATCTTAATGGGTAACCATTTAGCTGTAAATCAATTAAGATTTTTCGTTTTTCTATGTTGAAAAGATCCTCAGTACTGCAATAACGCAAAGCTCTAGCAAAACAAGGTTCTGATAACAGCAATTTTATGGGATTTGGCTGAGGAGGGATCGTGGTGATCCGAAACGTCCCAATTTTAATATGTTTTTAGTGTTTTTATGTAATAATTTTAATTGTTTAATGTATTGTCTGTGATTTTAATGTAAATTTTTCTTTACTTTGTACAGAAATGGAGAACTTGAGTTGCCAAAATGAAACAAATGTCGCTAAAAACTACAAAAAAATTAAAATTTCAAAAACAAATGGAGATGCAATTTTCAAACAAACTGCATTAAAAAGTACTTTTTTTCCCCAATACGACGGTATAAACATTGAAAATGTGCGGTGCTTAGAAGTTTTAAAAAATGCTGTAGGGTATTTATTCGCACAATGAAAAATCGGCTTTTGTTTTACGGCTAGCGTACACAAGGTAACGTTATTTATTGGTGACAAAATAAGCTGGGAGAAAGAAATAGCATTCCGGGGGCTAAAAACCCGGTAGCGCCGACCTTATTTGATCAACTACTGGCTCGGTTAGCCTATATCAATTCTAGATTAAAAATATTCATGTGCAAGAAGTATGTTTCACTGAAAAACTTGAAAAAATGCCAGTATTAACATTAACAAAATATCCACCTATTTTTACAAAGGTTGTTTCATAAAATGGCTAATTTTATAGAAATTCAATATTTTACTATCATGTACAACATTTTATTTCTTCATTTGAGTTTCTCGAAGAATAATTTTGAATATAGAGAAACTTCGCCCATTTAGTAAAAAAGAATTATGCATTTCTCCAAATTTAAATTCGAAATCTTGAAATGTGATTTATTTAAAATATACCAATGCGAATTTAAAATTAGGAAAAATATTCTAAGGGTTAGATAAGCTATCAGAGTATTGAATATTGAATCGCAAAGAAATAAATTTCGCTCATATTATAGGATAAATCTGCCATAATCAATATACATGATGCATGATATATTTTATGCTACATGATGTATGATGAATGCATTACACTATGAAAAATATCTACCTTTCTATCTCTTTTTAAATACGTAAATGGAATTACTTTAGAAAATTACTTATCTGAAACTAGTTTTTTTTTTAATCTAAAGTTTTATAACTGATGCATATTAATAACCGATGTATACTTCTTTCTGAACTGAAAATGTAAAGTAAAAAACCTACCTTAATCCTTAAATACATGATTTTTTATTTTGTTTCGAAAAATTAGATATGATTCTCTGAAAGATTAATTACACAGAAAAAATAATGAAAAAAAATAGAGATACATTTTTCATATAATACATCTTTCTCCTGTTGCAAATCTGCAATATAAGTAAAAACTACTGTCGTGTGGCTGTTTTACGCTAAAATATTGCAAATTAGTAAATGTTTTAACAGGTATGTCTCTAAATATCTTATTTTATACAATTATTTATTTTATCAAATTTAACCTTTAACCCTTTAATTCCCATGATAGAATACGTTCTAGAAGTTACGTAGTTTAGAGAATCTCACTTTACACAAGAAAGTTTCAATAGTTAATTTCGCTTTATTTAAACACAGAATGTCTGTTATTAAATAAAGCAAATATTGCTATTTCAATTTTCTGGTGTGAATTAGGTATATACGAATAAAAAAAATAGTAAATTCAAAACACTGTTGTTTGCATATATACAAAGCTGCGCACTAAAGGGTTAAATATAATTAAAAAAAATTATAGAAAAGTTTCAGTAAAAACTTCATTCCCTAAATTATGTCTAACGTTTAAGAATAAATTTAAATTAAAAGTTACAGTTATAACTATTAGAATTTTATGAAAATTATAAATTGAAGAAAATTTTAATTAATCTTTTAATTCATGATTTTTTATTTTGTTCTGAAAGCTTTCTATTTGAGTCTACTTTTGTTAATTATCAACTAGAAAAATAATGAATAAAATTATTTATGCTTTTGTTCGACATAATGTCACAGTGTCGCTCATGAGTTACATAACAAAAAATTGCTCAACAAATGAGAACTTTAAATTATGTACGAAGTACATTCTATAAATTCCCGGAATGGTTGGATACATTCACACAGGCTTTCGTTGGAGTGGATATGTCTTTTTTGGAGGTTCACAGCACTGATAAGGAAAACACACAGGCATCTGGAATTCATTTCCGGTACTGTCGGCGATAGCTCTGCATCATGTCTGACAAAGCGAATTTTTCATTCGTCGGATTTTGAAATGTCGTCTTTAGAGCAGCGTGCAAGCATCAAATTCTGCCACTTTGCTCGAGAAATGCTCGCCAAAAATGCCACTTTGCTCGAGATCTTGAAGAAGACATACGGAAACGATGCCATGAAAAAAACGCCTGTGTAGGATTCGCATAAACGTTTTCGTGAAGGTCGCACAAACATCGATGGACTAGGCGTTTCCCCTCTTCCACCGCAGATGAAAATGTTGAACGTGTTTGAGGGCGTCGAACGTGAACAATGGCATTATCCTCTATGAATTTATTCCTGAAGTCCAAACCGTCAATAAAGAACTTTACCTGGAGATTCTTAAACGACTACGAAATGCAATCAGACGAAAACGACCTCAAAAATGGGCAACAAACGATTGGCTCCTTTTACACGACAATACTACATCACATCGTACTCTGATTGTGAAAAATTACCTTCCCAGACCAAGTGTTATCACCCTGGAACACACTCCTTATTCACCCGACTTAGCACCAGCGGATTTTTACCTGTGTCCATGGCTGAAAATGAAATTGAACGGACACCGTTTTATGGATTTAGATGTGAGGTGATCGAAACAGTTATACAAACACTGGAAGAAATGCATGGATGCAGGCGTAAAGTACTTTGAAGACTAATAAGGTAAAATTATTGTTTTACTATATGAAAAGATGGAAACATTTAAAATGCTTCATTTAAACACATTACTACACAGGTGTGATAAAATATATACAAATGTTTTTAAAAATTAAAAACACTAGATGTTAAAATGATAAAAAGCTACTCCAAGCGCTTTCGGCTAACCTTAAGCCTTTGTCAAGGAGAAGAGAATTGACAGATAAAAACACTCGACACTTGATGTTCACTGCTACACATTGACCGGAAACTCACTTCATGAAGCCCTCAGGTGGTCGTATCCATTAAACTGAAGAAGGGAAAAGGTAGAGAAAGCTCAATCCTCCGAGAGACGAGCTCTCCAGTAATATGAAGTAAATTAAGCCAGATACGCGGAATTTGGTATGATAATACGTCATTACAACAATTTTCTGCTTGCGTTAAAATTTCCAAAGACTCTAAAATAGCACAACTATTAAAATCGGAAGCCTGCATAATGACTCTCGCTCTAGCGAGAGTCAATATGTAGCTGTGAACATCGAGCGTCGAGTGTTTTTATCAGTCAATTCTCTTCTCCTTGACAAAGGCTTAAGGATAGCCGAAAGCGCTTGGAGTAGCTTTTTATCATTTTAACATTTAGTGTTTTTAATTTTTAAAAAACATGTGTATATATTTTATCACACCTATGTAGTAATGTGCTTAAATGAAGCATTTTAAATATTTCCATGTTTTTATATAATAAACAAAGGTGAATCTGGCGTTCAAGATTGGACTATTTTATTAAGTCAATTTATTAATTATTGTTTTACTTTTTAATAATTTGTAATTGACCTATTCCGGGAATTTTTTGACCGTACTTCCGTATTTTAAAGTTTTTACACTGCACAATAATAGCTATTCAATAACCTAATAATTTTTATAATGATTTAAATACTTTTCAGAATTAATAATGACTACCTTATAAAGATAAAGAAAAAACGCCAGTCAAGACCACTGCAAGCAGTATCAACAAAAGGTGATATAACCTTTCAGCGATAACAAATGAGAACAAAAGCAGACTTCACGACTTTAAATGCATGTTATCACATGCAAGTTACACATAATGGATTACACTTTGCATTTAAGGGTTAAGCAATGTAAGTCAATAAATAAATTAATTAATTAATGCATTGCGCTGATGAAATATTATTATTTGTTCCATTTTAATTCATATTTATTTGTTACATAATTCAATTCAAATATAAAATCATACTTAAATTTAAATTTGTCATACTAATTGTTATGTTTTCTCATGCAGATAACATGAGAGAAAATAGGAAAAGATAAGTAGAATGCAGTTTTATACTCTGACGAAAATTTCACGTACAATTTCGTTATATGCAAATAAGACTGTAACATATTCCTGAAGACAAAGATTTTATCTTTCTATGAATAATGCCCAATCTAAAGAGATAACTCTGTCGACAGATACCGTCAGCGGAAATTGATGAAACAGATTTTATTTTTGCCATTGAAAAGACATTAGTGTGAATATGATTTATTTTATTCAGAATGTTTTATTACCCCCCGGCAGGGGCGTATTTAAGCAGGATTCATTAGGGGGGCGTATAGGACGATTTTGCCGACTACCTTAAAAGTAGATATATATCTTTAGAAGTATGTTTCTGTGTCTGTATATATGCATCTACCCGGAGTCCTAAAATGGACTGACTGATTTTAAAATTCAATAACTAGCAAATGGTGACAGCTATAAAATAAAATTCTTGCAGGAGTGTTATGTAAGATGTCAGAAATTTTTTTATTGCGATTCTCGATTTTAGTTTAAAGTAGTGGCGGTAAATGACGCTGCTTGCAATAGGCGCTAAATCGGGGCCCGATTTTTGGCCTTTTTCTTTTCTCAATATTGATGCGAAAGAAGGAGATTAAATATATGCAGTGGGTCCCTAAGTACAAAATTTTATTGGCGACTGAAAACCATTCCATGTATTTAATCCCCTTCTTTCAATACTGAGAGAGAAGATAAACAAAAAATAAGGCCCCGATTTGGCACCAATTGCTAGCAGTGCCATGTATCACTACTATTTTAAACTAAAATCGAGAATAGCTGTAAAAAAACGCCTGACTTCTTACATAACCCTCCTGCTAGAATTTTTTTAAATAGCTGCCACCATTTCCAAGTTATTGAATTTTAAAATAACTCAATTCATTTTAGGACACCCGGTATGTTCTATATAAAATTGAACATTATTAACACATCGAGATCAAGTTTTCACGTTAGAACATCGAATACCTTACACTTTAGAAGATTGAGGAGAATATAAGGTAGATTTAAAGATGGATACACCACCCCTTTACTTACTTTACATTGTTGTAAATGTTCCAGTAAAGTATTTTGATATTTTTTGCTGAATGTGCAATGGAAATCTGCAATTCGGATTGATTAAACGAGTTGAAATTTTTTGAAAGATGCTACTTGGAACTTATACAGAATCAGCTTATTTATATTTACATTAAAAAGTATTAAATCAAAGCTCATTTTAATTACATTTTTGTTCATTCATTGCATAACATGCATTTTAACCCACCATTTTTTTAGACGAGCCCATCTATTCACGACAGCGTCCAAATCCAGGTATTTCGAACTATCCTTCTCAATTGTAAGCATTATGAGTGTATTCAAACGTGGATCGGTCACTGTTGTTCTTAGATTTTTTTTTCACAAATTTTAATTTACAATGTTCTTTCATTCGAGGCAACTGTGACTGGAGAAGTTAGAGCCAAACGACTGACATGGTCCGCAAGTGGCAGAATGTATCTCAACGGTTCTGTTTTCATGTAAATATCGTCCATTCTTTCAGCCTCTGACTATAGTCGGACAGAAGTCTGGCAAAACTTTCAGCTCTGTGTGTAATGCTTCCATAACAGGAATTTCCAATGTTTCACGAAAAACATTTATTTACCGCTTTCTTAACCAGATTTAGCGTTTATTTCTTTCTTGTAATGGGGGGATACATTATTTTATCCAGTAGTGAGTAGAGATGTAAATTTTCCGGAAAAGTTGAAGGGGCGGAAAAAAACCGGTTTTTTTCCAGTTTCTTTCTGGAAAAGTAGGAAAAGTTGGAAAAATTGATTTTTCACAAATGTTTCTCCCAAATAAATTATATTCCTAAAGAGAATATTAAGTAATAAAGAATTGTTTAATTTATCAACACTAAAATCAAATTATTTTCACTTTATATAATTATACTGTTAAAAAAAAAGGCAAGGCCTGCTTTTAAAAGTTTAGTTTTTCAGTCTCAGACCTTTCACAGTGGCATTCACACTTTAACACTATTGTTTATTATATCATGTCTATGTTGAAATGATTTTTCAGTTTTATTTGTTTATTTACCGATAGAGCTAATTTAAAAAACAAATAAAAAACCCCTCTAAGTTTCAGCCAGTATCTCTACAGTTTGAAAAAAAATGCATTATACATCCCATCTACATTGTGTTGATTTTTAAGTATATAAATGATGCCACTTAACAAATTGTTGCAGTTCTGTCATTATTATACAAATCATAACTCAAATCTTCTTTTGTTTAAAAAATGATACATTTTTACAATGTTACATATTCCTTTCTTACTGTTATAATTTTCATTTCCTGCAAAGAATATATTTAGTTTCAATATAGTGTATCTATCTAAACTGAAACCAAATATAAAAAGTTTTGGCAAAGTAAAGCAACAACGCTCAAGTTACCAAGTAAAACAAGATGGAATGGAGTTGTAATTATGTTTGAGAGTCTAAAAAATGGAAAGCAATCTCTTCAAGAAATTGCTATAATGAAAGACGTAAATATGGATAAAGAAATCCGGCGGTTAATATTAGATGATGTGTTCTGGGTACAGTTACAAAACTTGTTAAAGATTTTAAAGCCTATAGCTCTAGCTATAACAAAATCAGAGTCAAATCATGCCTTGCTGTCTGATGTTCCTCAACTTTGGTCGAGTACAGCAGATGCAATAAGTAGTAATTTAACTACTTCACCCTTAAATTCTCAAGAAGAAAAAATGTCATCGAAACTTTAGATAGAAGGAAACTAATTTGCTACCAAGAAATCTATGCTGCAGAAAATTTATTAGATCCACGTTATAAGGGGCAGTGTCTGTCAGATACATTTGTAGTGCTTTTGATTACATCACAAAAAAAGCAGATGATCTTTGATTAGATATCGGAAAAGTTACGTCCAAGATGGCAGAATACAGAAGTTGGTCTGGTTTTTAGAGCAGAAAATCAATATGGGAATCAGCCAGACACATTAGCCCTACTACTTGGTGGTCTGGACTTTGCACTGCCCAACCACTCAACCTACTTGCTTCCCAGTACTACAAGTTCCACCAACATCAGCAGCATGTGAAAGGAATTGGTCAGCATTTGGTAACATACACACAAAGTTGAGGAACAGGTTGACTAGAGCAAACGTTGAAAAACTTGTAGCTATCTGCTGGAATTTAGACCTATTCAATGAAGAATCCATTATGCAAACAGAGTGGTCTTCTACCAGCAGTGCAGAATCAGATAATTCAGATTCTGACTCAGAGTGAAGAATTTAATAAACATAACTATATATTTTGTAATAAGTTCGTGAATTTGTAAACTAAAAACGTTTGTTTTTTTTCTCTCTTTAATATGAAAGTTATAAAAACAAGCATATTTTTTAATAAGATTAAAAATTGCTTTCAAAAAAATTTTGCACTGGGAATTGCTTAATTTTTTTTTTTTTTTTTAAGTTTATTTAGTATATATTTCTATAAAAAATATATACACTGTTAAATAAGTCTGAAAATCTATATTTAAGGAAAAGAAAGAAAGGGAGAAAAGAGTAAGTAATTTCAAATGCATGTTGTTATTAAAAAGATTTTTTTTTCTAATTAATTAAATATTTTTATCTTACCATCTGATTACATGATTAATAGCTGCTATGACGTTAGAAATAAATGCACATTTCAGATTTTATGTTAAATTTTCAACTTTACCATTTCCATTAATTGACATACTATTGAAATAATTTTGCACATAAATTTTCATTTTTAACAACGGAAGATGCATTTAATTATCTTACCAGGAATCTGTTTAGATTTTTTTCATGCAATCCTGTTTTTGTTAAATTGTGAACTTTTGTATGTGTACCTGTTAAATGTAATCGGAATTTAGTGAATTAGAATGTATCGTTATATTTAGGTTCCTATTTTAGTTAATAAAGTCTTTCATACATATATACAACTAGATAAGTTTTAATGGTAATGTGGGCTGTTATATGTTGATTTTTTTTTTTTTTTTCCGTTGAATCTTTTGTGAAAGGTTCAGTTTAGAGATTGAAAAATTTTCTGAAATGTCTATTCTTAAGAGAAAACATTTTGTGACGTGTCTTGTGTTTTAAGGTGAAAAAGTTGCGAATATTCCTTTAAAGGACTTGAGTTTTCTTAAACAGATTTTTGCTTAGAGATCAGATCATCCACATTAATGTTTCATGTGGGACACTTAACATAAAAATAAATATAATAAAAAGTATCAGAATGTAGCTATTACAAAATTTTGAATATATTATTTTGTAAATGAAATTTCAATTTTTCCAATTTGGAAAAATTGAAAAATAGCTCTTCGGAAAAAAACCGGAAAAAACCGGTTTTTTCCCAA
The DNA here is from genome assembly GCA_963932465.1 of Maratus speciosus. NCBI lineage: Eukaryota > Metazoa > Arthropoda > Arachnida > Araneae > Salticidae > Maratus > Maratus speciosus. The sequence goes on from OZ010786.1 coordinate 22,770,614, forward strand.
CTTTTCCGGGTTTTTTCCGAGCATTCCCATCTCTAAGTGAGATTATGCTGATGCAAGAATGAAGACTTTCAGCTATCACCACTGTAAGAGTATCCAGTACCTTCTGAAATTCCATGTGTTACAGCATTAGAAGTTCGGAAGCAAAGAGAATGTGTTAATTACCGTCTAACTTCTTTGGTGCCAATGTTCGTCGATACTGCATAGCAAATTCATTTAACGGATCAACACTTTACTTGCTTTAAAAGAGAACTGCACTCTATATTTCTCTATTAACATTTTCATTGTCATTGTTGATTGTTTCCAATCATTTGATACAAGTCTTCAGTATTTTCGTAGCGTCTATTTTAAGAGTCTTCAACTTCATTTCTTCATTAACCCCTTAACCTACAATGACGGGCATAGCCCGCGTACGATGATCGAGTCAAATGTAAATTCTTTTTACCACTAAAATTTCACAGTAAATATAGTTTAATTTAATTGTCGAAATTCCATGATTAAACAAGGCGAAAATCTCTATTAAATTTTAGTGGTAGCTATGGATTTGCATACCTGCCAACTGCTACGAAAAATTCGTAGTTGCTACGATTTGGACCTATAAACTACGATGCTACGAAAATCGGTCTTAAACTACGATTTTTTGCAAAAAACACAAAAGCATTTTTTATTACTAGTTGCGATTTTTATCCCGCGCAGCATATTTTTCAGGAGTGATTCTGTTTCGAAATTTCCAACTATTCGTTTCCGAAAGTTTTAAAAAATTGGCCATTAATTCGAAAATTTGGACATTAAAAATGCTCATGAGAGAAAAAAAAATTCTGGGCTGCAAAAAAAAAACTTCTTAACATAAAACACTCTAATCGTGTTTTTGTAAATATTCATACAGGAATTCCCTTCCTTAGAAATAAGGGTGCCATTTTAAGAATTCTGGAGGTGGTTTTTTTGAGGGGCAAGGTTTGAAATAGTGTGCAAAATCGCACGATTTGCGATAAACTATCGCGAATTTCGACAAATGACCGTGTAAAAAAAAATCAATTTCGTCAATTGGTCGCAGAACAAAATAAATTTCGTTAAAGGATCGTGGTAAAAACGTGAATTTTATCAAAATATCGCAGAAAGAAAACGCGAATTTCGTCAAAAGATCAGTAAGATAATGCAAATTTCATCGAAAGATTAGTAAGAAAACACAAATTTCACCGAAAGATCGCAGAAAGAAAACACTAATTTAGTCAAAGGATCGTGGTAAAAAAACGTAAAATTCGTCAAAGGATCGCGTAAAAAATGCGAATTTCGTCAAAAGTTCATGGTAAAAAGTGCGGATTTCAACAAACAATCGCGATAGGAAAATGTGAATTACGATTGTGGGAAAAAAATTGTGAATATCCTGAAATGATGGCGGGAAAAAAATCGCGAATTCCGTCAAAATTTACTGCCCTGAGCTAAAAAATTGGAACCAAACTCCTTTTACAAATGTAAAAAAAGAAAAAAAAACGAAACGAAAATAAACTCTAAAAATCGTATAAAAATTTTCAGAGGAAAAAATTTCCTATATTGAGTTGAAAGACGGAAATCTTATTCCTATTACGAATGTCAAAAGATGGCTTTGAAAAAGCGAAAAACCAACCAACCAATCTCCAGATTAATTTAAATTTTGTGTGCTACGATTTCTCATTTTCAAAGGTTGGCAGGTCTGGATTTGTCAAACCGTGGAGCTGTTACAGTAAATCGTAGGTTAAGGGGTTAACTAACTTACACGTGTAACTGAACGTTCTTGAGAAACATCATAGTGAAGCAATGAAGTCGAGCGATAACATTTTCTCTCTTAAACCTCGTGGCTTGATCATTGTTTTGTTAACAGAAGTAGAGGAATCAACTTTTCAAAATTTGTAGGATACATTCATATGAGATCCAAACCACTTTCAATGATTCTATTTCTTGGAGCTTGCCTACTAATGGGCTCTTTCGTTTAGTACTTGCTGTGAAAAACACAATCATCTTCCAGCACGTCGAACACATCACCTATAACATTGCTGGCATTGCAGATATGCGAAACGAAAGTGTTGAGTCTGTGACATTGACAAGGAATATGGGGTACAATTCGATCCACTATTTCTAAAAACTTCTCCTAAGTGCCGCTGAATTCTCCAGACATACTGCTTGTAAAATCGTATGACTGGAAAACTACCTGTTCTATTACGAGCTCATTCTTTGTAAGGATGTGCGATATCATTGGTTTTGACGACTTCTTATAAAACTTCTAAAAGCTGATCGGAGTTTTTCCATCTTTGTCGACATATTTCAACCCAACAGCTGATCGATCATGGTGCGAAGCATCTGGTGTCGTATCTGCCATAATTCCATAAAATAATGCTTCTTGAATATCTATGACTATCGTTTTGCACACTGCTGTAGCAAAAAATTCAATCATCTCGTTTTGGGATGAAGCGGAAAGGTAAGTTATACGGTATGCGCTGAAATGTGTATCCTCAAACATTTCCTCAGTTGCGAGTTATGTCTGGAAATTAATTTCACTATTTTTCAAAAGTTTCCATTTTCATCTTTGTTACTTCCACAAACCGTCTTTGTTACTTCCACTTTGTTACTTCCACCTTGTCTACTCAGCATTCGCGTAATGTCCATGAAAGTTGCTACAATTTCTGTGCTGAATGCAAGATGTTGCTATTGCTCTTCCAGAATAATCCGTTTGCGCTTGCTCTCGTCGAGTAAGTGATTATGCGTCATCATGAACTGACAAAATAGAAAACAGCAAATTTGATGGGAGTTGGAAGAGAAATGTTGTGCGAACTTTCTGTTCTTTTTTTTTTTTCCTTAAGCTCTTCATTTTGTGTCCTTTTTTACACCACTCTCAACTAAAACATTTTGTATTTTTTCTCTCCCAGGTCCTTCATGAAACACACAAAAAAATTAGCATTGAGCTCTGTGCTCAAACGTTCTAAAAACGGATGCTCTTTTGTGCCGAGTGCTGTTGAAATGTCGCTGTCTATCTTGCGGAATAGATGAATAGCGAACTTCTAGATGGACCTATTTATCGGATATACGCTGAGTTTTGGCTGATACGGACATAAACTGATCAAATATGTCCCTGATTGTCTGACTTCATTTTAGACCCTTTTCCCGGGTCATGTTCAATGATGGAATCGTTCCCACTTTCCGTAATGCTAACCTCTCCACGGTTCTTCTCGATTTCTTTCACGATATTTCTGTAAATATTTGACACAGACGAACAATTTTATTTTTCCCTGTCAATTATATCTATGGTCTTCTTAAGGAACAAGAAAACACTTAATTCATCAGATGGGGTCAATTTTTCAGTAATCGGCTTGCAATCATTTAAACAATCAACTAAATGTTTCAATTGTAGAGCACATTTCAATACACCACGATTAATATGAATGCCTTCACCGAAGTCGTCATCATCTTCAGTGCTAGTCGATCATCTAGATGTTCAGAACCCTACTAATCCAGTGCGGAGTGTCAAAAAGACCCCTTTAAATATTGAGAAACTAGTGTCTCCTGGTTCTTTCTCAATTTACTTTCAGCAATCATGCGAAGTCGAAAAAAGAAGAGGCAAAGTAGGGATTTTTGAAAGAAATTAAGACAAATGCTAAGGATTGGTGTTTTTTAGTGTATGTTTTAAGAAGAAACTTAGAAAATTGGGGAAAAAATCGATTGTTTCAGAGTTGTATCGATCGATACTGGCTACCTAGAATTTGCCGACTGTGATCAAAGTTGCCGACATTGGGGGGGCGAGACGCCCCCCTACGCCCCCCCAGTAGCTTCGCCCCTGCCCCCCGGTACGGTATGCTATTTCTTTCTCCCAGCTTATTTTGTCTCCAAAAAATAACGTTACCTTACAGACGCTAGCCGTAAAACAAAGCATTACGATTAAATACTCTTTAGCAATTTTTTAAACTTCTAAGCATCGCACATTTTCAATTTTTATACCGTCGTATTGGAAAAAAAAGTACTTTTAAATGCAATTTGTTTGAAAACTGCATCTCCATTTGTTTTTGAGATATTAATTTTTTTGTAGTTTTTAGCGACATTTGTTTCCGTTGGGCAACTCAAGTACTCCATTTCTGGAGAAAGTAAAGGAAAAATAGTTGAAAAATAGCAATTATATCTTTTTGTTGCCGTTTTCTCACAAAAACTGAATAAAAAAGTAATTAAAATACGTGCTATTTTGAAAAAATATTAATGAATTGCTTTCTTTTTTCTGCATTTGTGTATTATTCTGAGATAGTGACGTCATACCCATAGTTTATTGTAGATGTTTATGTTTGGATCGTAAATGAGGAATTCTTCAGCGTATTCGGATGACTTCGTTTTATATAAATAAAATCGCGTGTTTTAAGTCTTAAAACTGAGCTACAGTAGAGTCCCGATTATCGGAGTTCCCCTTAACCGAGTGTCCGCTTTCACCGAGTTATTTTCTTTTGATGGATTGATGGCTTCTATTATTATGAAACAGCCCTTATAAATGAAGTGTTAGGTGAAAATGAAAGAGCAGCAGTAAAATGTTAGACCTCTGATTTTCTGGTCAGAACGGGAGAAAAAAAATTGCATATTTTTTTTTTTTCAAAACAAATTATGGCCATTTTTTTCTGTTGCCACTATGACAAAAATTAATAAAAACTACAAAAAAATTAATAACACAGAAACAAATTGAGATACAGCTTTCAAACAAATTGCATTTAAAAGTACATTTTTTTTAACCATTTGGGAAAATGGTTATTGTCCTCGGTCAGGGTAGGAAACCACAAACATATCTGAAGCGTTTTATTAGTTGAATCCCACATTTTATTCATTTTCTGATAGGTCTATACAGTAATCTGTATTTTCCCTTTACTTTCAACAGAGATGGATACTTTTGTTGCCACTCTGACAAAAAAGTGATAAAAACTACAAAAAAAAAATTAATAAACCAGAAACAAATTGAGATACAGCTTTCAAACAAATTGTAATTAAAAATGCATTTTTTTTTCTCTATGCGACGATATAAAAAGTAATATTGTGGGATGTTTAGAAGTTTAAAAATGAAATTTTATTTAAAATTGGTCCAGGAATATTAATTGTCTGAGCGAAGCGAAGGCTAATACTCAGCGAAATATTACTGCCCGGACACTTTACTACTACGATGTATATTAACGCCATGTCCTACTAAAAAAAAAGCCTGATAAAAACCTTTCGTCAAGCATAACTCAAAAAATATTTGTCGGATTTCATTTCTGATTGCACCAGAAGGTACCTATGAGGGTCGCCTACTGAATACACCTACTATGAAAAATAAGTTCCAAACCGTTTAAAAATTATATAGAAAAAACTGATAAAAAAGCACAATTTATCTGCATACGTCACAGAAATCTGGTGTGCGTCACTTTCACCGGTGGATGTTTTCGTAGACAACTGGTTTGAACACATGGAGCAAATAAAAAAAAATACCCACGCAATAATACTGAATAGATCAGGTTCAACCACGTGATCACAAACCTTGCAACAACCCGTGGCAACCAGTTTTGGTGGGCAAACAAATAATAATACAGTATTCCGTACCACGGTGACCGTTTTTAGCCTGTTGTATAAAATCTGGCATGTTGTATGACATACAATTGTGGATGATTAAAACAAAAGACATGAGTGTTTATTGATCCGGAGGTTATCTTTCTCTGGATGCCTGTCTGTCTATCATACAGCATGCAATTTTCTTGTAAAGGATGATATTATTATGCAGTAAAACCTCCATAACGGACACACCCGATTAGTGGACACCTCTATTTAGCGGGCATTTTTTTCGATTACCAACCCTTAAATAACTGAACATTTTTTACTCTCAGTAGCGAACACCTCCAAATAGAGGACAAATTCTGCCCTCCCGAGGTGTTGGCTATTCAGAAGTTTTACTGGTAAAACCTCCATAGCGGACACACCCGATTAGCGGATACCTCTATTTAGCGGACATTTTTTCGATTACCAACATTTAAATAACTGTACATGTTTTACTCTCAGTAGCGGTGACCTCTAAATAGAGGACAAATTCTGCATTCTCGGGGTATCCGCAATTCAGAGGTTTTACTGTATATAATATTGATAATTATTTTACAGGGCCGCAAAAAGAATAAGAATATATGAAACGAATATAAACTAAATTCGGGATTGGAAGATCGCTGATGGCAATGTAATTTGAGGATGTTGTTACAGTCATCCGCAGCATGTTTTTAGAGTTTCGTCCATCTAACGAAACCCTACCTGTCTCACTCCTTTGTCTGTCTGTTTGTCCGTCTGTCACAGAGACCGTTCTCAGAAACTATATATGTCGGAGACTTGAAAATTTGCATACTTATAGCTGAACACCACACATCAAACGGCAAATAATAAAATTTTGAAAAAGTCTAATATTTAACCCTCTGGGCTCTAACTTGTGTATTTAAAGCAATTTTTCTAACTCAGCCCCTAATTAAGTTGGAGACATGAAAGTTAGCATACTTATAGCTGAACACTTGCGATAACACGATAAATCATAAAATTTTGAAAAAGTCATATTTAACCCTCCGGTCTCTAACTTCTGTATTTTAAGCAATTTTTCAAACTCAGCCCCTAATTAAGTTGGAGACATGAAATTTCGCATACTTATAGCTGAAATCCTCACATCTAACGACAAATAATAAAATTTTGAAAAATGTCTGATATTTAACCCTCTGGCCTCTAACTTATGTATTTTAAGCAATTTTTCTAACTCATCCCCTAACTAAGTTGGAGAATTGAAAGTTTGCATACTTATAGCTGAAAACTTGCGATAACACGATAAATCATAAAATTTTGAAAAAGTCATATTTAACCCTCCAGTCTCTAACTTCTCTATTTTAAGCAATTTTTCTAACTCAGCCCCTAATTAAGTTGGAGACATGAAATTTTGCATACTTATAGCTGAACACCTCACATCAAACGACAAATAATAAAATTTTGAAAAAGGTCTAATATTTAACCCTCTGGGCTCTAACTTGTGTATTTTAAGGAATTTTTCTAACTCAGCCCCTAATTAAGTTGGAGACATGAAAGTTTGCATACTTATAACTTAACACTTGCGATAACACGATAAATCATAAAATTTGAAAAGGTCATATTTAACCCTCCGGTCTCAACTTCTGTATTTTAAGCAATTTTTCTAACTCAGCCCCTAATTAAGTTGGAGACATGACATTTTGCATACTTATAGCTGAACACCTCACATTTAACGACAAATAATAAAATTTTGAAAAAGTCTATTACTTAATCTTCTGGGCTCTAACTTGTGTATTTTAAGCAATTTTTCTAACTCAGCCCCTAATTAAGTTTGAGACATGACATTTTGCATACTTATAGCTGAACACCTCACATCAAACGACAAATAATAAAATTTTGAAAAAGTCTATTATTTAACCCTCTGGGCTCTAACTTGTGTATTTTAAGCAATTTTTCTAACTCAGCCCCTAATTATGTTGAAACATAAAAATTTGCATACTTATAGCTGAATACCTCACATCAAACGACAAATAATAAAATTTTGAAAAAGTCTAACATTTAACCTCTAATATTTTGTCTCGCGCAATTTTTAAATTTAAACTGTTTTGCAATACTATTTTTTGTTCATTTTGCATAATAAGTGTAATGTGACGTAATTCGTTCTATTTCAGATTTCTAACGCATGTTAATGAATTTATTTTACATTATCCTTTCTCTTTTAAAATTCACATGTAAATATAGTTTTTATGGCGTAATTTCTAATAAGTTCCTGCTTTTTATATCTAATTATTTAATTGTAAATTGAAGGTTTTTTTCTGTTTATAATAGTAACGTGTAAATATATATATTTTTTTTTTATTTGGAGCAAACATTATTGTTTGCGCTGTTTATACAGTTGGCAACAGTTTAAATTAATAACATTTTCTAAAATATGTAAAAAATATCTCTCAAAATGCTGAATATTTGAATTTAAAATAGAAATAAAACCTCAAAAAATGAGTCAAATTAAAAAAAAAAAAAATAATGGAATCTGCACACCGGGATCTTCTATTGAATAAAATGATCTAAAAATGATTAAATTCCCATGTATAGTTTTTGCTCCTATAAAACTTTTTTAATGAAACGATTTTGTCAAACTTTAGCATTAAATATCTCTTAAAATTATTCTTCGATTTGAAAACTGTATGCATTAGTGTGTTGATCAAACATTTCGCTATAATACCACCGATTTTCATATATTTGTGTGCAATAGTTTTCTTAATATTAACGAAGAAAGACCTCCGACGGTGACAGCGTTAGTTACTTTTCATAGAATAGAGAGAGATATAAAAATGAAAACTTTCTTATTTGTCTGTTTGTAATTCTATAAAAATCCACAATTTAGAAGCCAAAATTGTGAAGAGATACGTACATGTGTATTAAAACATGGCCGAGACAACTAAAGTAATCCGGAATCGAAATAACTTATAGTTAATTTTTAATTAATAAAAAACCACCAATTTAACGGCAATTTCTTATCAAATTTAAACATTTTTCGTTATAGCAGTTGCCAACAATTAAAAAACACAATAAAATTATTACTACAACAATTAATTTTCTACTGCAAGATTTCCACGTGAAAAATGAAAATGAAATAAATAGTTTGCTGAATTAAAAAAAAAAAGGTGAATATTACGTCATAACTTCTCTATTGCAAGATATTCACGTGAAATATGAAAATGAAATAAATGGTTTGACGAATTTAAATGAAAGTGAATATAACTTCATAACTTTTCTGTTTCAAGATTTCCACGGGAAAGAGGAAAATATTACGTCATATTGGAAATATAAAGGTCATGGTGGATATAGTATAACGTCATATGAGTGTGAAAAATGTATTGAAGCATAATAAAAACCCGATTAGAGAAATATTGGCGTATTTTACCATTATTGCTCCAATTATAAATTGAAATAAGTTCATATATACCTGTATTCTTTTGCGTCTGTTATATACATTTATACATTTTTATATAGCGTTTTCATATGATTCATTCAACAACATTTCGACTGCTTTTTTTAATGTTTGTTTTGTGTTGTATGTTAAATTTTGAAATTGATTTTTCAGAACAAACATCCTTCAAATTCTGGGCAACGCCGCCGGCACTTTAGCTTGTAACAGATAAATGGCTTTTGTATCTGTACATCTAATGCTAATATTATAAATCGTTATAATATTATAAAGTATATAATATTATTAATGCTTGTACGTTTGTGAGGTGTTATCTCTGAAACTACATAGCCAACTTAAAAAAATGTTTTGGCCATCTCTGCTCCAAAAAAAAAGACTATTTTATGTCAGTACAAGAACCTACATCGCTGCAGGACCAAAAAGTTCTAAAATTGTAATTTCTGCAATATTGATTGGGTTAGAAACTTTAAATTTGGTGCGGTAGTTACTTTTAAGATGTAAATACTCGTAATGAACGCTCTCTAAAAGGTTCAATTTGACGGATAAACGTAAACATTTCTAGAAAGGTTCTAAACTATGATTTATTTGGAATACTGAATTTTTTGGGATGCTGTTAGGGTTAGAAACTAGAACTTTGGCATGGTAGTAATTAATAAGATGTAAATACTCGTTGTAGAACGAATTCTAAAAAATAGAAAGACTAATCAAAGCGGAAAAAGATCTAAAAATGATCTAAGTAACGAAGAACATGGAACTGTTAGGAATATAAACATGAAAATTGACATGGCTGTATTTATCATGACGTAAATTCTCGCAATAGAACAATTTCTAAAAATCGCGCTATAAAAAACAGTGCAGAAACAAAAAATTTCAAAAATTTTCTATTTCTCTGTTACTGCTGAGCCCAAAATCTTGATATTTTGCTTCGGGTTAGTTTTAAAATACACAATTGTCTCTATGAATGGTTTCTAAAAAATTTAAAATTTAAAAAGATGAAATTAACGGAAAGCGATCTCAATTACCATTAATTTGGAATTATTAGGTACAGCAACTTTAAATATTTCATAATGCTGCATTTCCTCCGCAAAACATGCGATTTAAATGCAACAAAACTGATAGATACCCACCTAGCATTAAATAAACTGTGTAAATATTGAATAAATATCTGTATGAAATAGTGAGTAGGTTGCCCGAAAGTACTTGTTAAAGTGTTCCTTCTCTAGGCTTTTCTCTCTCTCGCCAAGGCCACTAACAGAGGAAGTGCCGTTTTTAATGTGATATGACTTTTTTATCCGATTCATTTTTCTAGACATTTCATCATAAGGTCATATTCTCAATTATCATTAGTAGATTTTTTATATATTAAATTATTCTGGTGAAATTTATTAATCGGGTTCATATTGGCGTATGTTAGCTTGCATGATTTGCTGAATAAATATGTATGGATTTGTAAATTACTTCAAATGACACTTTGACAGCTCAAAAGTTATGCAGACGATATATTCAGATCTTGTGTCATACTTTATGTTGTAATCATTGCCGATTTCCTTTATTTAATACATGCTAAATACAGCTCAACTTGTGCAGAATATGTTTGAAAACAAAAAAATACAGCGTATGTAGTGGCCAGCATACACTCATCATTTAAATCCGATCGAGCATATCTAAAACACACTCTAACGAAGCATTGCATGCCACTTTTGATGTATTCGGTACTTTGATACTATATTAGATTTTGAGAAGAGAATTCCTTAAATGTTATCGACAACCTCATTGCATCCGTGAAAAACAGATATTGTACAATATTAACTATTCCGGCGGAGCACACACCATATAAAGTATAGTCCATTCTTTTTAAACATCATATATTTGTCATTTAAAGTTACTCAAATTGGTGCGGAGCGTCTGATTATGCTCTTGACATCATTTTATACAGTTAAAATTTCGATATAAGTAAATTTGTGTTTCATTTTCTATTTTACTTTTAATATATTGCGTTCTTTCAATTTTATATCCATGCATGGCTGTCTTGAATGGTTTGATTTTCCATTTTTTTAAACAGTGTATGCGAATTTATATATAAGATGTTATAATTCTACAATTCGTTTATTTTCATCTTTTCAATTTTTCGCAGTATATGGACAATTAAAGATAACATCTCATTTTCTTTGCTTCCACATGTTATTATTAAATCTATGTTCTCAGTAATATCGCTCAGACTAATCCCTCTGAGGGAAGTCCTAGTATTTAATCCATGGCGTACGTATTGTATGACCAGCTCCGTAGAAGTTAAAAAATTTACAGTACCGAAAATTGTAAAACTGAAATTTCTTTTAAAATTTGTTCATGATGTGTCCAGGAATGTTAATGTTTAATGTTTAATCCATGGCGTACGTAATGTATGATCAACTCCGTGCGATTTTTTATGTCTTAAATTTTAGTCTTTGAAAAAAAATCATTTTCCAAACGGTCGTTGTAATTTGTTAAACTTTTTTAATTTTTACATCTACCTATCGCATAATTTCAATTTGTACAGCGTAATAATGGAAAAAATCATCTTTCAAATGTAATTTGATTGAAAACTGTACCTCAATATACCAAATTTTTATGGTTTTAATAATAATTTTCAAGCAAGATTAAAAAAAAAAAAAAAAAAAAAAAATCTATTCAATCCAGCTAGATTACGAAATATTAACCCGTTTGCACATAGACAATATAAATTAAATAGTTTACATTTGTTTCTGTGTAATATTCCATAATAAATTAATATTTCAGCCAATAAATCTACTTATATAAACTCCAAGCGTGGGATAGAGTAGTTAACCATAGCGGGGCGAAGCATGCCATCTATATATTTAAAACACAAGGCTGTTTTTAAGTCATTTACCTTGAGCTTTCTAATGCAGCGATTTTGCTATATTTTTATGTAAACGGTTCATTAGTAGATTGTCCCGCACTAGCCAATTTTTAAAATTTTTAAAATCGAGTAGTTGTTTATTTTAACTTTGTTACAACCAAAACAAAACAAATAAAAAGCAATAAATAAATAAAAGAACCATTGAATTTAACACAACTTCAACAATATACTTTTGAGGAATTATGAATTTTTGGATGGAGTTTTCACGAAAGGAGAAACTGACTTTTACCGCATCGTTAATATAATTTGTCAACTAAATAAGAAAAATTCATCTCTGAGACGCTTGCATTTACAGTTGAAAAAGTTATTCAATAGCATATAGAAAACTCATTTTCCTGACATTTGTTTATCAAGCAGCAGTTAGGTAATTTTATTTGTTGTTACATTATTCTCAAAAATATTTAAAAGTTATTCTAACAATAATATTTAAAAAATATTTCCAATTGTTTCGAAGTTAATTATAAAACTAAACATTTGTAGATGTTAAAATAAAAATGTGTTTATGTAATTTGTATGTAATATTTAATAAACGTTTAGTCTCAAATTATTGCGCAGAGTTAATTTATGTTCACATAAAGCACAATATGCATCTACAGTACACTGTTAAAGTTTTTGTGCTGCTTTTGTGCTGTGAATCATCCTTATTGCTGCAGCTATTGCAACACTACAAGGTGGTTCAACACAGCAGAAAACTTTTAACGATTCATTGGAATATAGTGAAAAATAAAATGTAATAGAAAACTGCAAAAAACAAATTTTCCTTTTATTTCCTTTTTTATACTTTAACACTAGAACCGCCAAGGCGGTAATTTTGACAGTTTCGAAACTTTCATTCCGTACCAATTTGTTTCAATTTAGAGTATAACTTTCAATTTCCGTGACTTTTCCAAAAATTCGAAAAGCTATGATATGCCAGTGATAAATTTTCCAGACAGCCAAAATTTATGAAGTATTTCACAGTATAATCTAGAACCGCCGAAACGGTAAAAATGACCGTTGTGAACCGTCAATTTTAATGCACATTTTATCTAGTAGGTGTCGCAACAGTCCATATTTCATACAACTATACTTCAACAAAGGTTACAACATTATCACAGGTAACTTCTTTACTTCACTGCACCATGCAGAAAAGTTGAAGTCACTAAAAACAAGCATTGTTGGCACAGTAAATTGCGGACAAAAACAAAATTCCACACGCCATAAAATCTGAAAAAAAAGTATTTGTACGGTTTCCCAATTCTGAGCCAAAGATGATATTGCGTTGAGTTTATCAAGGGAAGAAAAATGAATGTGTTTTAATTCTAAGTTACCGACATCCACCAGTTACTTTTGAAACTGGTGATAAACACATACCAGAAATTGTAAAGTACTATAATTCTAAAAAAATTGGCTTGGACGTGCTCGACCAAATGGCGAAAGTATTCTAAAAAAGCTACTTCTAGACGATGACCTCTACAAGTGTTTTATAATTTTCTTCATCTAGCGGGCTTCAATCCTGAAAAACACAGTTAAAAAAGGTGTTAAATACCAGTATTTTGTTAAAGAGAAATCCGCTTTCTTTAATCCCTTTATATTATTCGTAATATTTTTAGTGAAGAAAATACAGGTAGTTTCCTCTTTTTACCTTCTGCTATCTTTACAAGAAGAAAGTGTTGGATTCGTAAAAATTTTCGACTTTCGGTTTTCGACAGATTTACACGTTTTAGGGGTCAGAAATTCCGAAAAACATGTTTTTACAAAATGTCTGTCTGTCTGTATGTGACACAAATTTTTTGGGCGCCCTATGTCAAGAACTAATGCACGGAATTTAATAAAAAATTACATTCAGTTAGTCCCTGATATAAATTGGTGCTGATTAGTTTTTGGTGTAAATCGCTTAACATGTGGCGCTGCTATGCAGCCTTTTTCACGATTTCCGCAATAGCTCAATCCCAGAACTAATGCATGGATTTTCATCAAACTTCAGATTCAGTTTGTCCTTGACATGAATTGAAGTTTTGTACATTTTGGTGTAAATCATTCAACAGGTGTCGCTGCTATACTGCATTTTTTACGATTTCCGCAATAGCTCTATCTCAACAACTAATGCTTGGATTTTCATCAAACTTCAGATTCAAGTATACTTTGATATTAATTAGTGCTGTTTGTGTTTTGGTGCAAATCGCTCAACAGGTGGCGCTGCTATGCAGCACTTTTTGCAGAATTTCCATTATAGCTGTATCTCAGGAACTAATGCAATAATTTTCACCAAACTTCAGAATCAGTTAATCCTTGACATGAATTGACATTTTGTACATTTTGGTGTAAATCGCTCAACAGTTCGCGCTGCTATGCTGTATTTTTCAGAATTTCCACTATAGATGTAACTCAAGCACCAATGCACGAATTTTCATCAAACTTTAGTATCAGTTAGTACTTGACATGAATTGACATTTTATACAGTTTGGTGTAAATCGCTCAATAGGTGGCGCTGCTATGCTGTTTTTGTGATTTCTCCGCAGTAGCTCTATCTCAAGAACTAATGCTGGGATTTTCAATGAACTTCAGATCCATGTATACCTGGATATCAATTATTGCTGTTTATGTATTGGTGTAAATCACTCAACAGGTGGCGCTGATATGCTACATTTCTCAGAATTTCCGCTATAGCTCTATCTCAGGACCTAAGGCACGAATTTTTATCAGACTTCAAATTCAGATACACTTTGATATGAATTGGTGCTAAATTGATGTAATTTCTTGTACTATTTAATTTATTGTACGATTTAATTGATGTGATTTATATAGAAGAAAGTTTTGTGATGGCCACAACATACTAGTTTTGACTGTGTTTTTCCCTGATCACTTGCCACTCTGAATATTGTATTACTCATGGGATAAATATAAATATTTCTTTTCACCAAGTTTATTCTTGTTTTTAACAATTTCGATTTCTCATGAAAAATATTTTTTACTATAAAAATATTCTTAAAATAAAAAATATAAATAATATATATGTATCTCAATATAATATAATTATAACATAATAAAATAATAACATAAAAAATATAATAAAAATTATGAAATATATATTGTTATATGGGCAATGGTGGTAATGATAGTAATAAAAGATAACTAAGAGTAAAAAATGGCAAGCAAACAATTGGCAATCCACATCGGTCAAAAGGACAGCTCTGGCGGTTATAGGTATACATTTTTGACGGCGGTTCTAGTGTTAAAAGAAAAAACTACTATACCTTGTGTTATAGTATTTTACATAATATATGAAAGTTATTTTACGAAACAGCAATAAATATTTTTTAATTTTAAAGAAATTGGCATATTCGAGTTATAATTTTACAACAGGTTTTAAAAGTATCCAGGCCAGGAATTGAACCAGGATTTGAACCTTTGGCGTAAGCTGCGGATACTCTACAAATTGAGATATCCTGGACAAATGAGTACTAAAAAAAAAACTACTGGAAGTACCAAAAAATTGATTTTTTTTTTTTTTTTTTTTTTTTTTTTTTTTGTAATTTCTTCTATTTTCAATAGAAGAATGTTTTGTAATCAAACTTTTTCGACGGATTTACACGTTTTAGGGGCAGAGATCCCGAAAAACTTGTTTATAGAAAATGTCCGTCTGTCCGTGTGTCTGTTGCCATTGTACCATCGAAAAGTGTATGAAGTTATGCATAGAATTGAACCAATTTTTTTTTTAAGTTTTTGGCTATGGCAAGCATGCCCTTCCTTAATTTTAAAAAAATCTGCGGAAGGGGGAGCTGTAATAGCGATTTTGGTTCAATTTTGAATATTGTACCATCGAAAAGTGTATGAAGTTATGCATAAAATTGAACCAAATTTTCTGTGTAGTTTTATAGCCAAGACAAGAAGGTCCTCCCTGCATTTGGAAAAATTCTGCTGAAAGGGGGCGCTGTAATATCGGTTTTTGTGCCATTTTAAATATTGTACCATCTAAAAGTGTATGAAGTTATGCATGGAATTGAAGCAAATTTTTTGTGTATGTTTTTGGTCAAGGCAAGAAGGTTCTCCCTGCATTTGGAAAAATTCCACAGAAAAGTGTCGCTGCAATAGTGATTTTTGTGCCATTTTCAATATTGTACCATCAAAAAGTATATGAAGTTATCGATAGAATGGAACCAAATTTTTTGTGTATGTTTTTGGTCAAGGAGGAAGGTCCTCCCTGCATTTGGAAAAATTCCACCTAAAGGGAGCGCTGCAATAGCGATTTTTTTGTCATTTTGAATATTGTACCATTGAAAAATCTATGCAGTTATGCATAAAATTGAACCAAATTTTTGTGTGTAGGTTTATGGCCAAAGCAAGAAGGTCCTACCTGCATTTGGAAAAATTCTACCGAAAGAGGGAGCTGTAATATCGATTTGTGTGCCATTTTAAATATTGTACTATCTAAAAGTGTATGAAGCTATGCATAGAATTGAACCAAATTTTTTGTGTATGTTTTTGGTCAAGGCAAAAAGGTTCTCCCTGCATTTGAAAAAATTCCGCCGAAAAGGGGTGCTGCAATAGCGATTTTTCTGCCATTTTCAATATTGTACCATTAAAAAGTATATGAAGTTATGTATAGAATTGAACCAAATTTTTTATGTATGTCTTTGGCCAAGGCAAGAAGGTCCTCCCTGAATTTGGAAAAATTCCACCTAAAGGGAGCGCTGTAACAGTGATTTTTGTGTCATTTTGAATATTGTAACATCGAAAAGTGTATGCAGGTATGCATAGTATTGAACCAAATTTTTTGTGCATGTTTTTCGCCAAGACAAGAAAATCCTTCCTGCATTTGGAAAAATTCCGGTAACAGCTATTTTGGTGTCATTTTTTATATTGTACCATCGAAAAGTACATGAAGTTATACATAGAATTGAACCAAATGGCCCTCCCTGAATTAGGAAATATTCCGCCGAAAGGGGGCACTATAATAGCACTTTTTGTGTAATTTTCATGATTTTTCTTAGTTATATTGTACAGTAGTGTCTCATGAATCGACGGAAACTTCCCATCTTGATAAGCCGACTATTCACGACTATTCGTGATTTTAGTAAGTGTCATGATCGAGATTAACTCGTTTTTACTCCGATTAATTGACTGAAGCAGAAATTTAAGATGAAATTCAAAGTTTATAAAGCACTGAACTAATAAATGAAATATTGACATTTGTAACAACATTTTGAAATATTAAAATATATGAGATAGAAGAAAGTTTTGGGATTGACACATCCAACTAGTTTTTTACGAAAAATAAATGTTAAAATGCCAAGCTTAACAAACACGAAAACGCTTGAAGTGCTAACCCTAGGAGTAATAGTTCAAACAAATTGGTAATTGTACATCAAACGTGGCAAATTAGGTGCTTAAGACGTGTTTTATTTAGCTATCTTGAAAAATTTGGATTTTAAGCATTTTCCATTCTCAAATCTGGCGGAGCTTTCTCCCTCAGAAGATATTGTTGATTAGGATAACTGTTGTGATAGTAAATCAGCTCAAGAGTTTAAGCTTAACACTTTATCTACTAAAATTATTTTCATGTATTTTTATTTTATTTTACTACAATGGAAACTAAAAACTATGCATAAAAAATACTCACTCACGAGAAATTTAATTTGTTAGAGGTAATTAATTAAATGGTTCTTTAAAGTACCGCCAGGACACTATGGCTAAAACATTCTCGTAACATAAAACCCACATGATACTTCAAAAAAATTTAAACAATTAAAAATGCTAAATAACAAGAAGACACTCACATGTTAACAATAAAAAATATCAAATTGACATAGTTTCATTTTACTCATGAAAAATGAGTAAAAATTCAAATTTGATGGTATTTAAAAAATCACAATTAAATTTAAAAAATCAAAAAACCCGACTGCGTAAAAAGCGAACTAATTAATTATTTCTCATCAATGTGAAACTATTTTTTATATTATACCTACCTATTGTTTTTTTATTTACTTGTATTGATGACTTTTAAGTTGGGTTTAATTGTTAGTTCCTATCTATAAACACTGTTTTGATGAGGCCTATAGATGTGCATGAAGGTTAGAGTTGCAGTAAAGTTAGAGATTCCTACCTACACAACTTCCAGGTTGTGTAATATTTAAACGGAGCTTCTGATTGTAAAATAGTCAATGAAAGTCGTCTTCATTTTGAAAGACCTATCCAACGATATTCCACTTAATATGGTGCGTAAAAACATTTTTTCGTCTCTACCGCCATTCTGTATTTTACGGCCAACATTTTGAATTTATAAAAACCAAACCTAGCCTATAACCACGGACTGTTAAGACGAATCGATAGAGATCTCAGTCATTAAAATCCATCCTGCCGTTGAGATGTTTCGAGGGTATAAAGAAATACACATACCGAGATACGCGTGAAACACATAACCCTTCTTGGCAGTCGGATAAAAAACAATGTTTTTTAGGTTTCGATTTCTCTAGCAGTTCTTTAGCTTTAGTTATGCCTAGTTTACTCTAGTTTAGTTTTTCCCTATGTTATTATTTTAGTCTTAGGATTAGTTATGCAACTATATTCCAAGGACAATTGTTTTCTCGCATCTTCAAATATGCAATATATGAATTTACCTATGCCATTTCTAGCATAGCAAAAATGAGCAGGTATCACAACTTTTTCGATTTTCTATAAAAATAATAATTAACTAAAATTAAAACTACTGAAATCCCATTTCCAGAAATTATCATTTATAGACGGCCATGTATCCAATTCTTTGCGTGACTCTGTATATCCTTTTATCTATGTTCTACAAACATTTGTTAGTAAACCAAATGCAGTTCCTTGTAAAATTGCATAACTCATTTAAAAAACAACGTTTAAGTAATTTGCAATCATACCCAGAAACCATTACGAATTATTTTGTGTAGCCCTGTATATGAATTACAGCCTTTATACGCACCATATACTATGCATAAATATAGTGAAACATAAAAGCACATAACATAATTAAAAATGTATTTCCAGCAGTCATCGCTACTGTACAGTACTTCGGATAGATTATAGTATCTGAAATCTTTTGAGTGGCGCTGTAAATGCTATGCACTGCGTATTATACAATGCAATAAGTAAAAGTAAACATCAGAGAAGTATATCAATTTCATTATACGTGAAATAATTTAACGTAATTAAAATACGCCGCAAGCAATTGCCTCCACCACTATATCGTTATGTAACGGAATTCTTTTGTGTGGCCCTGTAAATGAATAATAATTGTTCTTTGCACCGCATATTCTACAGAATGCATATTTTAGTGCACTTGATAAATGCATATCAATTTTATTATGTTTGAAAGCATGTAACATCATTAAAAATCATTTTAAATGATTTTTTCCCATAGGCCGTAATGTAACGGAAAACTTTTGACTGTTCCTGTAAATGAACTAAACACGCTAGAAACTTTATTTGAAATAGGGATCGTTCTATGGTAGAGGTCACTAACATCCAAAAATTTCAGAACGATGCGAGTATATTTACAAGAGTTAGAGCGCGGACAGACGGCCAGACAAACCGAAGTCATAAACACTTTTCAACTTTGTTGGAAAGCACTAAAAACTATCGTTAAATTAGTACAATATATAACGTCTAATGTTAAAAAGTGAAATAATTAAGTCAGTATAACAGAATCGAATTTTAGTCTATTTCATGGACCAAAAACGAGGCTTATGGACCCTGATCCTTTCAAAAAGTGTTCATTTGTTTTAAACTACAGAAGAAGTTCTATTTTCCTTCATCAAATTTCTAGATGCGTAATTTCATCCTTAATCATGTTCATTTAGAAGCTGTTCATTATGTCAATATCATCTGTATGATTTCGCTACATTGTTCGGTTAATTGTATAGTGCTATTACGTTTATCAGATTTTTGACGAAACAGTAGTATCAATTTGCTAATCTGCCCTTGTTGTACAAAAAAAAGAAAAAGAAAAAAAAAAACTTTGATAATGTAACGAAACTCTTTCAGAAAGCGAACAAAGAGAAAACAACATGTCATATACCCAGAGTTGGGCAAAATACATCGAAAAACCATTTTCGATACAAAATACAAAATACATTGGTTTCATAACTTAAAATACAAAATACAAAATACTTTCCAAATTTCAAAAATTCAAAATGCAAAATACATGTATTTTGAAAATACATTTAAAATACAAAATACATTTTTAAAAAATTAAAAACTATTGTGCATTAAATTGCACTACTCAAATTCAAAGCTGGTTTGTAAAACTAATTAATTTTTTAGAAATTATAGATTTCCAAATAAAGAAGCAAAATCAATTAAAACTCGACGAAAGATAGCAAAGACAAACTGAAAGATTGCAGCAACAATGTACTTAAAGGTGTATGAAAGTTACAAGAATAACTAATAATGAATGAACTACCCTTTAGATGTAGTTATTTACCAGGAACAACTGCATCAATTGATTGTGGATCCAATAAGGAATCTCTTTCAGGAGGCATCATCTGTAGGACGATATACACCAAAATTTCATTCATACTAACTGAATATGATGAAGTTTGATGAAATTTCGTGGTTTAGATCTTGAGATATAGCTCTCACGGTACACCTACCAATTTCAGACATTTTTAAAAAATCAAAAAAATACAGCACGAACCAGAAAATTTATTTAAAATAAATTTTCTGGTTCGTGCTGTACTTTTTATCTACGTGGTACTTATTTCATTTCAATTTGATTTACAACTATGAGCATTTTGACTAAAAAAAACGAGAGTTTTACATACATGTTACACGTTACGGTAATAATAAAAGCACAGCATAACAACGCCACCTCTTGAGCGATGCACCCCAAATTTTATCAGCATTAATTTATTTTAAGATCTAAAATAATATGAAATTGGATTAAATTTTGCCCATTAGTTTTGCAGATATGGCTATCGTGGAAATAATGAAAAAAAATCATAGCAGCGCCACCTGTTAAGCAATATACACTAAAAGCTAATCGGCAAGTATTTCTGTTCCAGTCTATATGCAGTTTGATGAAATTCTCTATATTGGTTCTTACAATTTAGTTATCATGTATAAAATAATTAAGCATAGCAGTGCTATCTGTTGAGTGATATAAATCAACAGATAACACACACCAGATATAAACACACCAGGCACCACCGCGCTCGCCAGATCTTTCATGTCTCGATTTTTTTTTTGTGGGGACAGCTAAAGACTGTTGTGTATGAGACTCCCATTGAATCCGCAGAAGAACTTGTCGCCAAGCTTTCGGCTGCTGTAGGGGAAGTTCGCGATATGCCTGGTGTGTTTCAGAAAATTCGCCAATCTGTTCTTCGCCGTTGTACTGCGTACATAACAACTGCCGGTCAATGTTTTGAGCACTTATTGTAATCAAATGCCATTAAATTTGTTTTCGTAACTTAACTTAATCGTTCATTGTGTGTTTTTGCCTCGTATAAGAACATAACTTTTGGCGCCCTCTAACTTTTTTACGTTTAGTTTTCGACCATGCATTCTTTGATACAAAATGTTTGTTTGGGTGTGTACTATCACCTCTTAAAATTTGTCATTTTTTTTTAATCAACCTGTGTTAACTTCCAGAACAGAATTTGAAAACTAATCAAATCAGACAGTCATGCATTTCCTTTTAGTGAACCGCAATTTTACTCTGGTGCGGTTTAAACATCGCAGTTTGAAAATTGGAGAAAATGTATTTTGAGTATTTTCAAAATACAAAATACATTGTAAAACCGTCAGAAAATACATTACAAAAATACATTGATCTTCCCGGTTTAAAATACAAAATACAAAATACAAATGTATTTTGAAAATGTATTTCAAATACATGTATTTTCGATACTGCCCAACTCTGCATATACCCATGCATGCGTGTTTCTAGACATTATTTTAAACCAGTTTGTTTAGCCGATGTAGGCGTTTACGTAAGTGATGACATTGTTGTAGCTGGCGTATTTAAAAAATCTCTTGTTACTTACCCATCACACGGATTTTAGGGTAAGTCTTGTAATCGTTTTAAAAATTGAATAAAAAAAAAAAATTGTTTGATTTACACATCTCAGATACTGGAGATTACAAAAACATATTTTTAGAA
Source organism: Maratus speciosus (assembly GCA_963932465.1). Lineage (NCBI taxonomy): Eukaryota > Metazoa > Arthropoda > Arachnida > Araneae > Salticidae > Maratus > Maratus speciosus. The sequence goes on from OZ010786.1 coordinate 22,792,601, forward strand.
AAAAAATTTGCCGTCCGTCTGTGTGTGTATGCGTGTGTGTATGTATGTTTATAAACGCTCTATATCCCGAACAAATTGAGATAGAGACTTGAAATTTGGTGTGTACTTAGTATGTAATGATGGGAAGAAGCCTATTGAATACCAGTAACCGCGATTATTTGGAACTAATCTTTTTTACTTTCGAAATTTTCGTTCTGACAAAAGGTATCTAAAAATTTTCGAAATTGTTAACGCTTGAAAAGGAGTAAATATAAAAGAAAATAAAAAAATCACAAATTTTTCATAAAGAATGAAGTCGATCGGATTATTAGTTGCCGAGATATTTGTAATCGCATTTTCCACACTCTTCAATTTTTCATGACCCTTTATTTCATTCAAATTTCAATTCAAAGATATATTTTAATTGGAAATGAGACGCTTACTCCAACGCAGTAAACTGTTGCTTAATAAGATTATCATTTTTGGAGGTATAAGGGTGTTTCTTTCAGGCAATTCGGTACTACATGATTATCTCGTCGACTCAAAAACTGTTGCCGAACTATAAGATTAAGACTTATCATAAATATCACATTCACTTGAGATTAAACACGTTACACGAGTTTGTTACGTCATCAAGTGATTTTTAATTCGATGCTTTATTTGTATTTTTATTAATCTTTTAATAATTTATTTCTTCTTTCGTTATTTAAAAGAAAAATTATGCCAATTTGTATAATTTTGCGATTAGTTTGGCTATTTATATTATTCGTCGAAATGGGTCGATGGCATAATTAAAAAATACCCGCAATTCAGTAATAAAGCATTAGTATATATTAAAAATATTTAAATATACGTTTAAATTTTATTTTGGAATTGCAATGCATTTTATAAATAGTTTACACATGTTTTATTTTCATATTTTATATTACGCATATACATGATGGGTAAGTATTACGATGGCCCCCACCGACCAGTTTTGTCTTATCAGCGTATGGATTATTTAAATTCTTACGCTTTTTTGTAACACAGTGTAAAAAGTATGAATTATCAGCAGAAAATAGTACATGAATATAATATGAATACTTATTTACAATTTTCGTAATTTAACATTCAGCAAACGAACTTGCAGTAATATCATGTGTATTGGCTACATCATGGCCGATATTGTTCATACGTAGGATGTAGTTTGAAAATATTAGCATGGAATGTTAATCTAAAATCAGGTTGTTTAAATTTATTTTACAAAAATATATTAGAACATGATTACCAATATTTCAAAATTAAGAGCATAACATTGCCTATATTTCCAATATTATCTAATAAATTACAATTATTTGTACATCCAGATGTATCTCTGACGAATTCAACATTATCAAAATATTCATCTCCAATGTAACCAAGACTGGTTTGCAACTTAGGTTTGAACCTTGGCTAGAAAAATCTAGAAAATGATTTAATATAAGCTGTTGTTCTTAACTTATTACATTGTTACTGTTACATTTACTTTTTCTCTTTTTTGACATTACTATTTTTCATTACGCATTTTATGGCGAGAAATATCTTTATGAACAAAATTATTCACTTTTCAAACTTTTATATACCAGAAGCTGTAAAAAAAGGCAGGAGAAAATAAAAGATATGGATGTATTTACATTGAAATTTTAAATTCAGGTTTTTTTCCTCATAAGTAAATTCTCAAAGAAACTTTTTCCCATTTAAGAACAAGTACGATTATAAAAAAGATATGATAAATAAAAACAAGAACAAAATCCTTAAAATAATGTTATTATAATACAGTTTCTTTAAAAAATAGTTGTTATAATTGCCATGGGAAGTTAATACATACACCGCAAATCATAAAATGTAAAAAGCGTTTATTATCATTATAATTCCTTTTAGGATTTTAATTAACATGAAAGAGAAAATTTTTTTTTAATTTCTTTAAGTTTTCAAAACATACGTTTTAATTATTTCGTAATATGAATGCTAAGAATATATACCTGCTGCTACATAGAAGTTTTTTTTTTATTTAATATGTGATCAAAGAACTTTAATACAAAGCTAAGTTATTAAATGCAAAACCCCAATAATTTTTTTGAGTATCTAAATTACATCAAAAGGAAACTGGTTCAAAGATTTTTATTAAAAAATGACACCGCGGATAACCTGATATTTTTATTAATCACATTTATAATCGTTAAAAAAAATATGAAATGTGAAATAGAGTTAGGCAATTTTGTGAATTTATATATTTATAAAACATAAAAGATATTGATATGCATTCTTATTAAAACGCACAACCTTTCAAATAAGCGTTTTTGTTGAAGGTATTTTCCATTGCTTTTATACAGTCGACTAAAGAAGAAAATAAAAATATTATTTGAAAATAGAATGAGTTAAATAATTACATCTTGCGAAACTGTATGCATGTTTTTTTTTTATCATTATGAACAACTCTTCAGTTTAAAATTACATGGAAAAATTGTTTCAAAGGATTTTCGACGTTCCACTTATCAAATCTCTAAGAGTATGATTAATATCCATTTCAAACACCGTAAAAACAAACAAAAAAAATATTTCTTTAATAGAGCGCTAGAGGTCTTTGAATTCTTAAATGCAGTTAAACCTATAAAGATTTCCACGAGGCATTACTGTACCAAAAATGGGGTATTCATGCATGTCTGTGTTTTCAATTCTTGTTAAAAAATATAATTTGGTTTTATAAAAACTCTTTAAGGGGGCGGTGGACGTTTAAAAAATTTTCTTTTAATTTTAATAATAGAGATCTGAAATTATGTGCAAATGTATATTTCACAATAAGTATATAGAATACCTTAGAAGAAATTTCCGATCTTATTATAATTTTAAGACCTTTTAAAAAATTTAAAATTTTAAAACAAAATTTTAAAATGCTCCTTGCTTTAATTTTTTAGGTATTTTCTCTATTTTCGATTTTACTCACGTAAAACTCTATTACAAAGAAATCTGTGTATCGATTTTTCAATCCCTTAAACAGTTAAATTTTTTCATTCCTACTATTAGCTCACACTCTCCCTATATTTGTTTATATATTTATATATTTATCTTGTACAAATTTTCAATCGTTAATAAAATACTCATTATTCCTCCTATCAGGTTGAAATAAATTTTTTAAAACTTGTACTGGATGACAATTGATGTTAATAAAGTTTTTTCAAATATTAATTAATTAATTAAATTTTAATTAATTAATTTTAGTTTTGCGTGGGAAACAAAATGGCCGCCATTGGTTATTGAATTTCAATGAAAGTATTTTCAATAAGGGTTACCATAGGGGGGGGGCTGTTCTGTCGCCAACTTGGCGATATATCGCCAAATTTGGCGGCCAAAATGAGTCGCCAAAAGTGACGCCAACTTGGCGATATCTATAATATTTTGCCAAATTCCCATAGAGTTCCATTGTAAACCTACTTGCTTATAGAAAATCAACAAATTGAGATATTTTAATGCAACAAAAACTCATATTAGCTTGATTATATTAAATTTGTCTTTGATGGCCTAAGTAGGAATTGGCTTTAAAAACAAAAATTTTTATATTACTTGTTAGAGATATTTTTCTGAATTCCATATCTATTTCATCAAAATCCTGCCTTATAATAAGTTAAAAATCAAATTTAATCGTCTTAATGAAGTAGAATTTTAAAATGCACACACAGTTTCTTTTTAAACAATATCAGGATTCTTCCTTATCAGTTTCATGAATTTTGATCAAAAATTAAGTAGCAAGGAGCATTTAAAAAAATAAACATCAGTATTAAGAAAAGCAGATTTAAAGTATATTAAAATGGCAAAAAAATTGTTTGTGAACAAAATATGAAAACTCTTGTAACTTTGCGTAAAATAATGTCATCTGCATGCGGTTTTCCCCGAATGACGTAGTACAAATTGAAGAAAGGTCCACGGTCCTCTTAATGTCAATCAAAAAACATTTATCATTGCTTTATCGAAAAACATGTCATTTTCATTTCATATGTAAACCAGTAGTTTCGTTGGTGGCTTTAGGTGGCTTGAGTTTTCTTTAGAAGCGTAGATGATGCTAAATTCTAAATAACCCCTGTGATTATTTTTCGTAATACAAGTTCATGTTTTATCTTTAAAAATTATACAATCGAATTCTTGAAATTTTGAATCTTAAAAATTAAATGTCTTATACTTTCTCAAAAGTTCCTTTCTGTTACGATTGCTCTGTTCTTCAACTAAACGCATTAAAAGTTCATTTGAAAAGATATTAGAAACAATTCTTTAAGAAATTTTTCTTATTCATTACTACGTCGTTCATGAATAATGAATGAAGATCAGTTTTTGCGTGTACAACATACATTGATCTTCTTGAGAGGTACTTTAACAAGTTTTTAATTGATCGCAATTGTTGTTCATACCAGATGATTAACGAGACTCGGAAAAGTTAACGACAGTATGTCCTTGTTTAACTTAGTCTTCCTTCCTTGAAACATTTTTATTCGTACGCTTATGTAGATTGTTGAATTTCTTTTTTTGTTACGATACTACTTTGAGAAAAACCTCTCTCCACTAACAAATAGGTGCAAATCTACGATGTTTATTTACACGAATGTAGGACTAAATCTTCCTAAACTTTTGCTTAAAAATATCTGGCCGTGGAGGGATAAGTTATTTAAATAAAACTATAAAATAGATGTTAGATAAGTTATTTAGTTAACCCATATGGGACCGCTGTCCTATAAATAGGACAGCTAATAAAACATTTTTTAAAATAAAATTGGTAAGGATTTTCAGGATGCATTTTGTTATGACGTTTTTAAAATGCATAAAAGTATGACATATAAACAAAACACAAGTAACCAATTAAAATTTAATCGAAAAAAACTATTTAAAAAATCCTTTAAAAATTGTGATCTTATAATCTAGAATTTTACCGTTATTATTATCTTTTTATTGGAGAAATCATAGAGTATTTTTGTACAACATAAACAGTATTTTTAAAGTAAAATAAAATATTTGCTCGTAAAATTAGTTTATACATGCATTTTATATGTCCTTACTATGTGCCTTACTAATATGTCTTGTTTATAGGACAGCTAGTTACTTAAAAAATTAAAAAACTTTTTTTTCAAAATTCTGCTAGTATCTACTTAATTACATAATATTAATGATATAATCGAAGTTTTAAAAATTTTCAAAAATATTTAATCGGTGTGGTCCAATATGGGTTAAAACTATGAAATAGATGCTCTGTTATTAAAAAAATATATATGAAATAGATTTTAGATCAGTTACTTAAATAGAACTATAAAGTAGATCTTAGATCAGTTATTTAAATAAAACTATAAAATAGATGTTATATAAGTTATATAGGTAAAACTATGAAATAGTTGTTAGATCTGTTATTTAAAAAAAAAAAAACAACTATGAAATAGATTTTAGATCGGTTACTTAAATAGAACTACAAAGTAGGTCTTATATCACTTCTTTAAATAAATCTATAAAATAGATCTTGTTTAATAGATTATGACGTGCTCAGCATTAACTGTTCATTTACAGACACACCAAAAATATGAATTGAATTTTTCAAACTGAGCGAAAATACGCCCAGGCTGGCATTCGAACCCAGATCCTTTTGCTTACATTGCCAATGCTCTACCGTTTAAGCTACCTGGACGGACAACTGGCGAACATATTTCGCTCACATAACCTTGTTGATAATAACATCTGATCTGCCATTTAGACAGCTCAACGTAATATACCGTAATTACCTATGATGTAATCATATACACTGGTGTCCAAAATTAAGGACCAGTCACAAAATGATAATTTTTTAAGTAAGCGAATACTCAAAAGGAAATAATATAATTAAAATAATTACAAACCTACAGCACAGCTATTCCATATAGCCTCTCATTCATGTCACACATGGTCACAAGTGTCACAGTCACTACGGTGAAGCAAAAAAATAGGAAATTCCACATGTCTCATTATAAGTCTCAAATGATCCCTATATGTGACTCCACCGAGACGTCAATGTAACTGCTGCTTTGAGACGAGTCACCAGGGGACTTTACAATGTAGTTACATTGTGACTCTCATGTGAGTGCTATTTTTAGACTCAATTTAAAAGTCATCAGGAACGTTGCATTATGATAAGCCAACAAATAATATCACATTATACTCACATGGTGACTTTTTACAAAAGAGCACAATGGTGACTTCACAGTAGTCTTCCTGTCACCTGAAAGTCATCATGTGACTTTAATGTGACATTATTTGGTAACTTATCACAATGCAGCGTTCACGATGACTTTGAAATTGAGTCTGCAGATGACAGTCACATGAGAGTCACAGTGTAACTACATTGTAAAGTCACATGGTGACATGTCACAAAGAAGCAGTCACAGTGACGTCTCAGTGGAGTCACATATAGTGATCATTTGAGACTCATAATGAGATGTATGGAATTTCCTGTTTTTTTTTTTTTGCTTCACTTTAGTGATTGTGACACTTGTGACCATGTGTGACATGAATGAGACGTTAGATGGACTAGCTGTGCTGTAGAGATAGTAATTATTCGAATTATATTATTTCCTTTTGAGTATTCGCGTACTTAAAAATTAGCATTTTGTGATCGGTCCTTAATTTTGGACACCAGTGTATTATGCATAATTTGTTTAAGTTAAAGGTGTTAAAATTTAATTAATTCATCTCTCTCTTAATGTTTATTCCTTCAGGCTTTTTAATTTTAAACGAAATACACTCTTTTTCTTTGTCAAAATTCAATATCTTTTATTCTATTTTATCCCAGTTAAAAAGCTCATTCTTTCAGGCAGATGTTTAATTTATGTCTTTGAAAATCAATTTGATAGATTTATGCGTTTTTCAATCATAAAAGAAAATTACTTTCTGTATTGCCTTCTGTTTGTGTTATAATGCCTTTGTAACGTACTGCGGTTATCATTACAACAAAAGCAATAAATATTAAAGTTATTATGAGACATCTGCGTTTTTTGCTACTGCTTTAATTTTGGGCTGCTTGTCACTGCCCAATATGCTGGTTAAAGATGACGGCGCCAATTCTGGTTGACGCTTGGAAGGCTTTGTTTTAAATTTTAGAATCCATTTCTTCGTAGCGTAAATTTTTCTTGGCGTACCATGACTCGATTTGGGCAAAAGGTATTTTCGCTTTGTAAACTTCATTTCTGGCCGACTGGTGGATCTGCAAAGTGGTACTTCATCAGCGCCGGGGGCGCCACCTCATGTTACTAATACACGATACCAAAATAAACTCGTTGCAAGGAATTGAATTCTAATTATTTATTAATTGATTTCCAGCATATTCTCTTTCAGGTTGAGAACCTGTGAGGGACTTAACGTAAAAATGGGAGACTATATTCTATCATCTAAAATTTACTTTTTTGTACAAAAACTTCCATGTGCAAGATAAACAAATTGACTACGCCATATTACCAATCAGTATGATTTTGTTGAAAAATTAATAGTACACCAAAATTTATCAGTTACAGAATTATCTGTGGTCAATAATTGTTGGAAATTCTTTTTCTGCAGTGGTATGCATTTTTAAACGTAAGGAATTTTTGGTAGTGTCTATAACTTCTGTCGATCGTATAAAGGGCTGCATGAAAGAAATCACACCGACTACCGGATATGAAAACAAAATTGCTGAAATGCCATTTTTACTTCGGTAAGAGTATTTTAAAATGGTTTATTTAGATACAATATATTAGATCCACTACCAAAAATCACCGGTTATACTTTCGATTTTACAAATTTTGTCGAATATGTAGAAAAAATACTTGGCGAATTTTTCTGGAACTTCGGGGAATATAAAGAAAATGGTCTTTCTTCATATTTTTGAAGCAAAGGTTTTATCACGAGAGCAATTAGCGGACCAAAAACATATTGAAGAAAAAAAAATAATATCTGCGATCATCCTGCGAAATGAAATACTCGAAATGAAAAAACAACTGCACCTTGTGACTATGTGGGTTGTGAAAAACATTTTTATTCATTTGTGTAAGAATAGCATATATTCAGTGAGTTATATCGTTTTCGTTATAAACTTCAAGAAACTTTTCGCATACTTTTTGTTTATAGCATGCAGGGTATTCAACAAAATCTAACGACTTGTTCCAAAAATGTCACAAAGTACATTAGAAACAACACAGTACGGAATTCCGGTATTTATGCCGCACATTTTTTTGAATTTGTGTATAAAGTCCCATGGTGGTCATAAAAAAAAAAAAAAAATCATGCTGCACTATTTAATGTTAAATATACAACGCGCGAATTACGACAAAAAAAAAATTCAAAACAAATTATAAATATTTTTTTTTAATTTTTTTCTAAAACATTACATTGCGGCACGTCACCCTTACATTCAGGCTGAGGCGCCGCACTTGTGCGGTAGATATGCCACGCCTGTAATAAGAACAAAATGAAATATTAAACAAAAATATTTAAAAAAATATTCATATCTGGACTATAATTAACGATGTAATGACAAAATGAAACTAAATGAGTACAGTGAAACATATTAGTAGATTAAAATTAATAATTGTTGCCTACTTTCACTATTAAAATTACCGACTTATTTTTTTACATTAAATTTTAATTGTTATTTCAGCAAAAACGTAACATTAATGTATTAGAAAGGGGAAAGAAAAAAAGTAAAATTGTGTTTATATAATTTATTTGTTAACCCTTTCGAGACGGTTGGCTTTTAAACAAATTTTATTCGGTTGGTACCACTTTTTTTTAAAAAACTTACCTTTACTGAAATAAACATGAAAATGCTCCAATTAAACAAAGGAAATATTACTTTTTATTTTTACTGGTGCCAGAAACAAATTTTGTAAGCGCTTTTTGAAAGTGCTTATATGCACCTGTGATCCCGAATGGGTTAAGAGACCTGTTTTTTTCGGCTACAATATACAGAAAAAGTGTCGAAAAACTACAGTCTTTATGTAGCTACATTTAAACACATGATGCAACGAAGCCAATTACACTTCCTCTTTTTTGGAGTAGTTTGCAAAGAACGTCTGCGTTACCCGTAATCCAATTTTTCATTATTATCATCTTGACTTGCATCTTTCTTGCTCTTCTTACTTTTTATTGTCCCCTTTTTCTCCTTTGGCTTTAGTAAACTTGATAACGTACCTAACATGGTTAGTATGCTTAAAAAGAAAAGGAAATTTTAATAACACTTAATCATCCCGTACAATAGAAACTATTACATGTATACCGCAATAGCAGTGCGGCATGTATCCCATTTTCCATGGTGCAGACGTCGACCATCACAGTTACCTGCCATCGCTAAGGAGAATTGCGGAACCATACACACAGTACTCTATACAAACGCTACACTTAGTTTTGACTTCGAAATCATGCATGCATTTAGAAATTAGTGTATAAAAAATATTTAAACATAACGTGTTTAAAAGTTTGGACAGTGAAATCATGCACTTACTCAAATTAAGGATTGTACTTCTACAAGTAAACAGCGAAATGGGATTCATACTATACACTGGTTAAAATAATCCCATTGCGCAACTATACTGTGCATTTGACGACCATCTATCGATAATTATAAGAAACACAAGGGGTGCGGCATCTATCCAGTATGCGGGGACTCTCCCGGAGTTACCCTACATTTAAAAGACAAGGACGTGAATATTTGGTGAAATATGAGCATTTGTGTGAAACAATTTTTAACTGCGCAGGCGCGAATGATACCAAAGATTCATTTCAAAACTTTGTAGTCAACTTCATAGAGCAAGTCATATAAAAAGAGCAGTCGAATATTGCTAAGATTCAGAAAGATATAGGCAATAGAGTGAGCTGAATTTCAGACACTTGCTGAAAGCAGCTGGATGATACGGAATTTTCCACAAAGTGTCACTTTTTTTTTATTGATGTTTTAGTTCCTCTTGGAAAACCCCAGAACGAGCCTATTACAACACAATAAGAATGCTCGGAGCATTCGTTCCAAAGCTACTCGTTGACATTCTACAAAAACTAACTCTTTTGTTGCAAGTCAATTAACCACTTCACCGTTTGCCGTGAGATATGTCGGGGTTAAAAGCACTGTTTTCCATACCCGTCGCCGGTGAAGTGGAACAAAATATGATAATTTGTGGAAAATCCTTTATCATCCAACTACTTTTCTAAAGAAACAGGAATTCAGCTCCCTATATCGTCGATGTCTTTATGAATTTCTAAGATATTCCACTGGTCTTTTTATATCAGTTGCTCTACAGAGTTGATTTCCATATCATAAAAGAAAACGGAAATTGTACGTCAAACGTGGCAAATAAGTACTATAACTAGTTTTATAAACATTGAGATCTTGGTGCAATAGCTTTTGTACCCTTATGCAAAAATGCATGAGTACAAAATTTATTACGATTATATATATTAAATTCAGTAATACAGAAATAATAGGGCTCCATTTTAAATGGGAAGTAATCATCATGGCAACACCATTACCTATCATGGGCTATCATTGAAATAATTACGTATGATAGGATTTAATTGAATGAAGAAAACTTTTATTAATATCTTTTTAAGTTTCGACTCTATTTTCATAAAATGTGGAATGACTCGAGAAAATTTTTCAGCGATTATACATATTAAATTTCAATCCATTCGATTCGGTAGTTTTTGCATGTGGAAAGATGGACAGACAGACGGACGGACCAGATGCCGAAAATATGTGCTACATGTTTATATAATTACGAATGCACCTAAAAATTGTATATCCCGCGCATGGGTAGTCAAAAGTTCTTTCATACAACTTCTCATTAAATAAGTATTATATTTTTATTCCAATTATACTACTTTGTTTCTACTATATTTTGACAAATATAATGAAACTGGCGTTACATTTTATTGAAAACACAGCATGCTAACGAAAAACATCCAAAAATGGCTGAACATCCGTGCTGTTGTTATACATTTGAACACAAATTTTGTGCAATATTCACATACTCATGTGCTGCAAAGACAGATCATTTCGATAATTTTACTTTACAGGGTGATCCCAAATATTTATTTTTATTCAATTTGTTGTTTGTCCTGTTTGTTGATTTTTGTCCATATAGTTTATGTCATTTTATGGTATGAAAAAAAAAAGAAATTTCTTAACAATATTAACTTGGTGTAGGAACTTGTTTCATAATCTATGCCTGTTCCCCGATTATTCTTGTGGAAAACTACAATCGTTATAAATATTGTTCCTGGATTAATGTAAACTGAAACATGTATTAGCGATATTCAAAAAGTTTTGCCTCCTCGTCTACAATTACTTTATTAGCAGAACAAAATGAAATACAGTGAACCCTCCCTGTGCGACCATTCTCCATTAAGTGCCCACCTCCTTGAACGATGACTTTTTCATGGAACGAAATTTATTCCCATAGGTTCAATACTAATTTTACCTCCATTCAGTGACCATCCTAGATGAACTCCCTCCATGAGCAACCCATTTCTTTGAAGAAAAGTCCGCTTTTTCCTGGTCACTTGAGGAAGGTTTTATTAGAAAAATAATTCCGGAGAGCGCATTATTTATCAAACTTCTAAACTGTGTTTAGATTTTTTTTTATACCGGTAAATTTTAAGAGTTTAAACAACTTTGTGCCTTTTTAGGCAATGAATTTAACTCTGATGGCACATTAAGAAAAAAATTGCACTTATTTACTGCTACTGCACTTATTTACTTTTATTAACTTCAAAAGGACGGGGAAATAAAAGTTATAAAAGATAAAACGCTAAAATCAAAGCAGACGTCAATGTATTCATTTTTTAAACTCTGCAGTAATTAACTTATATAATTTTCTTTTGTTTTGATACTTAAATCTTTATATTTTTTCCTAATGTGAAAAATAAATTTTAGTAATATTAATTGTTATCATTTTTCAACAATTAAAATCTATATTTAAACACGACCTCCATTAAGAGACCACCTCTCGGAGAGACCAATTTTTATTGGAACGGAGCGTAGTCGCTTTAGGAAGGTTTTACTGTATTTTACACTGATAAGTAACTTTGAAATGTCCTTCCTCTCATGCGGGTTTTATTTTGCAGGTGGGAACCACTGACGTGTAAACAGTGAAACATAGAATGTCGGACAATATGAAAGTGCGGTTAAAACAGCGTGCGGTGAGGGAATTCCTGACAGCGGATCGAGCTGCATCAATCGATATCCACTGGCGAATGAGTGCTGTGTATGGTGAAGCATGCCTGGAAAGAAGCACCGTCAGTAGATGGGTACGTGGAAGCCTGACGGAGAATCCAGGCATGTCGAATGTGCACGATATACCCCGCTGTTGACTGCCGAAGACCGCAGACAGTGCAGAGCATAGAGAAATTTCAGTGGATTGATTCATGTTAACCGGCCCATTAAGCAGAGAATTCTTCCTATGTCAAAAATTCGATCACCGCACGCTGTTTTTACCACACTTCCATACAGTCCGACATTCCCCGTCTCGCTGTGTATATGTCAGTGGTCCCATCTGCAAAATACAGATGAAGGACATTTCAGAGTTACTTGTCAATGTAAAATATTTCATTTTGTTCTGTTAATAAAGTACAGGCGTATGAAAATTATTAGAATAATTGTGAAATTTACATTAAAATATTATTATATTAAAGAAATAATACATTTAAAAAATATTGGTACATTTAATATTTAGTATTCATGCTCTCGTTTTTTATTGAAGATTCGATACGTCTTGGCATACTTTGTATGAGTTTTTGGCAATTAATTTGTATTCCGTTGGCATGATGCCAAATTCGAATGAGATTTTATATCAGAGCATTCTTGTTTGTGATTGTTGAAAATCTCATCGAAATTTGGCATCATGACAACGAAATACAAATTAATTGCCAAAAACTCATACAAAGTATGCCAAGACAAGTATGCCATAATTTCTTTAATAAAAAACTAAGGGATCCACACTAAATATAACAATATTTTTTAAATATTTCCTTAATATAACAAGTTTTTAATGTAAAATTCACAATTATTCTAATAATTTTCACACGTCTGTAGTTACAGACGTGGAGGCAAAACTTATTGAACAGACATCTTACTTTATATTCCCGTAATATTTAAAGAATTCTTCACTTCACCATTTACCAGATATTTCATAAAACATCTGAAATTCCACTGTAAAAAAACCACTGTAGATTTGCCAGAACAAACTCGATCACAGTGAATGTGCCGTATCTTTCTTTAGTTTCTTGACTATATTAACATGGAAAATACAGTAGTTGCGTAAAATTAACAGCACAATGTGCTGGCAATTTGGACGCATTTTTTTACAGCACAAACTGCTGGCGCCCAAATTGCCAGCACATTGTGCTGTTAATTTTACGCAACTACTGTATTTTCCATGTTAATATAGTCAAGAAACCAAAGAAAAATACAGCACATTCACTGTGATCGAGTTTGTGCGCGAGATGAGCATACTTTGTACTGTAAAAATGTTTTTTTCTACAATGTGAAAGTGTTAGTACGATTTTTGTCCATATAGTTTATATCATTTTATGGTATGAAAAAAAAATTCTTAACAATATTCACTTGGTGTTGGAATTTGTTTTATTATCTATGCCTGTTCCACGATTATTCGCTTTCTTTATTAAATTTTAAAATGTGTCAAGAACTTTTGGCTCACTCTCTAGGAAATTCGCAGTAGTCAGATTGAAGCTAATTAATAAGTATTTATTCATTTTAACCACTGTGGCGTCTAAATTAAATCTGCCAATAAAACAATTTTTTTCTTTTTGTGTTAAACATCTCAGTAAATAAAAACTTTTAGCATTTATAATTACCATCTCTTAACTCTCGCAAAAGGTTCGAATGAAATTTCCCTAGAGAGATTGAAAATAGAAGAATTTTAAAACAAAGTAGTAATTTAGTATTCAGTTAAATTACCTAATTAAGAACTTAAGTATCAGTTAGAGTTGTATTATTTCTTGTCAAAAAATCTTATGCTGTATAAATAGTTTAGAAGTTCCATCTAAAAGTTTTAAAATAGACAGAACATTTTTACATTAAAATAATTAGGAGTATAGTTAATAGATTTTTTAAAAAAGACTAAATTTAAATTTATAATGTAACCCGAAATAGGTTTGTGTATTTTAGCTTGATAAAAAATTTAAATTTTCATTTAAATATTAAAAAATAAAGATTTTTTTCCTTTTGTGTAAGACCTAAACAACGTATAATATATTTTATTACATTTGCTGTAAAACCAGATTTTCTCTTTATTATTCAGTTTTGTTTTGAATGGCCATAATAAAGGAAATACAATAAAAGAGTGTTAATTATTATTAAAATTAAAACTATTCTATGAATATTAGATGATTTGTTTACCAATTAGAATAATTGTGTGAAAATTAATCTAGTATTCTATGAATATATTTCTAGGCATCTAACTTTAAAATTCTATATTATTATTATTATTATTTGAGATAAAGTTATAAACTAGTAATCAAAATTCTATAAAATTCAGAGCTACATTCACAAATTAATAGGATTTGTAATGATAAATTGTAATGCAATTGAATAGAATCTCAATTCTCCTTCTATTTTCAAATATGCAAATTTTTTTAACTGAAAAAATAGTTGACAAATATAGGGATGGCATAAAAAAAGACCGGATTAAAAAAATATATCTTTTTAATAACTATTGCATTATAATAAATGATACATGAAAATAAAGAAAAATATCCCAAGTGGTTATTTGACTTTTCTCAACTTATGGAAGCACTCCAGTAGAACTCGGGAAATTGAAATTAACAAGTTGGAAATTGTACCTCCAACGTGGCAAATGACGTACTATAAAACGTTTGTACTATAAGTAGTTTTATAAATATTCAGAACTTGGTACAAAAGCTGTTGCATTCTTATGGGAAAATGCATGAATACAAAGATTATTACGATTCTATATATTAAATTCTGTAATACGGAAATAATAGAACTCCATCTTAGATAGGACGTCATCACCATGGCAACATAGAATCACGACATATCATGGGATATCATTGAATTAATTACGTATGATATAATTTACTAGAATGAAGAAAACTTTTATTAATATGTTTTTAAGTTTTGATTCGATTTCCATAAATTTTGATATGACACGACTAAATTCTGCAGCGATTATATATATTAAATTTCAAACCATTCGGTAGGGTAGTTTTTGCGTTGCCATATACGGACAGAGGGACGGACGAGACAACGTATTTATATAGTTACGACATTTCCCCACATACAATAATGTACTGGGATACTTTTGAGTGTCTCTGTAAATAAACTATGAACGCTACATACTTTATTTTCAATACCGAATAGGGCATAGTAAATCTCAATAACAATTACAGAGCAATCGAAGTATATTAATGAAAGTTAGAGTTCGGACAGACAAACTGAATTCATGAACAGTTTCAACTGTGTCGGAAAGTGTTAAAAACGCATAATAGGTTGAAATTTGACTTTCAGAAATTTATACCAGTAGACGGATGCACACTTGAATACTTTTGTACAGCCCTGTATTTTACTTACTATATTTATATACATGCCAATATTTAGCTAAAATTTAATTAAGACTAAAACACGCTTAAAACTACTGAAATTACTCTTTCAGAGATTATCATCAATAGATGGCCATGTATCTAATTATTTGTATGCCCCTGTATATCAATTTATCTACAGTCTACTAAGATATCTTGGTATACTAAATAAAGTTCAGCGTAAAAATGCATAACTCATTTAAAAACCACCTTTAAGTTATTTTCGTTCATACTCAGTAACCCATACGAATTTTTTTGTGTAGCCCTGTATATGAGCTACAGCATTTATGCACACAGCTTAACATGGAAAATTTTAGTTAAACTTAAAAACTCATATCACTACTAAAAATGCATTTCCAGCAATTATCGCTAATATACGGTATTTCGGGTACGGTGTAGTATCCGAAATATCTTGTGTGTCCCTGTAAGTGAATAAATATTCTTTTCACTGCATAATTTAGTTCACTTCATAAATGCATATCAATTCCATTATGTTAGAAAGGGTGTAACCACCTTAAAATGCTCTTGAAAATTTTTTTATCTCATTGGCCGTAATGTAGCGGAATTTTTTTGACTCACCCTGTAATTGAACTATTCATCCAATTTTCATAAAATTTGAAATGACACAGCAAAATTCTGCAGTTATACACTGTAAAAAGAAAAACGAACTGAAGTCTGGAAATACTACTGGCAATCTAAACGGCAAGTACTATTTCCATAGTTTAACGGAACTTTTACCTGGTAAATTAGAGAAAAATTTCTGTTAAATTCCAAAAAAAAAAAAAAAAAAAAAAAAAAACGGAAATTTTTCTATAATTTACCGGGAAAAAGTTCCGTTAAAATATGGAAATAGTACTGGCGTCTAGATTGCCAGTAATATTTCCGTATTTTAGTCAGTTTTTATACAGTGTATGTTTAAAATTTCGAATCATTCGGTTGTGTAGTTCTTGCTCTGTTATATGCGACAGACCAGCCGACGACTATAGGTGCTACGTATTTATATAATCACGCCCACATAGCATTTTTAGTTTGCAAAAAATTTGCAGAAGCATTGCTTTAACCTGCTAAACCTGCAAAGTTGCAGCAAGCTCAGTATGACAAGACTGAAAGTTCATATCAGGACTGCAGCAAGGTTATGCAAACTCCAAAGTCACCACACTTTGAACTTGCAACTAATTTGTCGTTCAAGTATAATTCATGCTGTATCAAATTTATTGCAAATTAACGGCAAACAAGTAATCAAAAATACTGAAAACTTACAGCAAAGTAGTAATCTTTCCATATCACATTAACTGTTTACAACTGTTAGACTATTAATTTAACCGCTTCGAAGGGGTCCATTGACCTGATCAGGTCTATTGATGCATACGCACCGCTAAGGTGCATGCATCGTTTTTATCACCATAAACAAGTTATGGTAATATTTGTACGTTTCAATAAGAGCCCTTTTTGTATTTGAAAAGTATAGTGATTAAAAAAAGCGATTGCCAATCGAATAAAATTTCTGCAATTTCTGCGTATCTGCTGATTGTCTATTCTCTCAACTGAGGGATTTTTTGCTTTCGTCACTTTCGCGAATTAAAGATAGTCTTGCCATCAGTTTCACAACAAACTATCATGCAAATGGGGGAAGGTATACCTTGCGGAAGATTTTCTGCGAATTTATCAATTTCAATTTGTCACGGAAAAATCATATCAGAAAAAATCAAACTTGATGCTAATGTTCATGCTATCTCGGCGAACGCACCTAAAAATGGAAACAATGACAAAGAAATGTTGTTGCGTTTTAGAATACGCAAGGGTTTTTTGTGAGATTACATGAACGATCTTATTTATGATCCACCACTACTGAAAAAAGCATTAGTGATCCTTTAAGAACCGTTGACAATGTAAATCTAAACAATGTGGGAATGATCTGCATTACATAAACTGTCAGAAAAACTTGTCAATTTACACTAAATTATTCCTCATTTTTTAACAAATAATTTAAGTACTCCTAGAAAACATGTTTTATCCGTGAATTCTTCCGCAAAGTCTTAAAAACAGGGAGAGATTCCGTTCATTCCTAGTACGCATGCGCTCTATTAATACGAAAATCCGAATTTATTAAAGAAATGAAAAATCAAAAATTCTATACTTTAAGATTTCTAATTTAATTAAAAAATGAAAAAAAAAACGAATTTAAAAATGAATAACAATTACAATTCTCATTTATTCCAAAATACTCACAATTTATTTTTTTTAAAGTTGAATGAGTTGAATAAAATTAAATAAAGTTAAACTTATAAAGATGTTTATATAAAAAAGCATTCACATTTAAAAAATAGTATTTTAAATGAATATATTAAAAAAGATATTTTAATTTAAATATTAAATGAGAAAAAAAATCGATTGTACTCAAAAAAGTAAAAAAACATTCTTATGCAATAAAAATATTATAGATTAAGTAAAATAATGCTATAAAAAGTTATAAAATATCTTTATTAAGATTAACGATCGTTTCGTCGCACCAACGTCGACAATTTCAAAATCTTTTTACAGCATTATTTTACTTAATCTGTTTATAAGTGATCATTATACATGTTTTTATAAAAATATTATATTCATATTTTACAGTCTAGCAGACTGCTTAAAAATATATATAATTCATATTCGTGTCATATTTTAATTCTAAAGTATTAAAACTCCGGACACAATCTAATTAAAGATGAAATCTTTCCGAAATGAACTTCAAAATTAAAAGCTTTTTAAAGAAATTAATGAAGCAAGCATATTTATTTCAAAGCATTACACTACTGTAGCCCAACGGTTAGCGCACTCGCCTCATTGTACTAAGATATCTGGTACGATTCCAGGCCAGATACTTTTATTTTTAGCCCCCAGTACGGTATGCTATTTCTTTCTCCCAGCTTATTTTGTCTCCAAAAAATAACGTCACCTTACAGAAGCTAGCCGTAAAACAAAGCAGTACGATTAGATACTCTATAGCAATTTTTTAAACTTCTAAGCATCACACATTTTCAATTTTTAGACCGTCGTATTGGGGAAAAAAGTACTTTTAAATAAAATTTGTTTGAAAACTGGATCTCCATTGGTTTTTGAAATATTAATTTTTTTGTAGTTTTTGCTGTCATTTGCAATATTGATCAATCAATTGAATATTGGCAACGGAAGTACTCCATTTATGTAGAAAGCAAAGGAAAAATAGTTGTAAAATAGTAATTATATATTTTTGTTGCCATTTTTTCATAACAGCTGCAAGAAAATGTAATTAAAATACGTGCTATTTTGTAAAAATATAAACGAGGGATTTCTGTTAAAACATGGAGCTATTATAAACTATATTTAATTTTAAGTGTCTATATTAATGTTACAAACAAATGAAGGCCTATGAATCATTAAAACAGCCGTTTTTCTTTTTTTGTTTAGTCGTGTTCCAGTAATGCAGGCATATTTTGCTGCACTTTTGTATTATTTCGCGATACTGACGTCCTACACTGTTAACAAATTTTCTGTGAAATTTCAGAGAATCTACGGGGTAATCCATTATCTTAAGTCTTATGTAAAATTACAGAGATTAACAAAACAGAGATTCCGTTAAATAACTGAGAAGTTATTTGGTAAATTTACACAAGACTCTGTAAATTAACATCGTTAAAAATACACAAGACTCTGTAAATTCACATCGTTAAAAATACACAAGACTCTGTAAATTCACATCGTTAAAAATACTCAAGACTCTGTAAATCAATTAATTTTTTTAATTAAAATAACTTAACTTAGTTTTTGAAATCAGCGAATTTTAGAACTTCGAAGTATCAGAGTTATTCAAGCAAATTTGAACTGCTGTGCCATTTAATTTTTTTACACAACCTGCTTCTGACCGGCCTGGGGCTTGAACCCGAGACCTCTGGGGAGGAGAAAAACATCTTACTGACTGCGCCATAGGAGCTGTTAATGCAGTGTATAAAGGATGTCCTTATAATACAGCGGGGAAAAATCTATTGTATTTGTGCTTTTCAAAGATTTTGCTTCAAATATATTCGTTAGAAAATTTCTTAAACGGTTTATTTTAATTTAGTTTGGACCGAAACATAATGCCTATTATTTTTTTAATCAAATTTAATTTTTTAATCCTTCATTTACGGAATTATTTATCAAATATTGCTTCTTCTCAATAATTATCTTCTTTAATATCTGAAGATGTAGTGGAATTTTTAAATAATGATAATGTGAAATTTACTTGTATTTTTTCATTAAAACTGGTCAAACATATTGGTAATTATAACATTTTTTGTAAAATATTTACAAAAATAATTAGATTAATTAACCAAAATTACTTTTAAGGTTATATCACAATTCTTATAAAAGCAATGTATTTAAATGTATTATGATTCTAACTAACTAAATGAATGAAAAAATAAATAAAAAAAATGAAACTATTTTTTTTCTTTAATAATTCTAATAAAATTGCAAAAGAATTTTAAATGAGTGTATTTGAATTAAAAGTTTTAACAAAGCTGAAAATATTTTTAAATAAAAACCGGGAATTAGATACAAAATAAGGGCAATGTCTGTAAATCGATGACCGAGAAACTCAATCGAACGCATTTAACCAAGAACTAGAGTAAATTTACAGAGAGTCTTGACCGAGAAACTCGATCGAATGCATTTAACCGAGAACTGGTGTAAATTTACAGAGAGTCTTGACCGAGAAACTCGATCGAATGCATTTAACCGAGAACTGGTGTAAATTTACAGAGAGTCTTGACCGAAAAACCCGATCGAATGCATTTAACCAAGAACTCGTGTAAATTTACAGACAGTCTCGATTTTTTTTCTGTTATTTTACAGAAATTTTTAACAGTGTATGCATATTTTACTGTAGATGTTTAAGAGTGGATCGGAAGTGGAATTCTTAAGCGGATACGAATGACGTCATTTTATATAAAATAAAAGCGTGTGTTGTAAGTCTTAAAATTGAAATATGTTTTGTACTATTTATATATACATATATATATATATATATTTCATCGGTCCCGACACTAAATTCTGAAAAAGTAGAATTCCTGTTTTCTATTTTCCACATTTTTGTCAATTCACGTATATTTTACCTCCTGTAATGGAGAAAAAATAAACGGATATTCTTCAATGAACAGGGGAAAATCTTGGCAGCATTGCTGCCAGGAGAATTTGCTTGAATTGAATAAAAATTTTCTGAGTGTGTATTAGATGTTTGTCATGTTACAAAAGGTTCACACATCGAACGCTTGTAACTGAACAAACAAAGAAACTTGGAACGCATTTCTTCATTTTCATATATAACTAATTATAATGTGTGTAATACGTTTGAAAATATAACTTTTTTTTTTTAATCCGGCCATTCTTTTATGATAATCCTGATTATTTGCACATTGTGTTAAGGAATAAGTAATTGCTGTTTACCTTTTTGCTAGATCCTTTTGTGTTGTTCTATTATTTTATTTTATTCTTTAATTTCATTAAACATTAGGGTGGAGCGTAAAAAACTTTTTTTCGAAGTTCTTTTTCCGCTAGCGCGGAAAAGTTGTGGAATGGTCTCAGAAATATACTCACAAAATTTCAAAATAATCAATAAATAGCTTCTGGATCCAGTTTAAGGTCTAAATATGTAATTTTTGACGAAAATTTTGTAAATTTTCACATTTTAGTAATATTTTTAACTTTCGACTTTTTCTTCACGCTAGCGCGGAAAAGATGAAAGAATATATAAGGAACATAAATCCAAAATTTTAGAGCAATTAATAAATATCTTCCGGTTCCAGTTTAGGGTCTAAATATGCAATTTTAGCCGAAAATGTTGTAAATTTTCACAATTTAGTAATATTTTTAACTTCCGACTTTTTCTTCGCGTTAGCGTGGAAAAGATGAAAGAATATACAAGGAGCATAAGTCCAAAATTTTAGAGCAATTAATAAATATCTTCCGGTTCTATTTTGGGGTCTAAATATGGAAAATTAGCCGAAAATGAGTAATTTTTCACATTTTAGTGATTTTTTTTATTTCCGATTTTCTATTCCCACTAACACGGAAAAGTTGGCAAAATATACAAGAAAGATAAGTGCAAAATTTTAGATTAATCAATAAGTATCTTCCTGTTCCCCTTTGGGGTCTAAATATGATAAATTATGTAAAAGTGTAGAAAATTTAGGGGTCAAAATATAGAGAAAAAAATGGAAAACATTTGCATAACAATTTATTTATCGAAGCTTTAAACATTTCTTTTTATAAAATTTAGACATTCGTAAATAATAATTATTACATTAAACAACAAATCTTATTATTCACGCAATACACAGACTTTGTATAACTAAGTGCATTTGGAATTCCAGAAGAAAAGTTGCAAAAGTGCATTAAATGCATTTCGTTCACTTGTTTCCATGTTTTCCCCTTTATACTGGTTTTTGGTTTCAAACGATGGCATGCCACGTCTTGACTCCATTCTGGATCTGATGTAGCCAACGCGCTTATTCTCTCCGATGACTGCAAGGGAAGCTTCTGTTGCCAGTTTTCCTCCCCTTTCAATATATTGAGTGTGGCACGGAAGTTTATGTTTCCCAATGCCGATGCCGGACATTCGCCAAACTTTATCAATTACATTATGTGTTCGTTCTACAAGTGAATGGTAATCGGAGGTTCCGTTATTTTACAATTCTGCCAGTCTATGAGATCCACGTAAGATTTAGCTTTAAAGTTAAGTTCAGGAATTTAGAACATACGACCTCCTGCTCTCGTTTTTCCCTGGCTTTCAATATCCTGCGTAGCGCAAGTTCTCGTACATTCTGGTTTGGGTCGACAATCATTTCAGGGATTATTGCTTCATCATGACCAAAGTGACCATTTCTTTGGATGACGCGATCCACAACTAGATTCAGATCATCTGTAAGATAAAGTGAAGCTGGAATTGTTTTCCAAAGATTCGGTTAGCTGTTGTCAACCAGCGGACATGGGAAATTTTTCCAGGATTTTTGTGGGACTAATTCTCAGGGCAAAAACCCTTTATCACTACAGTGCAGATATTGTGCAGGTATTTCTGGTCTATGCTGAGATCAGTTTTGTCTGCAGAAGGAACATCGGTGTTAATTTTCTTAAAGTCCACAACAGGTAAATGTTCACAATGCTAAAGCATGTTTTCCAATTGGACCGCAATACATTTTAGGGCCAGTTGTATCGCAATACCTTTTATTTTTTGCAGTTATGTTTCTCATATGATCTTCTGACATTTCCGCGCCAGCGAGAAGAGAAAATCGATAATTAAAAAAAATAATCACTGAAATGTGAAACTTTACATAAGTGTTGGCTACTTTGACATTTTTAAATCCCAAAGAGAAACCGGAAGATATTTATTTATTATTCTAAAAGTTTGCACTTATGTTTGTTTTAAATTCTTCCAACTTATCCGTACTAGGTGGAATAAAAAATCGAAAATAATAAAAATCACTAAAATGTGAAAATTTACATCCTTTTCGGCTAATTTTCCATATTTAGACCCCAAAGTGGAACCGGAAGATATTTATTAATTACTCTAAATTTTTGGACTTATATTTCTTATATACTCTTTCAATTTTTCCGCAGTAGCACGAAGAAAAAATCGAAAATTAAAAATATTACTGAAATGTGAAAATTTACAACATTTTCGGCTAAAATTGTATATTTAGACCGTAAACTAGAACCGAAAGCTATTAATTGATTATTTTGAAATTTTGTGAGTATATTTCTGAGACCATTTCACAACTTTTCCGCGCTAGCGGAAAAAGAATTTCGAAAAAAAGATTTTACGCTCCGCCGCCCTATTAAACAGGAATGCAAAATCGTGGAAAATTATCATTCCTTACACCTTGTTATTCATGTTATTTTTGGAAAGTGTAGACAGCGAAAAACCTTGACAAACAAAACCAATTTAAAAGGAAATGAATGTAAAAATTTTCATTAATATGCAAGTAATTTTCATGAAAAATTTTTACCTAAAGAGATATTTATACAATACTAGCAAACCCCGCGGCTTTGCTCGCGCAATAGTTGAAATATGCCAAGTGATATTTGCATGACTATTTTTTATTAGAAGAACACTTTTTGAAATAATTCAAAAATTACAAATTAAGCCACAGTTTGAATAAACTTCATTATAAAAGTGCAATAGACAGAAATGCGATTTTAGTTAATAAGAAGAACTAAAACTAATTGCAATTAAATTGTAATTAAGAAAGCATTTTAAGACTTTTATTCTTATTTCATATGCTCACTTCAGTAATCATTTGAAGTTTTGAATTTTTTAGAAACCATCTTAACACATTTACAGCTTAAATTTAACCATCATGTCAAATTCCAAGCTTCTTGTCTAACAGTCTACAACCTCTCTGGTGTTAGTGGCACCAAAAAAAAATGCCGAAACAGAGTTGAAATAGAATGCCTCGAAGAATGTTGAAACAGAGACTGTCATCATTAATTTGCCAACATTAACCTTGAAATCGGTTGATATTTCCTAATATTCTATAGAAATCGGAATTTAGATGTTTTTAATGGCTTTCTTGTTGTTCCTGCCAACCAGGTGGTAGTGACACCGGCATACAATATAGCCCGTATAGGATCAGGGACTATAACTCTTGATTTGCAACCAATAACTTCTGTAATCGGTTTATTATTTCCTGAGATTCCATAGAATCGTAATTTAGGAATCATTTAGAATGCTTTTCGCTCCTTCCCTTCGCTTCATCCCTTTTAAATTTCGAATTCATTTTCGACTGTTCTTAGAGGACATTTATATTTTATAAGCAACTACCGTGCTATATTTAAAGTTTCTAGCCTCTTCAGTACCGCAGAAATCGCAATTTAGAAAGTTTTTTGTTACTGCAACCCTCGACATAAAATGTAGCTTATGTTTGAGCAGGTTCTGTCACCATCAATTTGTAACCATTATGTTTGAAATCGGTTTCGTATTTAATACGATTGCATAAAAATCGTAATTTAGAACGCTTATACAACGCTTTTCGCTCACTTCATCCTTTTAAATTCGGAATTTTCTTTCGACAATTCTTAGGAAGCATTTGTAACTTTGAAGTAATTATCATTCCAAATTTAAATGTTAGACTCCCCTCAGCATCACAAAAAAACGCAATTTAGAACATTGTTTGCTCCTGTAACCCGCAGGTGTTAGTGACAACAACGTAAAATGTAATCTATGTTGGAGCGGGGACTGTCACTATCAATTTGAAACCATTACTTCTGAAATCGGTTTATATTTCCTGAGATTTCGTAGAAATCGCTATTTAGACCGTTTTTAGAGCGCTTTTCGTTCATTTTCACCCCTTTTAAATTTAAAATTTTTAAGGAACTCTTCTCAGAGAGTATTTACATCTCATAAGTGATTACCACGTCAAATTGCAAGTTGCTAGCCCCTTCAGTATCCCAAAAATCACAATTTTGAACGTTTTTTAAAATGCAAACGCAAGGTGGTAGTGACGCCGACATGAAATAGATCTTATATTAGAGCAAGGGCTGTCATCAATTTCAAAACATTACTTTTGAAATCGGTTGTGTATTTTCTGAGATTGCGTAGAAATCGCAATTTATAACGTTTTTCGTCCATTTTCACCCCTTTTAAATTTCGAATTATTTAGTAAATGTTCTTACAGATCATTTATATCTTATAAGTAACTACCATGCCTAGTTTCAAGTTGCTAGCCCCTGCAGTATTACGAAAAACGCAATTTAGATGTTTTTTTGCTCCTTCACCCCCTTTGGGGTAGTGGTATCGAAATGAAATATAGCCTATGTTGGAGCGAGCGCTGTCACCATCTTTTTCACACCATTAATTTTTAAATCGGTTCGGTACTTCATGAGATTGCGTAGAAATCGCAATTTAGAACGCTTTTCTCTCATTTTCAACCCTTTTAAATTTCGATTTTTTAGGAAATGTTCTTAGAGATCATTTGTGTCTTATAAATAACTGCCCTGCCTAATTTTAGAATTCTAGGCCCTTCAGTAACACGAAAATTGCAATTTAGAACGTTTTTTGCATCTGCAACTTCTAGGTGTAGTGACACCGACATGAAATATAGCCTATGTTGGAGCAAGAGCATTCATCATCAATTTCCAACCATAACTTTTTAAATTGGTTCGGTACTTTCGAAGATTGCGTAGAAATCTCCATTTAGAACGTTTTTTAGAACGTTTCTTGCGCATTTTCCCTCCTTTTAAATTTCAATTTTTTTTAGAAATGCTCTTATAGATCATTTATATCTAATAAGTAACTACCATGCCAAATTCCATGTATCTGGGCCCTTCAGTAACACAAAAAATCACAATTTCGAACGTTTATTTTCTCCGGTACCCCCTTTAGGGGTAGTGGCACCGACATAAAATGTAGCCTATGTTGGAGAAAAGTTTGTCACCATCATTTTGACACCATTATTTTTTAAATCGGTTTGGTTCTTCTTGAGACTGTATAAAAATCGCCATTTAGAACGTTTTTTAGATCGCTTTTTGCGCATTTTCACCCCTTTTAAATTTCGATTTTTAAAAAAAATTCCCCTAGAGATCATTGGTATCTTATAAGTAACTACTATTCCAAATTGCATGTTTCTAGGCCCTTCAGTAACACAAAAATTGCAATTTTAGAACATTTTTTGCTCCTGCACCCCCTTTCGGCCAGTGGCACGGACATAAGATATAGCCTATGTTCTAAGTTGGACTAACACCATCATTTTGATACCATTATTTTTGGAATCGGTTCGGTAGTTCCAGAGCTTACCTCCTACAAATAAACAATTTTTACCTCTTTATAATATTAATATAGATTTACATAAAGAGATGGTTAAAATTTCAAAGGGGAACATCGTGTTCCATCAAAACTGGTGACAATTTGTCACGTTAAAAACA
Source organism: Maratus speciosus (assembly GCA_963932465.1). Classification (NCBI taxonomy): domain Eukaryota; kingdom Metazoa; phylum Arthropoda; class Arachnida; order Araneae; family Salticidae; genus Maratus; species Maratus speciosus. The sequence continues at coordinate 22,819,100 of OZ010786.1, forward strand.
TGCGGTGCTTCTTGTATCAAATCAAGACTCTGTTCTAAACAAAAAAGTTTAAGTGAGTGCGCACGTTTATGACGCGTTCTAAGCAAAATCTTTCTACTATTTATTTCTACTATTACAATAAATATCAAAGACGTATTTTTTTTGTTGTTTTTTCTTGTAGACACTAACCATAAATAGCGTCAACAGCTACTAATGATTACTTAAATGTTTTATGTTTCCTGTCATTATATCATAATAATAATCAGTCCATAGAAGCAATGTAATGGGCTCTTTACTAACTGGTGAGTCTGAAAGAATTAGATTTGTGAATTGTTTATACTTTATTAAATAATTCACTTCAGGAAGGGGATTTCAGGAGGTGATCAGTAAGTAATGTCTAATTTTGAATTAGGTAAATTTTCAGTTTCAATAGTAAGTTTAACTACTTCGTGAGTTTCTTAATAGAATTTTTATTTCAAATGTAAAAAACGATAATTTTTCTCTTCGTATAACCTGTAAATTAAATTTATTCGCTATTTCTGAAGTCAAAAATGTTTCCATTACCCACAATCTAAGAGTAAACGACGTTTGGTCTTATTTTAACACAACAAGATGCAAAAGAATTTTATTATTTTCTGCACGAGAAATAGCAGAAATGATTTTATCATTATTTTCGCCCTCATTGTTTTTTTCATTTCGGAGCTTGTCTTCTTTTAATAATACAGATTTTAACTAAAGTGTTCGATTGTATATTCCGGAACATATGTTACAATTAATTTTTGAAGTACGCTGTTTTATCATGTGATTCCCTACTATACAAAAAAACAACTTCCCTGTGATTGTAATATATTTCTTTTGTGTTTACGACGGTAATCTGGCATAATTTTGATGGCTGTTTATCACTACAGAATACGGACTGCGCTGTCTGTCCCTCTGAGATTGGTTTAACATTAGAAAGAGTCATAAATTCACAAGTGGATTTGTGTTCTGACTTTATCGGCTGGCACTTATTTTCTGTTTTATTATTTTCAAATACTTTTGTTCCTGAAAAGAAAGTGGTTTCCCTAATTTTGATTTCAGTATGTAGGGAATTTAGGAGTTTATATATTTCGGAATTAGTTAAATTATCTGAATTTTTTTAATCATATTTTAACGTTAACTCAGCGGGTATTATTTTATCTATTGCAACGATAAGCTTAGGATCGCAGTTTCATGGTTCAAGACCTAATGCAGACAAACGTCTAACGTTGATTTCATTATCGCTATGTATTTTGTTTAATTATAATATTTCATTATCTTTGTAACCAAGCGTCAATTTGAGAAACTTATGATGATTAATTATTACGACTTTCTGAGCAAATCGCTCCTCTAGAATTTTCAACACTCAGTCATAGTTGGGTTCAGATATTTCGAATCCTTCGACAAACGAGTTTCTATTCATTTCTCTTTGATTGAGGAATTTGAAGGAAAAATCAGCTGCTGTTAAAAGATACTATGGCTGTTTCCCTCTTTGATTAAATAAAATCAGTTAAACATTTCAAAATAAGCTAATATAAAATGAATTAAGTAAACAGAGTCTGTCTCCCGGTTTTTTAACAAAGCGAAAAGAAAGTTCTTTTAAATAAGACATTTTAAGCGGGCTCTCATGTCAAGCACACAAGTCGTATTTTTGTTGTTCAATAAATAAATAAAAAAATGAAAGACATTTTAAATGTATCGTTTTTAATCTCAAGCAATTTTCACCAAATTTTTATTTCTCTTTTTAATATTCACGCGAAAATACTTTTGTTAGAAATGAAATATTATTTGCGCTGTCCCAACAAAAATAGTTGAAAAGTTCATCTCGAAATATCAAATAAATGTCTCGCGCAATTTTTAAATTTAAACAATTTTGCAGTATTATTTTTCGTTCATTTTACGTAATAAGTGTAATGTAACGTAAATGCGACGTAATTTCTCCTATTAAGATTTCTAACGCATGTTAATGAATTTATTATTTTGCAATATCCTTTCTCTTTTAAAATCCTCATGTAAATATAGTTTTTATGAAGTAATTTTCAATAAGTTCTTGCTAGAATTAAATACGTAATTATTTAATTCTAATTTGAAAGTTTTTTTTCTGCTTATAATAGTCAGGTGTAAATAAACTTTTTATTTGAAGCAAACATTATTGTTCCCGCAGTTTATACAGTTGGCAACAGGTTAAATTAGTACAATTTTCTAAAATAAGTAAAAAATATCTCTCAAAATGCTGAAAATTTAAATTTAAAATAGTAATAAAAGCTCAAAAAAGGAGTCAAATTTAAAAAATAAATACATTCTGCACACCGTGAAATTATAACGTATAAAATGATCCAAAAATGATTAAATTCCGATGTATAGTTTTTGCTCCTATAAACTTTTTTAATGGAACGACTTTGTCCAACTTTAGCATTAAATATCTCTTTAAATAATTCTTCGATTTGAAAACTGTCTGCATCAGCGTTTGTATCAAACATTTCTCTATAATACCGCCGATTTTCATATTTTTCTATGCATTATTTTTGTTAATATTAACGAAGAAAGACCTTCGGTCACAAAAAATTCAAAACCGGCGGCGGCGGTGACAGCGTAAGTTACTTTTTTTTTTAGAATAGAGATATTTTTAATTAACTGCAATTTTTTTAATCAACCAACGTGTTTGAACGATATATAAGCATACTACGTCAAAAATCGCTAGAAGAGCCTTTCAAAAAATGCATTATTCTTCGCTCTGCGTTTAGTAGGCGCAGAGAAATTGGGATATTAAGATCAGAAATAATATTTATGATGGTTCTCAACTATATTTTACTGCCCGGGAATCCCAGGTTTCCCCCCCCCACACACACACACACTAGCTATAAAATACTAATGGGAATTTTTTTTCCTAACGAGTATATCTCACGTTTGGATTCTCTCAAAGCTAAAAGGATTTTTATGGATTTTACATCATCAGTTAGATAATTTGGGGCGGGGGATAGGTTAGAGTGCAGGAAATCGTTCTATATTGCTTAGTAATCGGGCCATGATAGAAAGTTTTACAATTGAAGAGCTGAGTGGAAGAACATGTTATGCTACATTTTCTTAAAAATTATTTTATCTTTTGTACGAAGGCGTTATCAGGTATTCTATCACATGGTAAAGCTAAAATACCAAAATTCTATTTAGCCTTGAAGATTTAAGGCATTATTCATTAATATTTAATATTTTATTATTTAATAATGTAAATAATGTTAATAGTTTTTAATATTTAAAAATTAAATATGAATAAGTTTTTTGATACAGTTCAGTACCACACCTGTTAATATTTTAAACACATGGTATCAAACAGAAAATAAATCATTAAAATTGACAACAAAAACTTTCACATGAAATTTCTTCAAATGTAGGGTAGACCGACCAGTAAGTGAACAGCCCAGTGAATGAAAAATTTTTGTATATTTTAGTAGAAAAAGGTTTGGAGACCTCCCCACTGGATGGGGTTACAACATTGCCTTAATTCTATTCAGTAGGAAGCTATTGCATTCATGATTGGTTACTGAAGTCACATTACTTTACTTTTAGAACATGTTTTATTTTTCATGTCTGAGAAACACATTGTTTCTTTGCTGAAATAATAAGGAAAGCGCTATGTCATTTCATATGTTTGATAAGAATTTACTGTTTTTATTTGCATTATGCACTAATTTTTTTGTACATACATTAAATATATACATTATAGCGATATTTCTAATTGTTTTAACCATTGTAGAATATGTAAAATTTGAGAATAATAGATGTTTAATAACTGGTTAGTGGAATGTTAAAAATCCAATGAATGAACAGCTGTTCATTCACTGGAAGGAATACATTAGGCTACTTTACCTAGTGAATGAACTGTTTTGGGCTTTATGTTCTTGTGGCTTCTTTTGTACCTATATTTTGAATTAAGTGAGTTTTCAAGAATGGCAACAAATAAAAAGTTAACAGATATAAAAATGTAACAAAAGAACATATACACACATATTTTTAAAGGTAATAATTATTGATGACTTTCAAATCTTACTTTTTCTATGTTTTTAGATGATTGATAGAAATATTTTCACTGATGACCAAGAAGATTCCTCAAACAGGAAATATGGGAGGTTCGAGTACTCTACAGTGGACCTTGAAAATACTGCACAAGCTATGAGGCTCAGGTCAGCTCAGTTTAAAGAAGGCATCTGTTAATTTTAATATTCCAAAAGCAACGTTGTCTATGAAACTGCGAGGAAAAACAATTGAAAGTAACCGTATGGAACATTGCCTGTGTTGTCCTTTGAAGAAGAAAAAATCCCTGCCGACTCGGGCCTACAGGCGGAGGTAGATTTCGAAGTTCAGTACTAAATTCACCAACAAAACTTAAATCAACATTAAAGATAAACCCAGTTCCTTCGCTAAGAATGAGCTCTAGGGAGCAAAACATTTTGTGAAAATTCTAATATACACACACGCATGTATATGGAACAGGTTTAAAAAAGGCTAAATCAAATTCAGAGAACCTCAAAGTGTTAAAATATGTTAATATTTCCATACTCTAGTTTTTATCATGTTTTAATACGTTTCTTCAAACTCAATGACGTTACATATTCACCTGCTGTGGTCCATTACATTTTCAATATGACGCATTATTTTGTTGTTTTTTTAATTCGTCAAACTATTTACTTCATTTTGAATTTTCATGCAGAAATCTTGCTCTAGGAAACTTATGACGTAATATTCAATTTGTTTTCAATTCGTCAAACTATTTATTTCATTTTGCATTTTCATGCAGAAATCTTGCTCTAGAAAACTTATGACGTAATATTCAATTTGTTTTCAATTCGTCAAACTGTTTATCTAATTTAATTTTTCACGTGAAAACATTGCATTAGAAAAACAATTGTTGTGGTGAGAATTTTATTGCTTTTTTTTAATTGTTGGCAACAGCTATAACGAAAAATATTTATTTTTTCCTGCCATTGTTGTGTAAAAGCTGGTTTTATCAGAATCATGTTAAGACGGTATTCAAAATTTTAAACCTTCCCCATTCCCATTCCCTTGGACCGATTTTGCTCATTTTCAATCCCCGCCGAGAAATTAGCCATCTTAAAGTTGTTGGCGAGTTTGAAGACGTTCCGTGCATAATTGCGACTTTTATCGTGCGGACAAAATTTAGTACATATATATATATATATATATATATATATAAAGTTTTTAGGTGGGGGTGGTTTTGCGTTCCTGGTGTCATGTAATGAAAAGTTATGAAGGAATTTTTCAAAAGTCGCACCATGGTAACGACTGCAATAGGTAGTATTTCTTACGAAATCTACCTAAAACTCCCTGAACATTGGATAGTTGGAAATAGAAAATTGGATTTACAATGCATAAGGATGAAGTAAAAGGTGATGTTTACAATGTCATAAAACAAACAAGAAGGAAAAATCCATTTATTGACAAACATCCTGGGGAGAAATGGATGGCTCTTTTAGGTAGCTTTCATTACAAAAAGCTACCTATTGCAGCTGTTCGGAGGAAAGCGATTTCAAAAAATTTTGGTATATTTTCATCGATCATGACCCCCAGACCCCGAAACCACCCTCCGTTCAAAATTGACACACACGCATATATATATATATATATATATATATATCTGACCTTTGTCACACTGTAACTCTCGTATTTATGAACCGATTTGGATGTAATTCGGTGTGTACATAGTACATACCAAAATCTCGACCGAGTTCGTTGGCCAGCTTCATCCGCCATTTTGTTTCAAAATGGCGGCCATTTAAAATCTTTTAAAAAATTTAAAATTTGAAATGTGGTACCAAAAAATTGAAAATGAAAAAATATTTTTTTCTTATGTGTTTGACATTAATAAAAAGATTCGGGAGCAGTTTTTGTTTCGTCTATATCTTAAAAAATGGTTGAGTTATAGCATTTTGAATTTCTACTGTGGCTGATATTTTAAAAGACCTGATTTTTGTCATGCGATAACAGGCGTATTTATGAACCGATTTGGATGTAACTCGGTCTGTAAATAGTACATACCAATGTCTCGACCGAGTTCGTTGTCCAGCTTCATCCGCCATCTTGTTTCAAAATGGCGGCCATTTAAAAAATTTAAAAAAATTTAAAATTTTAAATGAGATACCAAAAAATTGTAAAATGAAAAAGATTTTTTTTTGTATATGTTTGACCTTAATACAAAGATTCCGGAACAGTTTTTGTTTCGTCTATATCTAAAAAAATGGCTGAGTTATAGCATTTTGAATTTCTATTGTGGCTGATATTTTAAAACGATAACAGGCGTATTTATGAACCGATTTGGATGTAACTTGGTCTGTACATAGTACATACCAATGTCTCGACCGAGTTCGTTGGCCAGCTTCATTCGCCATCTTGTTTCAAAAGGGTTGCCATTAAAAAAAAAATTAAATTTAAAATGAGGTATTAAAAAATTGGAAAATGAAAAAGATTTTTTTTATGTGTTTGGCCTTGATACAAAGATTCCGGAGCAGTTTTTGTTTCTGAAAATTTGTTCTTTTGTTTATATCTTAAAAAATGGTTGAATTATAGCACTTTGAATTTCTAGCATGGCTAACATTTTGAAACGATCTTGTATTTGTCACGCGATAACACACGTATTCGCCTATTTCGATGTAAGAAGGCATGTGGATAGTATACATCAATATCTCGACCAAGTTCGCTGGCCAGCTTCATCAACCATCTTGTTTCAAAATGGTGGCCATTAAATTAAAAATATATATATTTAAAGTGAAGTGCAAAAAAAATTAGAAATTGAAAAAGGTTTCTTTCTTAAGTATTTGACCTTGATATAAGGATTCAGGAGCATTTTTTGTTTGTCTTTATCTTCAAAAATGTCTCAGATATAGCAATTTCAATACCTAATGTGGGTGACATTTTGAAAAATCTGATTTTTTGCCTGCGGCAGCACTCGTGTATATCAATCGATTCCGATGTGAGTGAGCATGTGCACAGCATCTCGACCAAGTTCACTGGTTAGCCTCATCCACCATGTTCTCTTAAAATGGCAGGCACTTTAAGAAATCGCCGAATTTGGCAGCCAAATATAAGTTGCTTTAAATAAAAGCAGCTCGGATAAAGCTGACTAATTTCGCGAAATTCTCATTCATAATGATTTACTATTGATAAAAATTAGTATTGAATCTCCTATATTCGGTTTCCACTAAATTGAGCTTCGTGTGTTTGAATAATATAAGGTGGCTTTTTTAAAATAAGGAATATGAAAGCTACCTCTTCCTCCCGGCACTGGCCGGAAGGACTTTTTTTTTAAATAGCATCCAAGGTTGGAAATATGGAGTAAGCACCATGACAACATGTGGAACACAGATCCACATGTGGTGGAATTGGAAGTGACCTGCAGTACATTATAGGATCTGGTATTTTAAGGATCATATGAAAGACATAATATAAACACCCGAACTTATTTCTGAAACATACTCCCGTTCGTCTAGAGTTATTACTGAAATAGTTCAGGGCCATCAATTTCAGGAAACAGAATTAGTTTTTTCTTGTTTTTTAAGCTGTAATTTATGATTAATTTCAAAACTAAAAAGTGACAATTTTTCAGGCTAATTAATTATCGTTCTGGGTTTAAAAAAGAACCGCAATTCAGTAAAAACATGTTATAAATTATTTGTGCATGTTGTAAATGAATTATTATTATGAAATTTAAGTTGTTTTAAATTGCTGCCTGTTCATTCATTGGAAAATTTTGCGTTCATTCACTGGTAACAACTGTTCATTTACTTGGTTTTGTATCGAATTCTATTAAGACACACCCAGCAAATCCAAACAAGTAAAATGTAAAATTACTTTTGTTATTTTTTTTATCATTTGTAAACCAACAAATGTATTTGTACTGTCAAACTCCAATAGGTACTGTTTATTAAAATACACTGCTCAAAACAATTAAAGGATATTGCACTTTTAGGTGGATTTTGTATCTGGTAAACTGTTTAACTGATTGATACATGGTCGACAGACATAGTAGGTTATATGAGAATAAATTACACATCTTTGGCAGAAAAAAATGCATTTTATTGCGCATTTGTGTACTAAAGGAAAAAAACACAATTTGCGCATATGAGAAAAAAAGAATAAAAAAGGTGTTTTCTTCAAAGAAAATCATTTTCAGTAGGGGGTATGGTTTCCACGGCGGGCCAGCAACGTTGAACACCTTTGAGGCATGGACTCAATGAGGCTATTAATGACGAGTTGGGGGTATTCTGCCCCACTCTTCCAGAAGAGCTCTTTCCAGTTCTTGGAGAGTTTGTGGGGGTTGTTGGCGGCCAGAAACTCGTCTTCCTAGAGCGTCCCAAACGTGCTCGATTGGATTCATGTCTGAAGAACACGCTGGCCATTCCATTCGAACGATTCCTTCCTCGAAAAGGAAATCCTCCACCAGGTTTGCACGATGTGGCCTGCAGTTATCGTCCATTAAAATGAAGTTATCTCCGATTGCTGCAGCGTATGGGACTACAATAGGTCTGAGGAATTCACCCCTTTATCGGCGACCAGTCAGAGCTCCATCTCGAATGATGTAGAGGTCAGTGCGCCCGTCAATGGAGATGCCACCATACACCAACACTCCTCCACCGCCATATCTGACATTTTCGTGCACGAACGCAGGATATTCCTACTGCCACGGTCCCTCCAGATGAAAATACGCCTATTATCCGGATGCACAGAAAAACGGGACTCGTCAGAAAACAGAATGTTGCTCCATTCATTTCTTCTCCAGTTGACATGCTCGGTTGCCAACTCCCTGCGGTCGCGACGATGACTTGATGTTAATCTAACACATACCCTCGTTCGGCGAGCATACAGACCTACAGCATGGAGCCGGTTTCGGACAGTCTGAGTTGAAATCGTGGTGCCTGTAGCCGAGCGAAGGTGTTGTTGGAGAAGAGTAGCGTTCATGGTTCGGTGTCTCCGAGCTGTTAACGCTAAATACCGATCTTCATTGGGCGTTGTTGCCCATCTACGACCTTGCCCTGGTCTTCGGCCTGCACATCCACTCTCCAAAAAACGGTTCCAGATCCTGGAAATGACACTTTGTGACACTCCAATGGCTTACGCTACTTCGGCTTGAGTTTGGCCCCCTTCTAACCTACCAACAATTCTCAAAGCTTCTGAATCTGTCAAATGACTTCGCTGAGACATCGTACTCATCGAAACAAAGCAATCGCTGAATGCCGATCATCGTTGTCTTCATTCTCTTTTATCCAGTTGAAAGTCAAATTTCATTCGCTGCCGCTGAAGCGACGTTTTTGACGTCGAACTCAAAATTTGCATACTCCACAGTTTGAAAACCAGAAAAATTTGCATTTGTGATTCTCTTCTTCTATTTTCGGCAAAAAAAATTTCGTTTATATCTTTATTTTATATAAAACTTCAAATATCCTTTAATTGTTTTGAGCAGTGTATAATGAATCATATTCTTTTTAAATGTGCTTAAGTGTTCATTTACTGGTCGGACTACCCTAATTTTTGTTACTTAACATGTTCTTCTACTTAGCTCTTCAATTAGTTGAAGGATTATGAATGATAATTTCATTTCGAACGCTCATAATTCAAGTTTCCCTAAACGGATTTTTATGAACTTGCATTGTCTGCTAGGTAGGGGAGATTTTAGTGATACACCCTTTTTAGAACACATTTTTCAAAATTTCTTAGTTATAGAGCTAAGGTAGAATATGTACAAATAGATCTACCCGATTATGAAAGATTAGACTTTTTAAAAGTTCTACTGGACGGATTTTTTTGGGGGGAGTTGCACTTTATTTAGATAAATTAATAATACAAAACTAAAAATTACAGGTAGGTTCAGGTGGGATAATTATGACCAGGGGGTAATTATGACCGCCGTCATATTGGAGAAAACTGTGTATGGTAAAATTTTGTTTCAAGCTTAGATATTAAACTTATAATGTATATTTCATCTTAGATATTCTATATTACTAGTCTGAAGCCTTTTTGAGATCCGAATAGCAATTTGAAACGAAGTCTATAAAATTTTTGATAAACGGATTTGTCAATTCGGAGTTCAAAGTGGTTATAATTACCCCAAACAAACGTGTATTGGCAAATATAAAGAGAAAATATAGTGCTCATAATTTCCCCACTAGTGGTCTTAATTAACCCAAACTTATGTGATTTTGAGTTTTTGGTGGGGTAATTATAACCATCCTTTTTACTTAAAAAAAAAAAAAAACAACTATGAGAATTAAATCTTTTAAAAAGTGTTTTTAAAGGATCAAAGTTACTTCCTATGTACTAAGAAGACCACTTTTCCAAATAGAAATAAGCAAAATAATAATAATAATAATAATAAAAATAAAAATAACAATGTTGAAAATGTAAAAAGTGGTCATAATTACCCCTACCTGACTATAAAATTCGCGTTTCGAATTGAAAAACTTACATTCAACTTGATTGACAAAAGCAAGCCTTTATATAAAAATTTTAGTGTCGCATATTGGTACTGTAATGCAGTTATACATTTAGAATTTAGTAAACTAATAAAATTTTAATTTCAGAAATTTCTTTATTTGTAAAGTTTTAGAAAAAAAACTGAATTGTACTTTTTTTTTTTTAAATCTGAAAACTGAAATCTCTGGGAAATTCCTCTTTTCTGTAACCGTGTAAAAAAGAATTAATATGCATACCCTTCCCCACCCACAGTAGCTTATTAAAGGAGATGTTTTTATTTCTTCTTACAATTTCTAAGAAATAGTCGTAAAACTTTCTGACATTTTAATGATGTCATGAAAAGAAGACGTTTTTATTTTTTCTGACAATTTCTAAGAAGTATTCTGTAAAACCTTCTGACATTTAATGATGTTATGAAAAGGAGATTTTTTTTTTATCCTAGCAATTTCTAAGAACTATTATGTAAAACTTTCTGACATTTTAATGATGTTATGAAATTGAGATGTCTTTTTTCTTCTAACAATTTCTTAGAAGTATTCTGTAAAACGTAAAACTTTCTGATATTTTATTGATTTTATGAAAAGAAGATGCTTCTATTTCTTCGAACAATTTCTAAAAAGTATCCTGTAAAACTTTCTGACATTTTAATGATGTTATGAATCTTTTTTTTTTCTGTGTGTGTGTGATTTTTTGTGAAACCTTTAAGTTGTTTACCATCAAGCTTTGAGAGTTCTACTTTGTAAGTATACAAACCGAAAACAACATAATAGTTCAAAGTTAAAAATTTAAATTTGCTATGCCCTAACAGGCCAGAACATTTCACAGGGCTAGTAAAGCACAATTTACATTTCATAGACAACTACACACAATGTTAAAATTTGGTCTTGTCTACATCTCGTACAGTTACCGCATTTAGGAAAACATTAATTTATATAATTTTGAAATGGAGAAAAATCTATAATTTTAAATCTCATATGTGGTTATTTTTTAATTCTGAAAAAAAATGATGATTTTTCTTCTAATTTATTGTATTTGATCAATGTGCATAGTTTCAAAAATTAGCTAAATTGAACTAAAATTATACAAAGACAGTGTTTTGTAATTATTCAACATTTTACACAAGAAGAAAGTCATAAATTACTTATTATAGTTAAAACATGTAAATTTCTGATACATTCCTACATACAATTAATGAAAAAATACAAGATTACAATAATTAAATATCGAGTTTCAATGTTATTGGCGGAATTAAATCTTATTCGACAGAAAAGAGATTTATTACCATTTAATTTGCAGTCTCTTCTTAACATTGAAAATTACAAAGCAACGTAATACAAATTGCTTTCTGTAACCTAATGAAAGGATATTTGTCAGGTTAATCAATATTCATTAACAGATTAAATTACATGCTTTATATGATCATTCCTCGATGAATTTTACTCAGTATTAAAAAGAAAAGTTACATTTGTCAAAGTAACATGATCCTTAATTCGGCAAAATAACGACTTTATCATTAATAATCTTGGAACAAAGACGCATAAGCTCAATTTCACTACATGCAACAGAAACATTCAGTTTCATATTGAAATTTATTTATTTATTAAACATCATCTATTAATTGACCAATAATTATATTAGCTTATTAGAAGAATTTATAAAGAAGTATACTAGCTTAATTGAGTAAATAAGTTAATATGTTTTTCTATCGTTTTAGATAAATATGTTTTAAGTAATTTCACAGATTTTACAAGAATAGACCATAAATAATTTATTAATAGAAATCACGTGTGTTGAATATATCTATATTTGCCGAAACGTCTGTTGTTGACGATTACTTTGGAGGCACGAAAAGTTTTTAGTGTCTGTATATCGATTTTTCTGTTTATCTTCCTCTTCCTATATCTCGCAGTAACTGCCTCAAAATGCATCCAATTACCTGGTAATAAGTAAGTATGTTGATGAGGTACCCATAATTAGATGTATAGCTTTTGTTTAAATTTCGTTCACTCGTTCGAAAAATATAGAGCATTTTTTTTCTATGTCATAATTGTCCAAGGGCCGACAGCACAAAAACCTATGTTATCAAGCACAAGAAAAAAACCTTTATGTTATGGAAGAGCAGAAGTAGGGGAATCTAATGATAAATGTCTGTCGGAAGGGAAGTGGTGCATAAGTCAAAAATGAATACCACAAATGGTTGACTCGTACGTTTATCATTGTGTTTGTCAAAAAAAAAAAAAGATATGAAAACATGGAGGACTGGGATCAGGGAAAACACAATGATAAACCTACGATTCAACCACTGGTGGTATTAATTTTTAACTTATGCACCACTTCACTTCATTAGCTTCACTTCATGGATCATTAGATTTCACTACTACTACTCTTCCATAAAATAAAGGTTTTTTTCTTGTGCTTGATAACATAGGTTTTTGTGCTGCCGGATCTTGGACTATAATGCTTTTCTGAGGAAATTCAAAACTATTTCAAATTTTACTTTTAATGATAAAAAAGACGCATTTGTGTAATTGATCTAAATGTTAAACTAGTATATCTTCATAACAGGGACTTCAGCGCAGATTTTTCAAGATATTGTAATTTTCATCTCACTGAATAGGTAACATTCTGCTGTACGTATTTTAAAAATTTTACATTACATATATGTGCACTGTAAAACAAATACTGCCAGTTTTCCGGTAAAAATCGAAAAAATAGTTGCCCTTATCGTACCGGAATAATTTCCGACCCAGTTCGGAATAAAATCCGTAAAAATAAGGAAATAGTCAGTAAAACGCTATTTTACGGATTTTATTCCGATTTTACGGATTTACTCCGAGCTGGGTTGGAAATTATTCCGGTACGATAAGGGCAACTATTTTTCCGATTCCTAGCGGAAAACTTGCATTTTTTTTTTTTTTTTACAGTGTATATTTTTTTAAATATAAAGTTTCTCAACGATTAAGAAAATCTAACTTTTAACAATCGTTATTTTAAACGCGATTCCACACAATTTTTGTTAGAATTTGTTGGAAAAAAAATGTACATTACTTTAGTGGGGCAGAGTCCCCCTGAATCATTTTTGTCTAATTGATTTATGTATGTAATTGCGAATAATTGTACTATTTCGAAATTCTAGTCTATTGACAAGTGCGTTTTAAAATGTATGTTATTACGATAAGCCTCTTGCTGTACCGGGGATTTTATCTATCCTAATAAAATACTGCAATATCTGTAAATCACGAAACATCTTCATTTGCTGCAAAAGTTAGATAAAATATTATCTAACGAAATACTTATGCAAATACATACTTCCCACATTATATTTTTATCTAATTTAGAAATACAACATTTTTAATTTTTTTATTTTTAAAGACACATTTTGGTAGTTATTGTAGAGTTAATAAAAAACAGAATTCTTATCTAAGTGAATCAACATTTCGATGCAAGAAACATACTAAAATCACCCCCATTCGTCCAAAAAAGGAGCTTTTTTGGAAATTAAATTCTCTAATTTAGTTTAAATATCCTTCTCTCGTGATTAGCTTGGTCTCCTAATGTTGTACAACATATTTTGAACATGACATTTTTTACAAATGAATTTAATTACTGCATCCTCTACCAAATCGGGACAGACCAATACCTACAAGAAATGCACGAAGGCTGTTCAATAAAGGATTATCATATTTTCTTATATAAACATATCTTCATCTATTGTCTAAATTTTAATGGTGCTTTTCAATGTAGTTCATATTCAATGCAATGTACTTGTCACACACATTATCGCACTTCAAAGACATGCTGAAAACCGCTTTTCAGCTCAGAGGCTGTCAAAGACCGAGAGCTAATGTGCCCGTAGGTTCTGTATGCACGTATGTAGGTACATATGTATGTATGTATGTACGTAACGCGATAACTCTTGATAGAACTATCCAATTTGCTTCATTTTTTTTTCTACGTTCCTTCTGATAAGGCGCTTCCCTGATTAGTTTTGGGGGTTCATTGGTTAAGTATAAAGAAGGGAAAGGGGGTCTTGACACCTTAAATTAAATAAATGGGTTTTTCATGCAGAATTAACAGATTCCCTTCTAATTTGGTATACCTGTTAATTCTGAGCTTCCCTGATTAGATTTGGAGTTTCATTGGTTAAGTATAAAGAGGGGAAAGGAAGGTTTGCCCCCACCCCACTTTATTTAGATAAATGGCTTTTTCATGGGGAATTATTCGATTGGCTTGAAATTTGATGTACCGGTTTATTCCTATATGGCACTTCTTTGATTAGATTTGGAGGTTCATTGGTTCAGTATAAAGGGGAAAAAGGGGGGGGGCTTCCCCCCCCCTTTAATTTAGATGAATAGGTTTTTCATGCAGAATTATTCGATTTGCTTCAAATTTGATATACCGGTTTATTCCGATATGGCACTTCTTTGATTAGATTTGGAGATTCATTGGTTAAGTATAAAAGAGGGGAAGGGGGGGCAAGACCCCTCCCTTTAATTTAGATAAATGGGTTTTCTGAGGTTTATTTTGAGAAGGTGCATCCCAGATTAGATTTCGAGGCTCATTGTTTAAGTACAAGGGGGGGGGGCACGGTGGCCAATCCCCTTAATTTATTGTTTGAGGGTATTGTTCTTTGATATAGGAGTATAACATACAATTAGTGTGAATAGCCTGTAAGTTCAATGCCATTTGTTTAACTGGACACTATTCTTTTTATTTTAAACAAGCTGTACCCGGCACCCGTTGCTGCGGCTCAGCCTGGCTATATGGAAAAGAAAGAAAAGAGAAAGTGCACGTTTGTAATGTGTTTAATTTCACAATGCTTATAGGTATACAATATTTTTTGTTGTTACATTGTCTGTGTAGGTACAGGTATTGTCACACCACACAGAACACGAAAAATATAATTGTCCGTGTGCAGAATTCTAAAGATGGATCTAAGGTTTGTTGATGGAGATTGCAAACGGCAATCAAATAGGCAACTGAAATCTCTTAAATTGAAATGGCACATCCATTGTAATCAAAGGAATGCGAGAAATGAGGACATCTTCACTTTTGAAAGATGCTGTCAAGATTGTAACTTCTACAACGTTGATCATTATTATTTTGCTGCAAGCCGCGTGTCGTTAAAAAGCTTTGGCTGGTGGATATTTCGCAACATCATAATTGACACGCTGATTGTCAATTGTAGTAGGTGCGGTGGAATCCCTGACAGATCGAGTAAATTAAAAGAAATGTGCTCATTTAAAATGATGGCCTTGAGTTCACAGGCTATTCACACTAATTATATATCATACTCTTATTTCAAAGAATAATGCCCCTTAAAAAATAAATTAAGGGGGATTATCCCCCCCGTTTCCCCTTTATACTTAACCAATGAACTAAATCTAATCAGGGAAGCGCCTTTTCAGAATAAACCGGTAACCAAATTTGAAGCAAATCGGATAATTCTGCACGAAAAACCCATTTATTTAAATTAAAGGCTGATTAGCTCCCGTTCCCCTCTTTATACTTAATAATTGAACTCCGATAACTTATTAGGGAAGCAAGTCATCAAAATGAAACTATTCGCAATCTTTGAAGCAAATCGTATAATTCTATATATAAAACCCATTTACGTAAATTATGGGGGTGATTAGCCCCGTTCCCCTTTACACTTAACCAATAAAACACCAAAACTAATCAGGGAAGCACATAATCAGGTTATCCCTATTTACAAAATTTAAAGCAATGGATAATTCTGCATGAAAAACCCATTTATATAAATTAAGGGGCGATTAGCCGTCGTTCCCTTCTTTATACTTAACCAATGAACCCCAAAACTAATCAGGGAAGCCTCTTTTCAGAATGGACCTATTTAGAAAATTTGAAGCAAATTGGATATTTCTATCAAGAGTTATCGCGTTACGTACATATATACATAAATACGTACATACATAGCTACATATAGGACGCTGCGGACACATTAGCTCTCAGGCTTTAATAGCCTGTGAGCTAAAAAGGAAGAAACGCAAAATAAAAACCAAAGAAAAAACATAAAAAATACTAACGAAATATTTCAGTAAAGTGCCCTTCTCCCTCGGGTGGCAAAATTAGAGTAGGGGGGGGGGCAGAAGGTGTATAGTATGAAAATTTGTCAAAGGGCTTTTTAACGATAAACCACATAATAGGTATCAAGAAAAATTAAAAAACCACCCCGGATGGGAAAGAAATTGGAGATAGGGGGAAGTGACGTTCACAATTGGTATATTAAAACACGTGCGCATTCAAATGCAATGCACTCCGGTAATTTCAAAGCAATTGGCGAAGAACTTTCGGATCTTTTAAATTTTGTACAAACGATCATTTACGTTTTTATTTCAATATAAGTATGTGCCTCCCACGTAAAAGTGGGGAGAGAGGGAGAGGAGGTGCATAATATGAAAGAGTGGTCAAAGTGCTTTCGAATGATATATCACATGATGGGTGTCGGAAAAAATTAAAAAGCACCCTCTGGTGGGGGTGTGGTAAATTGGAGGAGGGGAGAGCAAGGTTCATGATAGGTATATAACAACACGCTCGCATTCGAATGAAACTCAGCTCGTGACTTTCAAAGCAATCAGTGAAGAACGTTCCGAGATTAGCGATTTTGTACAAACGAAGACTTACATTTTTATTTTTATTGATGCGTCCCCACGGGGAGAAAGTGGGATAAGGGGGATGTGGGTGCATAATACGAAAGAGTAATCAAAGGGCTTTTTAATGATGCATAACATGATGGGTGCCAGAAAAAAAATTAAAAAGCGCCTCCTGGTGGTGGTGGTGAGGAAATTGGAGGAGGGGGAGCAAGGATCGTAATAGGTATATAAAAACACGCGCGCATTCGAATGCAACGCAATGTGTGAATTTCAAAACAATCGGTGAAGAACTTTCAGAGGTTTAAGATTTTGTACAAACGAACATTTACATTTTTGTTTATATAGATAGAAAAGTGCTCCACAGGAGGTAAGTGGGATGAGGGGATGGGAAGTGCATAATATGAAAGAGTAGTCAATGGGCTTTCTAATGATATATCACATGATGGGTCTCGGAAAATAATTAAAAAAGTGCCCTCTGGTAGTGGTGAGGAAATTGGAGGAGGGGAGAGCAAGGTTCATGATAGGTATATAACAACACGCTCGCATTCGAATGAAACTCAGCCCGTGAATTTCAAAGCAATCGGTGAAGAACGTTCCGAGATTAGTGATTTTGTACAAACGAAGACTTACATTTTTATTTTTATTGATGCGTCTCCACGGGGAGAAAGTGGGATAAGGGGGATGTGGGTGCATAATACGAAAGAGTAATCAAAGGGCTTTCTAATGATGCATCACATGATGGGTGTCAGAAAGAAATTTAAAAAGCGCCTCCTGATGGTGGTGAGGAAATTGGAGAAAAGGGAGCGAGGATCGTAATAGATATATAAAAATACGCGCGCATTCGAATGCAACGCAATGTGTGAATTTCAAAACAATCGGTGAAGAATTTTCAGAGGTTTAAGATTTTGTACAAACGAACATTTACATTTTTGTTTATATAGATAGAAATGTGCCCCCACAGGAGGAAAGTGGGATGAGGGGATGGGAGGTGCATAATATGAAAGAGTAGTCAATGGGTATTTCTAATGATATATCACATGATGGGTCTCGGAAAATAATTAAAAAGTGTCCTCTGGTGGTGGTGAGGAAATTGGAGGAGGTGGGGAGCAAGTTTCGTAATAGGTATATAAAAACACGCGCGGATTCGAATGCAACGCAACGTGTGAATTTCAAAGCAATCGGTGAAGAACTTTCGGAGGTTTAAGATTTTGTACAAACGAACATTTACATTTTTATTTATACAGATATGTCCCTCAAAATCACCTCCGTCGTCTTCAATAATTTTTCTAAAGATGAAAAATGCTTAAAAATATACCTAAATAATATTTGCCTTAATTGTTTATTACCTTTCCTTAGTGTCCTGATTATCTTATTTGTTATTTTGAAGCAAAAAAAAATTCCTAAATTTTCCAAGAGGATTTCTAAATATGGGGATAAAGGAGAGGGGGTGAGCAAATTATTTAAACTTTCTTGTAGTGTGACTTATTATCACTCTTGTCTTAACATCAGGGATTATTTCTGGGGAAAGATTTTGCTGTTAATAAAATTTTTCGCAGAAAGCATAATAATTTTCTGCCACATTGATCACAAATAATAAATCATATTTTATCAGTTTCAAATTCAGTACACTTTTTTCAGGCACACAACTTAATAAAATTTTTATTATAATTTCGAATAGTACATATTTTCCACGGAGATAAAATGTTAAGTTGTAATATGGAACTCTTTAAAAAAACTTGAATATGATTATACTGGATTTTAAGCTTGTAATAATTAAAATTACTGATGAGGAACATTTTATATGGAGTAAGAGTTCACATCAAGCTGACAACGTCATCGTACTAGTGGTGGTTCGTGATTCACTATCATTTTAAAGAATTAAAACTATTACCTGTAGAACTTGATATGGGGATGTAGGAGACAGAGAAAACAAATAATTAAGCTGGAACATCTTTTTATTTCAGGATGTGCAGATCTTTATAATGAGAGTGCGTGGCTTGAAAACTGTAGGAACTTCTGATAAAATTGTAGACGCGATATTTAGTAAAAAGAACCTGTCTTAATGAAAGGGATGCTGATCTGGTGTATAATTAAACGTTACTTAAAAGAAAGGTGGAACATGAGTGCCTTCCATGGCACACAATTAATCTTGGCACTGAGACCACACGTGGTCTGTGCAACATAATGAGTCCGTGTACTGCATAAAAACACAGCTATATCCTACGAAGCGAATCCACAGACTGCCTTTTTCCCATGCGAGCGTTTTCAAAATCGCCGCGGAAAAAGTACGCCAAGCAAGGCCAAAACGATACTGCGCCAAAAATGGAACTCACGGCAAACCTGCTTTCGCCAAGGAGTGACCAGGGGGAGAAAGAGCGCTCGCAATGATGATAAACCTGATCATTCAGGAAACGGAACGTACGCTTGCAAAGAGTTGGCATTTTGCCAAAACGGTACTATTGATAAAAAGAAGATGCGTTATGACTGAATTTCGGAAATTAAAACGATAAAAGCTAATAAAAAGTTGATCGATTGATCAAAACATAAGATAATGAATTTTTAAAGGGAAAACTTAAAATGGATTAAATAAGATACATTAAAATTAAAGATTAAATAATTAAGACTAAGGTTTAAAGATATTAAATTAGAGATATTGAATTGGGAAGAATAAGAGACAATATATCAACATGATATATTACTCAGCCAACAATAGGAGAAAAAACTTGAAAGAACCATAAAAGAACAAAATAAAAACTTATAACACACCGATAAACCAGGAATTCTAAAATAAAATTACGAAAATTAACAAAAATGATTGATCAATCGAAAACAGATGTGAATTAAGAACACTCACTATAATTATATAACACCATATGTCAATTGAAAACAGAATAATGAAATTAAAAAAAATGAATGAGAAAATCAAAAATTAAACGAGAATACAAAACATTGATCAAGAATACCAAATATGTATGAAAAAACACTAAAATTGATCCAAGATTCTCATATTAAAAAAATACTAAAGGCTGAGAAAAAAAAACATGAATGAAAAGAGTACTTTAAAATTTACATACCGAATGATATACTATAATGTTGATCAAAAACATCACTACGATATTGAATCTAAAAGAAAAAACTGACATCACTTGAATGCCTCAAAAAGAGAACTCTCACACTTATCCGGATGCTAAAAAATGAAGAAAAAGGTCCAAAAGTCAATCAAGCCAGCACGGAAATACATGGGGTTTACAAAGACATACCCTACAGGTGGGTACCTGAAGTTTGTATACTATATTGTAAAATACACCTTGTACAGTTGAAATAAAGTTACAGAATACATGAACATATATTACAAAAGTTATAAACTTACAACAAAACCCTAAAAAAAGTTAAACCCAAAATAAAATTAAGAAAAAATTTAAAAGAATGGGGAAAAGTAAAAAGTGTGGTACCACAAAAAAAAGGACAAAAATAAAAAAATATGTATTGTGACTCTGTAACATTATATAAACATACTTACTGCACAAAATAAATTGTTTCAAAAATTTACATGTATAAACACAAAATAAGAAAACATGATCATGAAAAAAAATTTTTTTTTGAATTGACTTGGCATGCATGCACTATATTACCAACAACAACAGCAGCTGACAGCTATATTTATACTTTCATATGTATGCTTATCGCATACCTTATATTTATATATATCCTTAATAATTATCCATAACCAAGGATATAAGGTATGAAAAAAATTTGTTAAAGGTTAACGGATATATTAGTTTTGTTGACGTACACAATACTTAAAGTTTTACCAAAATTTTCAAAGGAGTACAGTGCAAAAAAATAAAAATTACCATGTATTTTGAAATATGCCAACAAAAATTACACATTACCAAAAATATTCAACTATTATTTTTCAGATAAAACTTTGAAATTCAGAAACTGTTGTATTTTTGATGATTTCAAATTTGAAAATTGTAAATGCTTATAATTAAAACAATAGAAAAAGTTATGAAAGAAAAATCTATCATAATGTAAAAAACAATCGTTTAAAGTCTGAAGGGACTGAAATGTGAACTAAATCACAACTAGGATAAAATACAAATTCATGGCTTAAAATTTTAAAGTTAAGTAGTAAAAGGAAAAAAAATAATTAACTCTAATAATAAATGACAATAATTCCAATGTTACCAGTCTACAGCATAAAGAGAATGAAAAAAATTAAATGAAGCTTGATACCTCAACAAATTTTCAAAACAAACGAATTGTTGAAAAATTTAGGTTAGAAAAATAAGCTTAAAAGTTTAAATTTAATCGGGGGAAAAATACTTTAAATACACCACATGCTTTAAAGCATGAGATTGTAATTTATAAAAGAATACAGTAAAAAAATATATGATGCAATTGAAAAAAATTGCAAAAGGTAAATGAAGAAATTAATCTAAGTAAATACTGAGCATAATTTTAAAATATTACATGTTGCAAACCATATTGGGAGAAAAAAAACAACACTATAATCTTGCAGACACATGAAATAACAGTTATGCATAAAAATTTAAAAAAATGAAAATTAGTTCCTTTTGCTAAAAAGGTAATATACAGTTTTCATAAGTATAAGAAACAAAATTATAGCTGAAAAGGAAAACATTGTATGTAATGACATAAAAGGTAAGAAAAATTATGGTTATTACTATTGTTATTGAAAGTATGAAACTTTGCATCTGTTTGACAAGAGTTAATGAAGTGTCAAATAGTTTGACAGTACCGCTCCATTGGGTACTACATATAACTCTGCCAACAAGAAAAAAATTACACATTAGAACAAAATTACTTATAGAAAAAACTTATAGAAACAAAAAAAATAAATTATGGTAAATGTATCAGCTTCAAACAAAATGTTAAGAAATTTTGTAGTTGAGTTTAAGTCTCAACTTTAAAATGTTGTATTTTCTTGACTCACAGTCTTTCGAAAATGCTGGGTGGTGCGGATCAAAATTGTGTCCCTTAGAGTTATTCTATGCACAATTGCTACAATGAGGATTTTTGTGACAATGTCCTTCTTCATGGTTTTCACCACACCATACACATAAACGTGGTTTTGAACAGTGTTTTGCTGTGTGATTAAAGGAATTGCAGTTAAAACACCTAATGATTCGAATGAAACGCTTAGCTGGATACAGGACATCCTTAATATATAGAGATCTACGTTTTAAAACCAGGTGAGCAATGTCACCAGGGACGTCAGTCACATGATTGTATCTATTACCATCCTTACTTCTAAATTTCTTCATTAAGGTGACTGCTGGAAAGTCATTGTTAACAGTATTTCCTATGGCCTGGATTACTTGATGATCATCAATATTGTTAGGAAGGTTATAGACTATTACTTTAATTTTCTTGAGTTTTCTTGAATTATCAGATATGTTTGAGAGATTAATTTGATCATTAGAGATAGATGTATTAGCTATTGAATTATCAAAAACGGATGTGTTGAAGGATTCATTTACAGGAATGATGGGATCTTCGAGATCTGTTTGCGTGTCTACATCACACGTTGAAATTTTTACTTTTTCTGTAGATGTACTCTGTTTTAATTTTTCGAGAATTTTCCTGTTAACTTCTTCTAGATTTTCAGTGTCCTGAATGGCTTCTTTAAATTTATTCTCTATGAAAAGTTCATGCATCTCAATTAAATTATTTGCTTCAAATTGAAAAGTTTTAATTATCATATTTATTGCTGTATCATCAATTGAAAATTTACTATTGTTGGATTCAAGTAAGTATTTTATGGTTCCAGGAATAGATTTGTGAAAATCCTGCAAAGCAATGCTGAAAAATTGAGCACTGTTCATCTTCTGATCCATAATTGATTTAAATTAAATAATGAGTACACTTAAAAAAAAAAGAAAAACTTATGTATGGATCTATTCAAAACTTCAGAGAAAAAAAAATATACAATTCTTCAAAATACACATTTAAAATTTTCTTATATATATATCCACTTGAATTTGAAATCTTCTGTATTTTATTCTAAAGAATTAGTATTTCTTCAAATTTTATAAAAAAAAATATGCACATTCATTACACTTATTAACTATTGATATGAAAACTTAGAACATAGAGAAAATTTATAAAAAAAAATGCCATGTGCAACCATAATGTAGAAAAGAGCATCTCTTATAATCTAATTTCATCTTGAGTTATTTTCATCAAAAATGACCAAATTTTGCTTCAAATGGGTTATCATCTTCATATTTTAAATAAAAGTCACTTATTGTGATAAAAGACTGTATACAAAAAGTTCAAAACAAAAAAACTTGACGGCGAACCAATGCACTGTTTGTGCACTGGCACGTGCACCATTTGTTAAGTTGTAATATGGAACTCTTTAAAAAAACTTGAATATGATTATACTGGATTTTAAGCTTGTAATAATTAAAATTACTGATGAGGAACAGTTTATATGGAGTAAGAGTTCACATCAAGCTGACAACGTGATCGTACTAGTGGTGGTTCGTGATTCACCATCATTTTAAAGAATTAAAACTATTACCTGTAGAACTTGATATGGGGATGTAGGAGACAGAGAAAACAAATAATTAAGCTGGAACATCTTTTTATTTCAGGATGTGCAGATCTTTATAAGGAGAGTGCATGGCTTGAAAACTGTAGGAACTTCTGATAAAATTGTAGATGCGATATTTAGTAAAAAGAACCTGTCTTAATGAAAGGGATGCTGATCTGGTGTATAATTAAACGTTACTTAAAAGAAAGGTGGAACATAAGTGCCTTCCATGGCACACAATTAATCTTGGCACTGAGACCACACGTGGTCTGTGCAACATAATGAGTCCGTGTACTGCATAAAAACACAGCTATATCTTACGAAGCGAATCCACAGACTGCCTTTTTCCCGTGCGAGCGTTTTCAAAATCGCCGCGGAAAAAGTACGCCAAGCAAGGCCAAAACGATACTGCGCCAAAAATGGAACTCACGGCAACCTGCTTTCGCCAATTAGTGACCAGGGGGAGAAAGGGCGCTCGCAATGATGATAAACCTGATCACTCAGAAAACGGAACGTACGCTTGCAAAGAGTTGGCATTTTGCCAAAACGGTACTATTGATAAAAAGAGGATGCGTTATGACTGAATTTCCGAAATTAAAACGATAAAAGCTAATAAAAAGTTGATCGATTGATCAAAACATAAGATAATGAATTTTTAAAGGGAAAACTTAAAATGGATTAAATAAGATACATTAAAATTAAAGATTAAATAATTAAGACTAAGGATTAAAGATATTAAATTAGAGATATTGAATTGGGAAGAATAAGAGACAATATATCAACATGATACAAGATAAAGTGTTTTATTAAATTAAAGAAATGCTTGTCAAAACTTTTAAAATTTTATTCAAGACACAGATTTTTAATTTTATTATTTATTCTACTTTTGAACATATTAGTTCGCAATAATACAGAAATAATCTTAATTTTCGTCATATTTCCAACTTTCCTATATCGGTCATTAAAATTTTAATGCATTAATTTCTTCGGGATATTTAATATTATAGCATCGTGATAGTGAGTATATTTAAGCTTTTGAACAAATTTTTCAATGATCGGAAGTCATGAACCATATTTCATCAGTTTCAAAGATATTATACACTTTGCAGATGAACATTTTAATAAAATGTCTGTTATAAATTCTAATACTTATTTCCAATACAAACAAAATAAAGGTGTTAATATATTAAAGAAGTATTTGACAATATCTTGAAAATTTTATTCAAGACACAAATTTTTAAATTTTTTAGGTATTCTTATTCTACTTCTGCACATACTAGTTCGCAATAATACGAATATAACCTTAATTTGATCATATTTCCAACTTTTCTATCTCGGCTATTAAAATCTTTATGCACTCATTCCTGCAGGATATTTAATATTATACTGTCGTAATAGTGAGTATATTTGAAGTTTTGGATATTTTTTTTAATGAGTCGAAGTCATGAACCAAATTTGATAAATTTTAAAGTCTATTATAAGTTAAAGCAAGGAGAGATAGCGCACAAAGAGATTCGACGGGAAGGAGTAGAGTGCGCGCGCACTGACTCCATGTTGTTGTGCAGCAGCATTAATGCAGTGTCTACATGAATGTGCACACTCATTGTTCCGAGCGTCTTGGATAAAGCATTGCTATTTTGTTTTGTTTTTCCAAAGTAAGTGCTTAAATTTTCATAACTCTTCGTCAGAATTTTTATAGCATGTCTGTAGTACAAAATGTGTTGAACTGAAACGATTTCCTATAAGCTACTACCTAAGGATGTAAACTCCAACAATTCATTTTAGAAGTAGCCACATTTAAATAAAAGGCCGCGCAATCTCTCCTAACCAAAATAAGAGAGTAAGCGCATCTGCTCTTAGCAGAGATGCCGCATTTTCCCATAAGTTTCAGTGCTACGAAAAGGTTACGCAGCTTATTGGTAAATTTCCATGAATTGCAAATTACGTATAAAACATTTGAATGAATCAATTTTGAACTAATTTTGGAAAAACACATAATTATCGAAAATAAATTTGGAAACAAATTATTTTGCAAAAAGATACTTTTGCAGGTAAAAATTTTGTTAATAAATTAATAATACAGTTGTTATTAAATTAATTTTATATAATTATTTGTGTTAATAAATTAATAACATATTTGTTAATAAATTAATTAAATATATATATATATATATATATATATTTAATTAGGAGGTGGGGGAGCATGTGATAATAGCCATCGAATGTTTAACATTTGATTTTGCTATCACTGTTCTGGCCGAAACCCACTGCCACTAATGTATATTTTATCGAATGCTCGGCTGCTTTTGAAACATAACCCACTGCCGATGAGGCCGCAGCCTATCTTTTCCTAGTTTTTGTTAAAGTTTTAATGTTTACATAGTTATTTTTCTTGTTCTTCTTGTTCTGTGAGGGGGGGGGTGCGCTGGTTCAGGCTAAATATAATCTTATACTGCTTTATATTTAATTTATATGTTTTACTGCAGCTGTTTGGCGCATTTCACATGAATTTATTTTGTTTTTTGTTGGTGATTACTGTGCTTTACGTTTATATATATATATATATATTTAAATTTATGAACAATTAATTTGCTAATAAATAAATTTTGTTACCTAAAGTAAATTTTGTAATAAATGATTTATTTTATTATTATTATTATCTTTGCTAATAAGTTACGCGTACTGGAATTTTTAATACCTATTTTTAGGTCACAATGTAAAATAATTACAGGAGGAAGTCGAAGAAAGAAGGATCATGTATAGAAGAAATTCTAAAGTCCACCGTAGAGGCAATACGAAATAGATCACCTAAAATGCGTACGGAAGGCAAGGAATTCATTATTCCGGAATCCAGCTTGAGAGGTAGGCTGAACAAATCAGCTGAATATAAGATGCTTCCAGAAAAAGTGGGATAAAAAACTGACGGGAAAAAAAAGAAGGTCAATGAGGATGAGTGCAATGAATGTCTAGAACTGTACCGGGAGACAACTTCCACCGGTGACTGGATTCATTGTATTTCTTATGGCAGATGGTTACGAAAGCTGCACGATTTACAACAATAAGTGCATCGATTGTGAACGAAGACAACTTCGCTTAGCAAAAAAAACCCATTAAAACTGTGGAAATGAAAATGAAGAAATTTTCAAGTTAAACATGTTATCAGGTAGATTAATGTTAATTTGTAATCTAAGCCAAGCTTACTTTTTCTGAGATTTTAATCTTCTTAAATTAAAATCTTTAATTGTTGTTAAAATTATTCCCTTTTTTAAACATAAGATTGGAATATTCAATCCTAATACAATAACATTTATTAACAAAAACTTTACAACAACGTTATTTAAGTGTATGTATTACTGTTAACAATTAACTGTAGTTATTATTATTAACAATTTCTTCTACCCATGTGCGCAATCTTACCAACCGTGTAAGTAGAGATTGCGCAAAATATTTTTCTTGCTTTTATTACCGCTGTTCTATTAAATTACAGCCTAACAACAAGATAACAATAGAAATGCAGAATAAACAAATGAAGTCAAAGTTATTCATGGATAGTTTAACAAAAAATTGATATTTAGATTTATTATTATTATTCTTTTGAAATGTGCGCAGACTCTCCTAGCTTTACCTTATACTTTGCAGATAAGCAACTTCATAAAATGTTTAATATAAATTCGAATACTTATTTGCTATAGAGGCAAAATAAAATAGTTTAATAACTAAAGACGTGCATGACAATACCGTTAAAATTATATTCAAGAGTCAGTTTTTAAACTTTATGATATAGTCTACTGCTGTACGTCCTAGGTTTAATAATACGAAAATAGTCTTAATTTTAATCGTATTTCCAGATTTACTTTCTCGGTCAATAAAATCTTAATGCATTCCTTCTGGGCTATTCATACTACAGCAAAGCAATAGTTAGTAATTTTAAACTTTTGGATAAAGTTTTATAACGATTAGATGCAATAAACCGCATATCACAGTTTCAAATTCATTATACATCTTGCAGACGAACAACATTATAAAATGCTTTATACAATTTTGAATACTTATTTCCAATATTGACAAAAGACAGTGCATTAATAAATAAAAAATATATATATTTCAATACATTTCAAATTTCATTCATGACACATAATTTTAAATTTTTATGAGACATTCTATTTTTGTTCATATTACATTGTAATAACGTAAATGTAAAAGCAAAGTTTAAAAAAGGTATTTAAACTAGATTGGCTGATATTTTGAAACAAGATAACAAATAAAAGATCACGAATTAATGAGTTTTAGTGATTGTGAGTGATGTGTTTCAGTAACAAATTATCTGTCACAGTTGTAATCATTTTCCTAATCGTACGTATAAAACTAAATATTTATATCCGCCAGCGTCAAATTCTTTCAAGCTTGTGAACATTTAGTATAATATCCTCAAATCTGACGACCAAAAATACATCTCCATACATAAAACCCTCTGGGCAGTAGTTGAATAATTTGGAAAATTTTTCATTCGAGTTCAGTATTGACGGTGAATGCGAACAAATCTTATCGGGTTCTTCGTGTTTTATCTTCGTATTTTGCTATAAAATTAGATAAAATTGAATAATGCTAACGAAGCGTTCAACAAATAATGTGAAAAATGTCCAAGCCGGGAATTCAATAATTTTATTCAATAATTTTGAGCATAATTTCTCTGCTAATAATTAATTGAAAAATGAATTAAAATTATACCTACCCTATATATATATAATTCTAATGAAACAAATTTAAGAAACGGATATATGAAACGGATATATGAATCGACTGATTAAACAACTGATTATGTTTCAAGCTATTTCTCCTAAAATATGGAATACTTTGCGATGAAATTAACACCAAAAATCAGCATTGATCCGCAGATCTCAAAACTGGTATTATAATTTTTAAATTCGAATTAGTTTTCGAAATATTAATTTTTTTTAATTTTATGTACATTTTTCTAATAATGGCAACTAAAATTTTAATCAAACATATATATATTTTTTCATATTTCAGAAAAGGTTGACATGGTAACCCGGCTATTGTTGGTTATTTGATAATAAATGTTTATTTACTTTTATTTCTTTTTATAAATTATATAAATTATTTTGTTCTATAATTATTAACAATTTCTTTATATTTCCTTTAGAAAATAATAGAAAATAGTTAAAAAAATACGGTACTACTTAGTTATTCCGTCGACCAATTTCGCCAAATTATACAAATTGACATAATTTTTATTTAAATAACGAAAGAACAAATAAATTAGTATAACATTAATAAATATACAAAATAAAAGACGAAATAAAAATCACTTGATGACGTAAACACGTGTAACTTGCTTAAGGTCAAGTGAATGTGACGTTTACGATCAACCATTATTGGCATTTAATCTTATAGTTTGGGGATAGATTTTTGGTCTACGGGATAACTAAGTAATACCAAAAATGCATATGTAACTGGTATTTGAAAACGAGGTTTTCGCCAAATTTTCGTAAAAAAAAAGAAAAAAAAATCACGCCAAACCGGCTGTGCGTATATGACATCTGGCAAAATATTACCACTCGAAAAAAAAAAAATGCTAACTGGCGAGTTGAAAAAAAAGCTATTGGCGAGATTTGCATCCGGCTAGCGTAACAGTACCAAGAATTCTTTGCAACCATGGCAAATTTTATGTAGTTTTATTATGAAAAATTTTTTTTGATTTTTTAATGAAAATGGAAAACTTACGGTCCCATATTGGCGCGATTTTTATCTGACGCCAATGTCATATACGGAACGGGCACTTAACTGGCGCCAAAGTATCGTTATTTTGCTTGATATGGTAAGCCGCATGTTGTTGTTTATGCTGTTGATGCGTTCCCCAAATTGGCGTCGTTAAAAAATCGCGCCAATATGGGACGTATATGACATCTGTGCCAAACTTTCATATGAACGGCGAAGGGATCAGACCGTATTTGTTTATGGCAGGTGATAACTTGAACTATTATAATATAGATGAAATGATGGCGATAGAATAATATTTGGCGACTTATCACCTGTGCCTGGCTAACATTAAAGTACCAAAATGGCACCTAGACTATAAATAGCGAAGTGGTCCGCCTGGAACTGTTGATGATAGTCACATGACTTAGGCTATTGTTATAGAAATTGTTTTAAATTACCGGGTGACAAAGACACTCTGTACACTTAATTCATTTTATTTCAACTTCTTTTCAAATGTTTAACTGATCCTCTTTAATCAAACACGAAACTAATTCTTATATTTTTCAACAGATATTTCTCTGTAGCTATATTTTATGGAGCAATTTTGTACACTATATTAATGAGAATATTGTTTTTCCTTAAAAATTTCCAAATGTTAATTTGTGAAAATATAAAACAACAACGGAAATCATTCACCCGGTGTAAACTCTTTCCAATACCGTCAGAATATTGTTATAAAATTTCCTTTTTTATCCACAGAAATGAGATATCTAAAGAAATACTAAAATAGAGAATAGGAATTCTGCTTTTTCAGAATTTAGTGTCGCCCCCGACATTTCCATTACTTCATTTTCTTCTGGTGGACTGGTGGATTCTATTATTATGAAACAGCCATTATAAATGGAGCCTTTAGGTGAAGATGAAAGAGCAGTCGTAAAAAGTTAGAACTCTGATTTTCTGGCCAGAGTGAGGGAAAAAAATTAACATAATTAAAAAAAAAAAGAAAAATTATAACCATTTTTTTTCTATTCTGACCACAAAATCTAAGAGTTCTAAATTTTCATCTTAACCTAACGCTTCATTTATAATGGCTGTTTCATTATAATAGAAGCCACTAGTCCATCTGAAGAAAATAACTCGGTTAAGCTGTATTCGGATAATCGGTACTCTACTGTAGTGCAAAACATATTTCAATTTTAAGACTTAAAGCACACGCTTTTATTTCTATGTAAAATGACGTCATTTGCATTAATATAGATACTTAAAATTAAATATAGTTTATAATAGCTCCATGTTTAATCATAAATCATTAATTTATATTTTTCTCAAAATAGCACGTATTTTTATTACATTTTTTCAGTTTTTATGGGGAAATGGCAACAAAAAGATATAATTGCTATTTTCCCTATACTTACTATAGAAATGGAGTGCTTGAGTGGCCAAAATGAAACCAATGTCGCTAAAAACGACAAAAAAAATTAATATTTCAAAAATAAATGGAGATGCAGTTTTCAAATAAATTATATTAAAAAGTACTTTTTTTTTCCAATACGACAGTATAAACATTGAAAATGTGAGATGCTTAGAAGTTTAAAAAAAATTCTGTAGAGTATTTAATCGCACAATGAAACATCGACTTTTATTTCACGGCTGTCTTATACAAGGTAACGTTATTTATTGGAGACGATACAAAATAAGATGGGAGAAAATAAGCATACCGGAGGCTAAAAAACATAATTCAGTAAAAATTCATTTTTTGCAATTGCTGTCCATGACCTGTAATTTTCGAGGATTCTTACTTGAAGCCAAGTATGCGATCTATATAACTCTTACACACCACGTAATATAATAAAACATATAGACCGGTAGGCGACTGCACAAACATCGAGTTGACGGCTGAAATTCCAGGATTACTTAAAACTAGATTTGCATATTAAAATGCAACTGGTCTTCCAAGTCATATCTTCGTGGAAATCACCGTCAAACCCGATTTATGTGGTTGACTGATAAACCTACCGAACAAGCACTAAAATCTGGTCTTTAGTCTTATATTTACCACGAATATATGACTTGGCAGATCAGTTTCATTTTAATATGTGAATCGAGTTTTAATTAGTCCTTGAAATTCAGCCCCCAACTGGATGAGGTGATGGTCTGTGCAGACGCCTACCAATCTAAAAATACTATTACACAAGGCTTCAAAATTGCCTCTAATTCCGAGCGACTCAGTGTTAACCTATATTCAACAGAGTCGAAAAACTGACGAGTCGCAGGCAATGTTTGACTCTTGAAATTTTTACGTGTAAAAGTGATATTACACGAGGCATCACAGTTGCTTCAAATTCCAGGCGTCTGCGTGTTATCCTATGACTCCAAGGGTGTCGCTTGGACAGCAGGCAACTATTTTGTGTTGGAGAGATTTTGACGCCTGAAACGAAGCGAGTTGCCAGTAACAGCCAATAAAATGCTTAAAAAACTGACGATAGAAAAGTCTTTTCCCGAACAGCCAATGAAATGCTTGGAAAACGAAAAAAATGGTACGTTAAGTGCTTCACGTAAAAATTGCAAGCGACAAAAATGAACTGAGACTCGAGGGTTTTTCTGCAACATACGTACCACTTTTTTCGTTTTCCAAGCATTTTATTGGCTGTTCGGGAAAAGGCTTTTCCATCATCAATTTTCCATGATTTGACTGGCTACGCAATTCGTTTCAGGAGTCAAAATCGCTCCGACCCAAAATAATCGCTTGCTTTCCAAGCGACTCCCTTGAAGCCACAGGGTAACATTGAGACGCCTGCAACTAGAAGCAACTTTGACGCCTCCTGTAATAGCACTTTTAGTTACGGGAAAACTGGCGAGATGAATGCAATTTTTGTCGCTTGAAATTTTTACGTGTTAAGTGCATATTATAAGTAAAAATTGCAAGCGAAAAAATCGCCTGAGACTCGTGAGTTTTCCTGCAACACACATACCCCATTTTCGTTTTCGAAGCATTTCATTGGCTGTACGGGAAAAGGCTTTTCCATCATCAATTATCCATGGTTTGGCTGGCTGTTACTGGCTACGCAATTCGTTTCAGGAGTCAAAATCACTCCGACCCAAAATAATCGCTTGCTTTCCAAGCGACTCCCTTGAAGCCACAGGATAACATTGAGACTCCTGCAACTAGAGGCAACTTTGACGCCTCATGTAATAGCACTTTTAGTTACGGGAAAACTGGCGATATGCATGCAATTTTTGTCGCTTGAAATTTTTACGAGTTAAGTGCTTATTACAAGTAAAAATTGCAAGCGAAAAAATCGCATGAGACTCGTGCGTTTTCCTGCAACATTTTAATTGTTTTCGATTGGCTAAATATATTTACACATCTAACCATAACTTTTGATTTTCCAATACACTGTTAAAAATACCACTTTTGCTGAACCTGTACAATGCACTGTAATGTATTTATATGAATAAATTGATTTATCTTTTGTGCCACGCTATCCAAAATCAAAAGTAAAATTTATGTAAATGATTTCTTTACGTCATAATATCCATTTATATATATTTCGCTTAGTTTGGATACAATGACGCAAAGAAATCACAAAAAACTGATTCTGTGATGATTAACTAACGTGCTACGTGCTACGGAACAGTAAGTAAAGTGTTATTGTGTTTTGAAGTGCATTATACCTTTGCCCCGTAAAATTACGAGCTGTACAAAATGATGGGCATGGATTTTTATTTTATTTTATTTTATTTTTACGGGGTATGACCGGAATCTCTGCTGCCGCCCACTGCCCATAATTTTACAGGGGTATTTTTAGATACTTAGAAAATTAAGGGCAATCCACATATTCTTGCAGTTCTAGCCCATCTGTTGGGGAAAATACAGTACGATCCCCTACATTTTCCTCCGCTGGGGTGTATACCTTGACACAAAATGATGGGCATGGATAATTTTTTTTAAGGGGTATGACTGGAATCTCTGCTGCTGGCCCTCTGCCCTTAATTTTACAGGGATATTTTTAGATACTTAGAAAATTAAGGGCAATCCCCATATTGTTGCAGTTCTAGCCCATCTGTTAGGAAAAAGACAGTACGATCCCATACATTTTCCTCCGCTGGGGTGTATACGTTGACACAAAATGATGGGCATGGATAATTTTTTTTAAGGGGTATGACTGGAATCTCTGTTGCTGGTCCTCTGCCCTTAATTTTACAGGGATATTTTTAGATACTTAGAAAATTAAGGGCAATCCACATATTGCTGTAGTTCTAGCCCATCTGTTAGGAAAAAGACAGTACTATCCCATACATTTTCCTCCGCTGGGGTGTATACTTTGACACAAAATGATGGGTATGGATAATTTTTTTACGGGGTATGACTGGAATCTCTGCTGCCAACCTCTGCCCTTAAAAATTTTTAACAGTGTACCCAATGTACATCCTAGTGATGCATATCCGGGTCGTTATATTTGAATTATCTTAACATTCTTATAAAGCAACGGTTTCTCTTCATACACCATAATCTAACAGAATTATTTTGTGTGTCCCGCTAAAAGAATTGTAGATGATGCGTACTTCATATTCGATTGCAAAAGTTTTCTAATGGACTTTAATAATATTTAAAATTTACATGGAGATCCAAGCATTTTTACGATATTTAAAGTACGGACAGATATACAGACAGACGACCAGCCAAACTGAAGTCATAAACATCTTTCAACTATGTTCGAAAGAGTTAAATACTGTTTTTAAGTGATGTTAAAATATGCGTGAAAGAAATTATCCGTTAATTAAAGTATATTAAAATATTTTAAAACTGTTTTCATGATTTTTTAAAGCCAAAATAATAAGAAAAATTACTAGTTTTATGATAAGAAACCAACTAATTAGTTAAAATTACTGTCACAAAAAGATAAATTGCTGTCGTCAAAATTGCATCTTGTTTATCTTCTCCTGTATTCAAAACGATAACAGCTTTTCAAAACTTCCGTATCTGAAAACAAGATTGATGTGAGCTGTAAATATTAAGGTAAGCTTAATTCATTATTCATTAATGGTAAACAAATGGAATACAAATGACGAGAAAAGTAAAGAACGGGAGTGATCCAGAGAAATCCAGTAATTTTTATTGGATTCTTTCTCGTAATTTTTATGACTTTCGAAACGAAAAACATTGTACTATCTTTAAAATTACAAGGGGATAAACCAATTTGTGATGTTAAAATATTTTTTTCTCTTAAAATACTAAATGTACGGTGATGAATGGGGTATTTTTCGAAAGGTTTTGCAAACATCTTTTAACATAGTATACTTGTATATCGTTAAAACACATTGTTTGATAAAAAGAATTGCAGTTAATTAAAAAATAATGAAAAAGGCATCCGCAAATAATCTCAAAGATTGGGATGAGAAATCCTCTGACGGGTCTACTGTTTTTTTTCTTTTCTATTGATAGCTCTAATAGATTTTTTACATTTATTTTTTAGAATGCCCTCTAAAAATTCTAAAAATAATATTTATCTGAAAAATAGCAATAATGCGTTCAAATAAAGTTTTGAGACGTATAAATATCGCTATTTTTATATTGGACTGATGTCGGAAATTAACAGCCAAAGAAGTCTCCAAACGTTGCTATTTACAGGCTTTTTTTCATTCTGTTCATTTCGGTGGATTAAGCGCTAACTTAGATTATATGTCTAAAATTTGTGTTTTATTTCTATTTTATTTATTCATAATGACAAACTATTTATATTAATTTAAGTGCAAATATGTTTACCTTTCATAATCGCCTATAGGCAATAGAGATAGATTTCAAACAAAATTCAGGCTTGAAAATTAAATTAAAAACGATAAAAATTGAGTAAATCACGATACAGTTTCAAATAAATTGCGATATAGTTTTCAAAGAAATTCCATTTGAAAGTATAATCCCCCCCCCCTCCCTATTCCGCGGTGTAAAAATTGATAGTGTGTGTGTCGTAGTCACGACCTAAACACCTTGGTTTTCCCCTGCATTCAATGGAGGATATTCCAAATATGGGTTCGAGGCTGAAAAAAGTCACGTAATACCGGTAATTTACCCAAGGAACTTCTAACTGATAAGAAGGGAAGATACTACTACTTTGCCTCATGAACCGTTTCATTGGCCAGCGGGGATTTACATTACACGTCCACGGAGCCTTCCCTTCTTTACGATAGAAGGTTTTACCTTGACCACGTGATCAAAATGTAGATAGAATATCCTCCATTTTGCGTCTTGAGTTCGTTTTAACTCAAGCTAGGCATACCTTTTGTCCACCAATCCCCTTGGTTTTACCAGTTGTCGCCCACGTGAGTCGTTCCTTTCGCAGTCCTTGCGATCTCCCGTTTTACCTACTTTGACTTTGACTTCGCATAGTCTGTCTGCCACGTTTGGCGTGTTAGCCCGCGGAAGTTGGCGTTTCCCGTGTTTCCATTTAATACCTTGACGCACGCTGTGGTGGTTTGCCTTTTTGAGTTGGCAACCCTTGCTCTGCTCATCATCTGTGGGTTTCGCTAGCAAAGCGATATAAGCAAGCGTACAATGTCAATACTGGAATCTGGAGTATACTGACACAGATGCGCCATCTGGTGGATGGGGTGAATAATGCGAATACGCGGGTTTTCAGTATGACGTCATATGTGACAGAATATCTACGATCTGCGCATCTCTTGCGCATATTTTCTGAATCTTTACTCACTTATGGAAGATTAATCTTGTTTACGAGATTTATAGCAAAATATTTTTATTACAGCTGGTGTTGATAAAATTATGTACATTTAAAAAAAATAGTTGCAATATCATTTTAATTTCGGGAGAAAAGCACTAATGCTACGGAAGCCTTACTGCCTTTTGCTCTTAAACTAAAATGGCATTGCGATTTTTTTTTAAAAAATACACATATTTTTATCAAAACAAGCTGTAACAAAAATATTTTGCAATAAATCTGGCAAACAAGTTTCATCTTCTGTGAGTAAGTAACAATCTGAAGTTCGTAATTGAATTTTTAACAGGGATTTTCTAAATGGCTTTGTCTGTAAAAAAAAAAATCTAATCTGGCGATTTTATGAAAATTATTGAAGTTATTGCATAGACTCGCAAAATATTTAAATAAATAAATGAACAACACTTGCTCGTTTAATAGTACAACATTTAATCCAAGCATTTTAAATTAAAGTGATTCGGAATATAAAATGAAATTAATTTTAAATTAAATTAATGAAATATTTGCTAGTTAAATATGATGATTGCAATGCCATTAAGAGAATATTGGAAATTTATTGTTTGCGTATGATAAGCGAGCAAAAGGACTTAAAATTAAATATTTTATTTATAATTAAATTCTATACATATTCTAAACATTCATATACGTCGTATTCTCATCAGGAATACAACCGTGTATATCATTTTTTATAACTTTAGCACATCAAGAATTGAGTAAAAAATAAGACTACAGAATTCAATCTTTACACATTAACTACTTACTAATTTTTATGATTCATTTTTCATTTCATTAAAAGAAAATAATTAAAATCGAGTGTATTTAAATCAACAACATTTGATAATATATATTAAATAATATTTTATCTTTTTTTAATAAATTAAAGTTAAAATACGTAACTAACTTGTTTTACTCTTTGGAAACGGACAGATATGAATTCTATAAGAAAAAGAATTTTCTTACAATTTCGAAAACTACAGTTACTCGATGGCCAACATTTTGCCATTTTAACAAATAACATTAGTTCTAAAAAGAATTGTTTTTATTTAAATAATTAACTAGAATAAATAAGTCAAAAAACACGAATAAAAATTAATAGAATATTCTATTCCTGTCAGAATATAAATGCTACAAACAAATGAAACACGACGTTTGCGCTTGCGCAGTTATTTCATAAATGTGCAATTAATAGATTATCCATAAAGAAGAAAATAGTTAGGCATCTTTCTGCAGTTTCACCCCGTCCGCTACATGGTGTGCGACCTTGTTTGATGTGACCTCGTCTTTAATCTTGCGGTTACCTCTCCCATTTAAGATTGGACGCTTACTTATATCGCTTTGTTTCGCTAGTGTCGACAGAGGATCTTGCGGGATTGTGGAGAAGTGTTTGCAGTGCCTTGTAATTTTCGAGAATGCGTTTGGGATGCCGCTGCGTTGTGATGGATGCTTATTGACAATGAAGATGACTATAAGAAAAGGTGCTATGCTTATTATCATTAAATGTATTGTTTTGTACTTTTTATAATATCTTACCAAGTTCATTGCAATATGGGTACATTTCTGCTGTTCTAGTAATTTATTTTTATGTTGACTGTATCATATGTCGATAGACTTAGAATTTAGCAGCAGTAGGACAGATATATTTTGACATCAGTTTCCCCATTGAATTAGTTCTACCAGGATGCTTTATGCTCTAACGAACAGTCACTTCCAGTCACTTTATACTTAACGATTGCTACAGTATCAGTTCATGGAAGTAAAACTTCCCAGTTACCTGGTTTATTTTCACTAGATATTTATTTTTCAAAAAATCACAACGCAACATTATAATTCCACTATACATCAAGTCCATTGGATTCTTGCAAAAGAAATATCCTATAGGTTGGAGTCAAATGCCATCAATTTTAACTAAAGTATTGCATCTTTACAGTTTTTTAGATCATTCTTTTAAGTTAACCTAGAGTTAACACTTAGCTGATTTAACCACCCATCCTTCGCATTCTACGAATGCATGTTTTACTTTTAAAGTTGATTTTTAATTATCGACTCTTATTAAACGTCAAATGGTACAGGCTCAATCAACCAGCCAGTTAATTTTAACACGATAGTGTGGTATTTCGAAATTAAAAAAATTGCAATGAAAGTTAATAAAGTTAAATTTAATCGTCTGCTGTTGCCACAATCAAAATAACGTCGGAGTCCCGCACAGACACGTTTTTCCTTTATAATATAGATAGAGGGAAATACAGACTTTAACGGTGACAAATGCGGCAAGCAGGATGCTTTAATTATGTCTGAAAAATTTCGTTCGATCAACGTGAATGCTGTTACTAAATTAATGCATTGTATGCACGTCTAGACAGGACGCTAATCTGTAACTGCCACACCACGCTAATGAACGACTAGAGACGGATCCGCGTCCTACTCAGTTAACGTTTTAATTAATTTTTGTTATAAAACCTTGAGAAAATACCGAAGTATTTTAATTAGTAATTTAGGTGAAATTTTGTAGATTGAAATCCTAGTCGAATAACTGAAATGCGCAACATTAGGCTGCTTACTATTGTAAAAATAAATGCTGAATATTGCTGTTTGGTTGAAAAAAAAGATGTTAAATAGTTTTTAAATTTCTTCAATAAATGTGTATCAAGCACAAAAGTGTTTTCACTTCGCTCAAACCGTGGTAATGCGAAAAAAAATGAAAGAGAAATTTAGAACATCTCACGCAATTCCAATAGTAATGCTTTATAAAAAAGTACGAACTTCTCTTTGATTTTAAAACGCCTTTTTAGAAAACGTAACTATAAATTTTACTGTACTGAAATTGCGATTTTAACACCTACTTAAACAAATTACAACATTGTCATTTTTTAAAGAATTTTGAAAAGAATATAAAGATATATTACAAAGGAAGCAATTAACTACTATCATTATTTTTCAGTTATATTAAGAAATATTAATTACTTAATTATTTAAAAAGTATTTGCTTTAGTGGTTATCTCCATTTAGTTCCAATCACCCATAATTATTTTTCTTATTCCTCCAGGAAAATTTTGGTTGATTGCTTCGGACTCCTCTGTTTCGCACACTGTATAAGTTTCTTTGATCGCAATCTCAATGTCTAAGTCAGCATTTATTAACTTTATCCGACGAAAAATAGTACTTAACTTCCAGACCTTTCTTTCCTAACCTTTTTGTAGTCATTAACAAAAGAAAGGGGAGAGTCAACAGTGGAAAGGGGTGCATTTGGATTCGTCGACCAATTTCGGAACGATTAGGATACTATGAAAGTAATAAAATGTGAAACGCACCGCTTTACTAGAACAAGGGTACCACAGTCCGTAGGATCTGTTTATTTAAACCTTAAGTTAAGTGTTTCGTTTAAACCTTAAGTTAAGTGTTTCCTGTTCTATGTCCAGAAAACAGACGGAAATTGATACAATTAATTTCACTTTTTAAAATTTTTGGAAGACATTAATGCAAGAATAATTCCGAAATTCACCATTCCTTTTATGCTTAGATATACAAAATCAGAATTGAATTTTTTAAATTTTCATTAGTGTGTCTAAAAATGTGAAGTACACACATGTAACATATACAACGACAAACAGCGATTGAGATATGATCGTACAGTAAGATGAACATAACATCAATTTCAATTAAGGAAGAATAAATTAAATATATTTTTTTGTAACCTTGTAGAGATTTTCATAATTATATGTAGTTTATTTATTTGGAAAGAGGACGTCTACTCATTAAAAATTGCACCATGTTTCATTTTTCAAAGGGTAACACCCAATTTAGACACTATAGTTGATTTTCCGTAATATGGCTGTTGAATGTTACCTTAAATATAACATACAGAATACATTGTCTTCAAACACATACCTTTAATTATGAAATTTAGCTTCAAATTGATATTTATTTTTTTTTTGTCCGTATTTGAATTTTTGCATAAAAAAATTCGCAAGGTTAAACTCATGGTTATGTAATTTTACCTCTCACTCCTACGTTTGCTTTTCAAGTTGTATAGAAATGTTACACTTCGGTGGTTGCAGTTATCTCTTGTTACCTTTTTAATCAGCAGAAAATAAAGTAATTTTTTTTTCGAAGATAATCTTAGAATCTTTTTTAAGATTATTTCTCAAATCCTCAAGATTTTCCAATTTTCCAAGAAATGTTTAATTCATAAAAATTTTGTTGATTTTATATATAAATATTTTGCATTATATTATTTCGGTTACCAATTCAATGATACTGGCATCCATTTACGAATTTTTTTACAAATTTATGGATAAACATCTAACACATTTTTTATAACACTGTTTCTTTCATAACTCATTATATTTAACAAATTTTCATAAACTATATATGTATATATATGTCCGGGGCACTTTGATGCAAAGATCTCAATTAATCTTTGAAAATTAAGTATTGCTATTTGAAAAATGAATGTTTCTTTAATTCTTAAAATGTAGACGCTCATTACTGAAAAACTAAACCACGTTAAAATACAAAGAACCCTATGGAAATTAAATGGATACATTTTTAATTATTGCATTAATTAGAACTTAATTTAAGCCCTCGTTCGAAAAATGTTTAAGAACTGTAGAGTTCAATCGTATTTTTGCTTAATAAGTCTGCGTGAGGCTATGACGAGTTACAGTAGTTTTTAAAAAGTGAATCTCAAAACAAGCCAAATGCTTCAAAAGTCCGCTAAAAACGCACTGGATATAGAACACAAAATTTAGATTCGATGGTTTAGATGATCTATCAAATGAATAAAATTAATTCCCGCGCTTCAAGTCGAACGATAACAAACACAAGTGTTCATAATGCAATTGAAAAAACTGTGGGATTAGTAATGGTACGGTTGCCAAATGATTGAGAAAGGGTAATGCAGAAATCCTTCTAATTTAGAGAATAACTGAGCAGGATTCTGATCATATAACGGTGTGACCTCTGTTGGACTTTTGTTAGCAAATGAACAGTTGGCAAGGGGTAATGTCAGACAAATGTCTTTTTGCACGCTTTTTTCGCTTTTACAGCCTCCCTACACATGCTAGTGAAGGTGTAGGGAGGCTGTAAAAGCGAAAAAGACGTTCGTCTGACATTAGCC
Source organism: Maratus speciosus (assembly GCA_963932465.1). Taxonomy (NCBI): domain Eukaryota; kingdom Metazoa; phylum Arthropoda; class Arachnida; order Araneae; family Salticidae; genus Maratus; species Maratus speciosus. Next base: position 22,860,326 of record OZ010786.1, read on the forward strand.
TAATGGTATGGTAAGGCGAACATTTGTTATTGTGGGCTGACGACGAATGGTAATTAGCCATCTCTTAACCAACGTCCGCCCAAACTTTTTGTGCTACTTGGTAAGTTTCTAAGGTATCTACTCAAATCTGAGCATGGAATGATCACGATTTTACACCAATGGCTTGATTAACTACGATGTCATTTTATTTAAAAACAACGTTTGAACACACAATAAAATAAGTTGATTTGATCATACGTATACGTTTCGTGAGTACTATAGACTCGCATCCTCAGTGTAAAAACTTTAAAAACAATATCCCCTCAACTACATATACGATGAAAACCCAAATGTCAAAACAAAATACCAAAAGACTATCAAGTTCGAACAGCCAATGAAATTAATGCGGAAGTGAAGTGTCGTGACACAGCAAATCAACCACAGAAAGTATTTAGCTTCAAAATTATGATCAAATCAACTTATTTTATTGTGTGTTCAAACGTTGTTTTTAAATAATTTATATTTCCACACAAGTTCTGTACTTACTACGATGTCATTTATCAGAAACTCAGATTTTCGTAAGACGGCTTTAGTTACGTTGGACCTATTTAGGAAATAGAATCTGTGGTTTGCGTAATTAAAATACAAAGTTTTAATGAAATCATTATACGCAATCTTATGTCTGTGGGAGTATGCCGTAGTTTTTATCGATCACAGGGACTTATACTTGATAAAGCAGTTGTGAACTTGGTAGAAAAGAATTCTCATTTGGACTGAAATTTGTCGGTTACTCACATGTAAAGAGATGTTCTACGATGTCATATATCAGAAACTCAGATTTTCGTAAGACGGCTGTAGTTACGTGGCCCCATTTAGGAAATAGAATCTGTGGTTTGCGTAATTAAAAGACAAAGTTTTAATGCAATCATTATACGCAATCTTATGTCTGTGGGAGTATGCCGTAGTTTTTATTGATCACAGGGACTTATACTTGGTAAAGCAGTTGTGAACTTGGTAGAAAAGAATTCTCATTTGGACTGAAATATGTCGGTTACTCACATGTAAAGTGATGTCCTGCGACATTGTTTTTTCATTGAAAATTTACTCGAAGCCTTCTTTAATTCCAAAATGCTCAGAGTTATACTGCATTTTAAATTTATAATAATCTCTGTATGATTTACAAACAAATAAAAACGAACTTGAATCGCATAGACAATTCGTGGAAAACTGAGCGCTATTTTAATTTTCGACATTTTTTTCTGGACTATTTCATTTAATTTCGGTATTCTCTGAAGATCTTCTTTCGGTTGTGGTACGATAAGTTTTCTTAATTTCATACACGTAAGCTAATCTTCTACAGTTCGATTATAAATCGTTAAGGGAGATTTTACTTATTTGGGCTAATTTTTTTATTGTTTTTCATTTTCATTATTTTTTCATTCTTTAAGTATGTAGATTGGTACCTTAAAGCTGCTTAGTAATACTCCAAATCCTTGTAATAATTTTTGGTTATGAATGGAACGTCACTAGTTAAATGTAACGCTAGTTTATAATTTAAAACTTGTTATTCACAAAACTGTTTTTTAAACTGTGCAACCGTTTTTCTAGAAACTAATCGAGCTATTTTCTAGATTTTTATTGAAAAGAAAAGTAATCGTTTTTGCTGGGGCTTACACCAAAAGTATAATTTCCATTTATTTATTTATTACAAAATCGCGAAATGTGAAAAAAAATCTGCTTAGTAATATTCCAAATCCTTGTAATAATTTTTGGTTATGAATGGAACGTCACTAGTTAAATGTAACGCTAGTTTAAAACTTAAAACTTGTTATTCACAAAACTGTTTTTTAAACTGTGCAACCATTTTTCTAGAAAACTAATCGAGTTATTTTCTAGATTTTTTATTTAAAAGAAAAGTAATCGTTTTTGCTGGGGCTTACAGCAAAAGTATAATTTCCATTTATTTATTTATTTATTACAAAATCGAAAAATGTGAAAAAAAAATCGAAAAAATTACATTTTGTTTTTTCAATGGTCGTCATTTTTATCAGAAATGAACATTTTAAACTAAATATTTGCAGGCAACAGAGAAATTAATATATTTTAATAATATGGCGAACCAATTAGTTTCAGTTGGTTGTGACCGTGGGAACACTATCGCTTTAATTAAATTAATTAGCAATATCGTTTATTAATTGTAAATTAACGGCGCGCACAAGAAGGTAATCCCCGTCACTTAGGGCGTATTATTATTTTTTTATACACAAAAATATATCAATAATTAAGTGAAATCTGAATAAATAAAAAGCAAAAAGATCGCAGGTGATATATGTTTTCTCTATAACCGAAAATAATCGTAAAAATCAAGTTTTAGGCCAAAGTAGTGGAACCTCCCGTTACATCATACTAATTATTTAATACATGGACTAAATACTTTGGTTGAGAATCCGCGCACTCCACACTAATGCTATTATGAATTCCGTAACTTTAACTGCTAAAACTTTATGGGCAATATAGTGATAATGAAATAAGATAATCATCCACAAAGTAAGTTTCCCATGGCCCGTAAAAAGAAACAAAACATAATTACATGGAAATATATATTGCAAAATATACAGCAATGTTTCAGCTTTTTCTCAACATAAGAACCACCAGAATTGTAACACTTGTCATTGAGTGGGATAACTTTTGTAGCTTAGCGTCGTAGAATTCTGCCACTTGTAATGAAGCCAGCCTCATTCGCAGACTGTCGCAGATGCCGCAGTTGTCAATCCACGTCTCAACACCCGTAACGATCCTCGTTGCCCTCATCGTAGTATCTCTGCAGAGATGTGCAGAAAAAATCGGCTGCATGAAAGGATCACAAAGCACCTGTTGTTCCGGAAATTGTGCACCAGGTGGGTTCCGAAAATTGTTACATCTGGATACAAAACCAAACGCATGGGAGCATCATTGACTTTTCTGCAGCGATACCACAAGTAGGGCAAGAAATACCTCGAAAGGATCGTTACCAGTGAGGAGACTTTAGTTGACAACTGTGACAGGCTGGCTCCATTCACAGGTGGCAGATTTCGGTCACACTGGACTAAAAAAATCTGACATGTGTTACAATATGTTGAGAAGTAGAAGAAAAACTGTTGTTTATTTTGCAATAAATCTTTCCACGTAATTATGTTTTGCTTCTTTTTACTGGCCGTGGGGAACTTATACTGATAAAAATTTCACCGTTGGATTACGGGAAAAGCTTGGCAGAACAGATTTCAGCATTTTCCAGAATATTACAGTATGCACCGTTATCTATTTAGACTGTATTAGGCCGTAAATGGCAGTAAATTTTTTTAACGCATTTGACCGTAAATCACAGTAACTTTCAAGAACGTATCTGACCGTAAACCACAGTAACTTTGAAGAACTTATCTGACTGTAAATCACAGTAATATATAGAGTGTAAAGGAGTGTATTTGACCGTTTATGACCTTTTTTTTTTAGTATCAATTATTATTTTATTTCAATTTCCATTAAATAGATATAAATTCTCTGTGTGTTGTATCTTTTGGGAATTGAAACTGCATTTTACGTAAGTGCTAGCAACAGAGATATATAATATTCTAATTTTAGTGGATTATCAGTCTTCTTATTGTAAAACATTATAATTGACAGCTTTTTATGTATTAATGTATATGTCATTTATATATTCGCATAAGTTTCCGTTTTAATTTAAAAACTATCAAAAGAACATTATTGTAATGTGTAATAAAATAGCAATAATAATATAATTATTACTGAATTATTATTGTATTACATTATTGTACATTATCAGTAATCTATCTTTTACAAAATTCAATCTTAGAGAAATGGACCCTTCACAACATTTAAAACTTAGATTTCCACTTTTAAATAAATTCATTTACAATAATATTCCAGATTTCAGTAACCGTTTTTCCTTTCCTCACCCTACAAAGTTAATATCGCTAAAATCTGATGTTTAAAAAAACTTAATAAATAATAATACTCCAAACATCCCCCCCCCCCACCTCCTCATACACATACTTATTACACAGAATTTAAAATTTTAATTTTTCTTAAAAAAGAATACTTTATTAATTGTATTAACAGAAATGAATTGAACGAGAATCTAATGGAAATGTAAACAGTTTATTAAAACCCTTTAGCTAATTTTATAGCTTTTATTTTATACCTTTTCAGCAATTGGTAAAATATAAGAAAAAAACCTTTACAATATTAGATTAAATTGCATAATAATTGGTAACATTATAAAATATTTTCACATCTATTCCCAACCCCTTTTATTTTTACCCCTTTTTATTTTTTTGAATTCTTATTTCATTATAATATATTTTTAAAATAATCATAGCCATTTTTCTATTTTTTATTTATCCATTTTATTATTATTATTATTGTTATTATTTTAGGATGAGGAAAGAAAAGGTGGCGAGTGTAATTTGGAAGACAATTTTAAATGAATTTATTAAAAGGTTTTAGAGTTGTGAAGTGAACATTTTTCTGAGATTGAATAGATTACTGAAATTGTAATTTAATAATAATGTAATAATAATATAAAAACATAATAATAATATAACAACATTATAATAATATAAAGGCATAATAATATAGTAATGTAATAATAGTTTAAAACACAATAATAATGTATCGAATATATATAATAATGTATTATTATTATTCCTATTTTATTACACATTAGTTCAATAATTTTCTTTAAATTATAACGGAAACTTATTCAAATATTTAAATGATATGTACACAAACATCTAACACTTACCTTGTTTTAAAACATAAAGGCTGACAATCATCTAGAATTAGAATATTATCCATCACTGTTACAGCTAGCGTCCGCTAGCACCTACGTACGTGCAATCAAACTATATTATAGGCAAGATGATTACCAAAAACACTGGTATTGAATTTCTCAGTGAAAATGAAAAACGTGGTCTTAGATTGATCAGAATCTAGAGTGCGCGCGTTGCTGTGCCTATGTAATCGATCGTTAGATCACGGTTAGCGGTCGCGAGTAACAGTGATTTAGTAGCTTTAGTAGACTAGCCCATGATCTGCCATTAAAGGCTGTAAAAGCCTGAGTTACATTATTCCTTGGACCGTATATGACTGTTATAACGAGGATAATACTGAAAAAATGATCAATTACGGTGAATAACAGCTTATTGTTGTCAGTAACTGATATTTAGCGGGCAAGCGCAATACTTACCACATTACAGTAATTTACAGTTTAATTATGCAGTAAAGTTCTGTAAAGCAACGGCTATTTTTGACAGTATACTCTGCAAATGAACCTCATGCAACGCATGATTTCTATATAATATGTATTGAGCAATCGAACAGAGATATTTATTTATATGAAACATTTTATTTTGTTAATGAAATATGCAAAGTAATAAAAGTATGTTTTAAACAAAAAAGAAAAACCATTAGGAAACACTTTCCAACACTTCTTAAATGCTTTAACAAAACTTCGTTATTTGGGGAAATAAGATAATTAAGTAAACATTTAAAAAACTTATTTCAGTAGTTACCGTCCATAGCTAAATATGTATTCCAGTTCTTTAGAACTGCCCTGTATTTGATATGTAGATTGATATATATACCATACAATGGGAAAATTTAGTTTACGAAAAAAAAAAAAAAAAAGGGCCTAACAGATTGAAATTTCTCTTTCAGCAATTTATACTAATAGATGGACACATACTTGAATACTTTTGTACAACCCTTATTACACGCCACTATTTAGCTAAAATTTAATTGAAACTAAAACACACTTAAAACTACTGAAATCACATTTCCAGAAATTATCATTTATGGATCTAATGTATCTAATTCTTTTCGTGACCCCGTATATCATTTTATCTCTATTCTACAAACATTTATTAGTAAACTAAATGCTGTTCAACGTGAAAATGCATAACTCATTTAAAAACCACCTTTAAGCAATTTACAATCATACCCAGTAACCCTTACGAATTCTTTTGTGTCGCCCTATATATGAATTATAGCATTTATACAAAGCATATAATATGCATAAATATACTAAAACATAAAAAGCGCATATCATAATTAAAAATGTATTTCCGGCAATCATCGCTAATGTACAGTACTTCGGATACAATATAGTATCTGAAATCTTTTGTATGTCACTGTACATTAGCGATGATTGCCGGAAATGCATTTTTAATTCTGATATGCTCTTTTATGTTTTAGTATATTTATGCATATTATATGCTTTGCATAAATGCTATAATTCATATACAGGGCGACACAAAAGAATTCGTATGGGTTACTGGGTATGATTGTAAATTGCTTAAAGGTGGTTTTTAAATGAGTTATGCATTTTTACGTTGAACAGCATTTAGTTTACTAATAAATGTTTGTAGAATAGAGATCAAATGATATGCAGGGCCACGCAAAGAATTAGATACATTATATCCATAAATGATAATTTCTGGAAATGTGATTTCAGTAGTTTTAAGTGTGTTTTAGTTTCAATTAAATTTTAGCTAAATAGTGGCGTGTAATAAGGGTTGTACAAAATTATGAAATAATTTAATATAGTAATTAACATACGCCGCAAACAATTCCCTCCGACCCTATATCATTATGTAAAGGAATTCTTTTGTATGGCCCTGTAAATGAATAATTACTATTCTTTACACCGCATATTCTGCAGAATGTACATTTTAGTGCACTTCATAAATGCATATCAATTTTATTATGTTTGTTAGCGTGTAACACCATTAAAAATCATTTTAAAGGTTTTTTCCCATAGGTCGTAATGTAACGGAAAATTTTGACTGTCCCTGTAAATGAACTAAACATGGTACAAACTTAATTTGAAATTGGGAACATGCTATGGTAAACGTTAATAACTTCCAAAAATTTTAGGGCAATCCGAGTCTATTTACGAGAGTTAGAGCGAGGCAGACGGTCAGATGGTCAGACAGCAGACAAATCGAAGTCATAAACACATTTGAACTTTGTAGGAAAGTGTTAAAAAAGCGCCGTCGTTTAAAATTTTGATCGGTGCAAATTCGCACATTGTGGATTTCACAGATTGAATACGTTCAAAATATTGTTACTGACAGGAGAATATTTTACGTATCTTGTAGCAATATGTCCATTAGTCATTAGAAAAAAAAAAAAAAAGATTGTAAGAGACTTATTATTAACTTTGTAACAAAATTCTTGAATAATTTTCCTCTTTTGCTGACGCTACAATTATATATTTAACTTTTAAAAAATTTCATGCTTTTTTATTTCATTTTAAAATATTAAAGTTAATGATAAGTAAAATATTTTGCATATGTTTTAGGTAATTTTCCTTTGAAACACTTTGATCTTTATACATGTAATGAAAACATTTAAAATATAAGATTTAAACGAAAAAATGCCGCTTAAAGTTCCTATTAACTACTATATAATTAAAATACATGAGATGGGGATTTGATTTTTTTAACACATTCTTTTTATGGTTTTATTTCCGTTAATTGAAGTTTAACTATACAATGCCAATAATGAATATTCTTTGAAAGAAACTTTTTGTAGTGTAAATAGTATTTTTTAAAAACAATAATTAGATTGCTATTCAAAAGTTTCCCAAATTTTAAAAATGTACATTCTCCTTTTCAAAAAAATAGTCTAATCAGTGTCTAATGCTCGTGAAATTAATAAAATTTTACTAAACTTTAAAAAGTGAAAACCTTACTGAACTTTCTTAGAGCTTTTATATTGCTTTTTAGAAATGTAAAAAAACCTGAACATTGAATTTGAATTTTATTTTTACGCCTTAGAAAATATGTGAGGGCATAAAATTAACAAATATATCCCCATACAACATGTTTTGAAATAAAATATAATTATTATACGGCAGAAAATTCTTCTCCAGATACAATATAAATAAATTTATAAAAAGATCTTGCGATATTCATAATATTTAAACCAATAATTTGTTTCAATTAAATTTTATACTGTCTGTTTCTCTATATATAGTTGTGCAAGGAAATTTATTATGAAACTGATATTAAATTAATAAATATCGATATTTTAAAACTAGCCGCCCTTGGCGACCAGTTTGGTCATCCTTAAGCATATTCGCTAAGCATCGCTACACAACATCGCTAAGCATTGTATCACGTTACTTTTATACATAATTTAATTTACTTGCTCAATCCTTCGCCAATTCCCAAGATTCTGATATTAGTAGGAGAGCTATTGAACATTTTTGAGTAGGTATTTGAGGCACGCTGAAAATTTGTGCAACACTTCTTTTGTAATGGCTGAATACAAAATCGAATGTCTGGCTGAAGGATCGTGGCCCAAAAACTGTGCCAGACACGTGTCAAGTGCCATTTTTTGACTATCCAAAAAAGGTATTTGAGGCACGCTGAGATTGAGACAGAATCATATTTATACTTAGAAAAAAATATTTTGAAAATGACAGACACTTTAGTCGGCAAAAAATCTGTGCCAGACGCGTGTCAAGTGCCATTTTGCCAAAAAATGGCACTTGACACGTGTCTGGCACAGTTTTTGGGCCACGATCCTTCAGCAGACATTCGATTTTGTATTCAGCCATTACAAAAGAAGTGTTGCAAAAAATTTTCAGGGTGCCTCAAATACCTTCCCTAAAATGTTTAACAGCTCTTGGACTATACAGTTGTCTCGTTATCTGACCAAGGTGTTCCAAATTACGAGATCAACATGACTATCAATGTGCAGATTCCAAACAGCAGGATATAAATGTTAAGCAACCGACATAACACCGTTCACAACAAAGCAAAAGGAACTGCCGATACGTTCTAAGTGCTCGTTAGGTTTATTGCCGCTACACGTTGATTAGGCGGTCACCCACCCCGATACCAGGAATCAAACCCGTTCAGTTGGGGCTTCCCGGCAGGTAGGGGCCATTTCATCGGTTAGAAAGAAAGAAAGATTCTGATACAGAAATCCTGAACTCGGCACTATTACGTTAGTCCGGCGCAAGTGATAAATCGCCAAACATTGTTCCCGTCGTTTTTCACTTAAAATATAGTACTTTCACTCATTTTATTTAAAGTGTGTAACTTTAATTTAAAACTGAAATATTTAAAATTTATGACTCTCAATTATTGCTTAAAAAGGAAAAGTAATAAATAATACCATAAACCATGACATTTAATTTCAACATCAAAGCTTTGTTTTAATTTACTACGTGAAAAATAATTTATGACAGATATGATAATCATGATAATTATGATAATCATTACTTATTTAATTACTTACAATTAGTTCTACCGTTTTTAAAAATACTACGCGCACCAAAGCTGCTCAGAAGCCTAAGCTTTGACCCTTGGATGTTTGCAGCTTTCACCTACGGCTGGAGCAGCTATCTTCTCCCTTGGGACGAAAACGGCTCTTTCGCGCCCAGGTGCTCAAATAAATATTATATTTCATTATTTTTTTTTTTAGGTGTAGAAGAATTTGAAGGCATGCCTGCAATCATCCAACCTTTGGCCAAGAGGGGTCGGTTTGACTAATGAGTGTCATTTCAAGTCAATAATCATTTAATAATAAGTGTTGTATAAAAGAAATACTTACCTACCTTATTTTATTATACTGTATAACTGATCATTAATTACTTTTTATCTTTTTGTTGTATCTATAAAACCTAACGTTTACATTTCACATATCTGCACATACGTCTAATGATGCATTTTGTATGTTTTCAATAAAGAGGCAGCTGAATACTTCGCGCATTCGTCATTGTTTTTCACATAACTATTCAACGTCCAAAAAAATTACTTGCACATAAATTGTAGAGAATTGTATCAATTTCGGAAATACAGTCTTGTTTCTTTGAAGATGATGTTAATTTTCCGGTCAAATGTATGCATTTTTTTGGTGAGACCTTATCTTCTGCCAGGTCCTTACCTCGTTCCTCTGAGTTGCTACCAGTGTTATCGGGGGCTCCATTTGGCACAACGTCAGCGACATCGCTGTCAGCTAATGCATTGTTTTTTATCTCGGTTTTTAATTCGAAAATAATTGCTATTTTTACTTTTGCCATAAGTTGGAAGTGAAAAAAAGAGAGGGGGCAGATGACTTTGATGCCGGATTTTTTAAGTTGCCGGATCTCTAAATGCCGGATTTTCGAGGTCACACTGTATGCCTACATCATAAAAATATATAACCTAATAATAAGTGAGTACGTTTGCAAATGTTTACAGTGAAATGCTTACTGTTAGTGTTATGAACGGAAAGGGTAAGAATATCTGTTTTGCGATTTTCAAAAATTACTGGTTTTCGCCTTTTTTTCAACGCCTCTACGGAAGCCGTATATCGTACAAAAAAAATTATAAGAACATGAATTGTAGGTAATTTTCTCGTCTGTATTTTAATATATGGTCACCTTTTGGGTAAAAAGCCTACTTTGCAAGTTATAAGCCAAAAACCAAAAACATCTGCGATTTTTAGTGTTTTTATCACGATTTTTCCTATTTGCTGAAAGAAATTTTGTTGGACAACTGCAGATTCGTATTCAGCAGCCCCAAAAACATAAAGTAAGACACTAAAAACAGTTACACCAGAATTTTTCATTTCAAACTCTAATTTAACTGGACTAATTCGATTGTTGAACTACAGAATGAATATGTCACTTCTATTAATGTATTATTTCTTACCAATAGGACCCTTTCAGTCGCTTAATATGTTTCGACGACTGATAGCCCAGAAGTTTCAATAAAATGATTAAAATATATTTTTTTCAAATTACGCTTTTCTACACATCATTGATAACCATCATTTTGGCATATTTTAGTCATAATTCGAAAACTACTTGAAGGAAAAATTTGAAATTGACAATTCGCATAAAGCAGGACATAATCTATCAAAATAATCTATAAATATATCAAAAACATTGTAGGTTGCAATTCATATATTTTCGAATATTAATTTCATAATTCATGTAAAATTTTTAAATTTACAAATTCAATGTATTTATGTTTGGGTTTTTTAGTATTATAACGATAGAAAAAAATTATCACATTAGGATTATAATTTTAGGAGATATTAATAAAAATATGGAAATGTAATTTACATTAGAAACTCTAAATATGGAAATGTAATTTACATTACATTTCCACATTTGCCTGAATATGGAAATGTAATTTACAGTAGAAGCTCGAAATTTTGAATGTTGATAATTCAAAAACCTTTCATCCAAATGAAACTTAATTTTCCGGCGTAGTTTGAACCGAAATATTTAAAAAATATTGTCAAAATTGTGTTTTGCCATTGAAAAAAAACAAAAAACAAAGTTTGGTCTGTTTTTCATTTGTTGATGTCCCCGTAAGCGAATTTTATATACACTATTTAACAGTAGATTTGATTTCCAATCGTTTGGTACCAGTGAGTTTCTTTTATTATAACAATTCTTGAATAAAAACATTACTATAACCGAATTACTTTGCGTGTCCTTGTAAATGAACGATGCATGCGATGAACACCGTATTCTATAGTAAGCATATCTTATAACACGTGCACAAATTGTGTGTGTATGTGTGTGTGAGTTTATCTTAAAAACGGCTCTGCGATTTTGACTAAATTTCGTATTTTACTATTTTCGGGCACGAGAAAACCATTGGGCTAGGTCATATGTTCGAGAAAAATCGATTAGTGGGTCATAATGGTTATAATGGATCAGGTCATGCTAATTATATCTAAAAAAAGGCTCAAACGATTTTAATTAAATTTTATATCCAACCGTTTTTGGTAGCCCCACCAGTGGCTGAGAGGTTCTGCTCTCGAAGCTGGTAGACGGGAGGTGCTGGGTTCGAACCCAATCGCGCCCGTCGGCCTAATCGTTTGGAGTTTTCGTGGTTTTCTTCGAACCGTGGATTTCCATGCGTTAATACGGATTAGGTTCCCTTAGAAAGACCTCCACGGAAGGCACTCCCCCTAGGGCCTCTATCCCTCGTGTAGATAATTGGCCGTCAAAAATCAACCCAACCCAACCGTTTTTGGGCACGAGAAGACTATTGGGCTAGGTCACATGTCCGAGAAATTTCGATTTGATCATATTTGAGTCACTATGGGTCAAGCCCATTTTATCTAAAAAACGGATCTAACGATTTTTTCTAAATTTTGTATTCTATCGTTTTGGATTACGAGAAGACCATTGGGCTAAGTCACATGGTCCAGAAAATTCAATTAGTGGGTCTTTTTGGGTCACTGTGGGTCAAGCTAATTTTATCTAGAAAACGGCTCTAACGATTTTGACTAAATTTTGAATTTTATCATTTTCGGGCACAAAAATAGAATTGGGCTAGGTAGCATTTTCAAGAACATTCGATTAGTGGGTCATTTTCTGTCACAATGGGTCAGAATAAAGCTAATTGTATCTAAAAAACGACTCAAACGATTTAAACAAAATTTTGTATTCTACCGTTTCAGAGCACAAGAAGATCATTGGGCTATTCACAGTTTGGAGAAATTTCGATTAGTGGGTCATTTTTGGGTCATTACGGGTCAAGGTAATTTTGTCTAGAAAACGGCACTACAGATTTTGATTAAATTTTGTATTCCATTGTTTTCGGGATCGAGAAGACCATTGTGTTAGGTTGCATGTTCAGGAAAATTCAATTAGTGGGCCATTTTGGGTCATAATGGGTCAGGGTCAAGTTAATTATATCTAAAAAACGGTTCAAACGATTTTAACTAAATTTTATATCCAACCGTTTGTGGGCACGAGAAGACTATTGGGCAAGGTCACATGTTCCTGAAATTTAGACTAGTGGGTCATATTTGGGTCACTTTGCATTCAGAATGGGAATGAATTTTTAAGATAATCCTAATAAGACTTGAGATACATAGTTAAACCAATCAGGGTTGAGCTAAAAATGTAATTTGGATTGATGTCCTTTCGTTGTAAATGTGTAAAAAGTGTAAAATTTAGAAGAATGCACTACATAAATTTTACATTGATTGTTTTTGTTAGTAATACTGTTATAACATTACATTCTTTATAGCAATAATACAGAGAGAATGATACGGTGAGAATATTCTATCGAGTTGAACATAGAGCTAATTTTGACCGAGTTATGCTCGGTCATCTGCGCTTGTTGTAGCGAACATTGGTAGATTATATCTATTTCAATGCATTTGCAATAGTTTAATGTCATTAAAATACACCGCAATAGATTTTTTCCCATTAGCCATAATGTAACGGAATTCTTTTGAGTGCCCTGTAAATAAACTATGAAAGCTACACATTTCATTTTCAAAACTGAAAATGCTGCGGTAACCATCATTAACGTGTGTCAATTGCATGGAAATCAGAGAATATTTACTAAAAATGGAGTGCAGACAGACAGATGGACATACAAACTGAATTCATAAACAATTTTCAACTATGTTGGAAAGTGTTAAAAGAATATTCATACTGCATAGTTGGTAAATTCATTTACGAAAAATTGTACGTTTATTATTTTTCAAAACCTACAAATAAATATATTTTTTTTTTAGTGTATGTGACACAATGTTTTAAAGAAATTAATAAACATGGAAATTGTTCTACCAAATGAATAAATAGGTTTATCATTTCCTTAAAATATTCAGCTGTTAAAAAGAAGCACCGTATTTCTACGTATGTATATTAGTAGTTAATTCTTAATTCAAACCAAGCGTTAGTTTACTAACATATCTAAGTTAGTGCTGTAAAATATCCGCTAACGTGCTATTTGTCTTGCTTCCTTTCTCTTCAAACCATCAGCGTAGTAGTTTAAAAACAGCTAATTGGAAAACTGAGACATTTAATTTATTGCAAACGTGAATGTTCCTTGATGATTCTGATTCTGTAATGTTAATGTAGAAATATATACTACTCCACATTAACGAGAAAGAACGTTTTCACACGTAATTGTGACTGTTATATAATTTATGATCTGATAGAAATTAAGTTCTGACCTGTTATAATTAGACTTGAATAAAGTGCAAAATGTAATCAAAGTTAATCCTTTAAGTAAATCTCTTGCTTTATGACTACATTAAATGCAGTGGGTAAGTCAGTAAAGCATAAGTGAGGCTATTTGTAATGACCATGTAATCGTGCAACTTCACTTATTTTACTTGCTTATTTTGGTTGACAAAATTCCAATTTCATCCAACCGCGGTGCTCACATAAGTATGCTCTAAGTCACTTAACTAAAGATTACCCTATTTGATGTCTTTTTTAGGAGTCTTTGTATTTTTTCTTTTTTTTTTCTACATTTAAAAGGAGAAAACACTGGATTAGAGAAATATATCGAGTTCCGGTTTTCACGGATTTATACGTTTTAGACGGTCCTGGACATGATTTGACTGTTTTTAGAAAATGTCTGTCGGCAATTTTGTCTGTCTGTATGTGACACAAATTTTGTTGGCAAGCTTTCACAAGAACTAATGCACATAATTTCCCCAAACTTAAGATTCAGTTAGACTTTGTTGGTAACAGTTATGTTTCGGTGTAAATCCTATAACAGGTGGAGCCGCTATGATTAATTTTTCACGATTTCCGCAATAGATATATCTCAAGAACTAATCCACAGAATTTCATCAAATTTCATGTTATGTTAGGCCTTGACATAAATAGATGCTGATTAGGTTTTCTGTGTGAAACACCCATCAGATGGTGCTGCTATGCTGCATTTTCATGATTTCTGAGAGGGTTATGTCTCAAGAGCTAATGCACGGAATCTTATCAAACTTCAAAATATGTTAGACTTTGACGTAAATAGATCCATAGTAGATTATGGTATATAGAGATTAGCAGGTATCCCTGCTATGCTCTGTTTTAAGGGGCAAATAATTGTGTTTTCGCAATGTCTAATTCACACCAGAATTTAAGAATATAGATATTTGAAAATAAGAAAATACAATTTTATTTTGCCAAATTTATAAAAGTAAAATATTATTCAAATATTCTGGTATAAATAAATCTTCATTAAAATTAAGTGAGATAACGTATACTACCTCCCTTGAAGGGTTTAATAAACAGCAAGGGTTGTGCACAACGTTAAAATTTCCATTGATATTTTCTTTGACACAAATTATTTAGAATTGTTAAAAAACCTGTCATGCGTGCGTAATTTATGTATATTCGGGAAACGACAAGCAACTGTTTGAATTAAACTTCATGGCAACTTCATCCTGACTTAACTGTTTATGCCTGGACGGTACCTTAAAGTACCATTAAAATAACTTGTTATAAAATTAATTTAATACATCGATTAGTAGTAGTACACTTTAGAATGAGTAATAGATATTTTACTTTATCTTATTCCAAAAGCGGTACTGGTTGCACAAAAGAAAACTATATTTAAAGGATGATTTCTTTTTCATTTGCATCTTTTCAGCTTTTTCGACGTTGAAAGATTGTGGGGAAAAGGTTTCAGTGCGGAAATATTTCTATATTTGTATTATATGAGCATTATATTTGTACATTTCCTTTCCTAATTCTATAAATTACTAAAAAAAAAAAATACTTTATATAAAAGATATGAGTGGGGTTATAAATATTGCACAAAATCCCAATAGATACAAATTTAATTAATTAATTTTAATTAGCAAAGTCCTTCTAAATATTTTTATATGACTATATAAATCTTCTAATGTAGATTCAAAAATTTACGAAAAATGCTTTAGAAGATGCAATTTTCATGAATTCGTTATTTGGGATATAAAGGGTTAACTCCTTAATACTGTAGGAAGCTTCCTTACCTCTTATGGAGAATAATAATAATAATATGCAAATAGTGATTTATACATTTGAATTTCTACTCAAAGGAAAGATACTCAATTCAACCTTCCCGTAAAAAAGTCGGATTTCAGAAATAACATTGCATTTTAGCAATCACAAATGTTGTTGCTCACTCTAAGTCACGCTGTTAAGGGAACAGTGGACGTTAATTTGTTTTTTAATTTTCATCATAGAAATTTAAAATTTTGTGTATATATACAATTCATCATAAGTACATAAAAAATCTTAAAAGAAATTTCTAATCTTATTACAATGTTAAGGTTTTTGAAAAAATTTAAATTTTAAAAAGAACATTTAAAATGCTCCAAGCGTCATAATTTTTAAGATATGTCCTTGCTTTTGCATTTTAATCACTTAAAATTCTATCACAAACATATCTAAGCATCGATTTTTTAATCTCGTGTATAGTTAATTTTTTTTAATTTCTTTTCTGAATTTCATATCAATTTTCATGATTTTTTTTTTTGTTTAATATGATAAAAATCAAATTTAGTTATCTTAATGAAGTCGAATTTCAAAATGCATGCATAGTTTCTTTGTAAGTTTGTAGTTATCTTAATGAAGCCGAATTTCAAAATGCATGCTTAGTTTCTTTTGTTTAATATTTTGCAATAATATTAAAATTGAATCTCTTATCTATCGAAATCTGCTTACATTTTGTCTGTATCTAAAATAGAACCCGAGTTACAGCCATTTAAAATTACATCTATTACAGCTTTTGAATGGTGTTTAAAAGTTATTTTCAGCTTTTTCTCAAAATGAAGTTTTTCAGATTTTTATAATACGCAAAACATCCTAAAACAAAACATTCTGCACGAAATGCCACGAAATTTTCTGTACTTCTTTTACAAATGTCTTTTGAGGGAATAGACTACACTCATGATGATATATTAAATAGTTTTATATTTACACTGTAATAAATGACAAACTTGAGACAAATTTTGCGAATTTTTCATTACATTAATACTTTAACTGCCATATCATCTGAGATAGAGACGCGATTATAAAGTGTGTAGTCTAAGTCCTCGAGAAAGTTATTCTGTTTATTATGCAATTTACGAAATATCAATACATTGTTTTATTTTTTAGTTATCACGTTTTGAGAAAATGTCAATTTTTGACATAATTTTGACTATTTTTCTCTTTAAAAAATTATTTCTGGGTAATTGCTAAAATTTTTATATTTTTTCAAAGTTTTAAAGTAAATGTCATTATAAAAAATGGATAACAAAAGAAAATTTCAAAAATTTCAAAAAATCCCTTCCGAAGGTGTGCAGATTACCTTAAGAGATAAAAGTTCTTAGGAGATTTTATATTTGATAAGAATCCAGAATTCTTTTATATAAACGATATAATAATTGTATTTGCGCAAACAATTGCCAGAAGTACTATTATTCAAATACCACCATTTCTACTGAAAGGAATAGGAATTACTGCAAGTAATCTTGACATACTTTTTGACATTTTGAAATAAATTGATTAATAGGTTTGAAGAATATATTTTAAGAAATAAATCAATAAAAGATACATTTAAAATTTTGTTATATTTTCTTTTCAACAAAATACTTTTTAATGTTTCATGAAGCTATTAATCAGGAGCACTTTTGAAAGAAATACAAATAAGGTTTGAACTTTTTACAACAAAGATTCCATAAAAATATGAATAAATATTTTTTTTTATGTTTAATGCCACGTGGTTCATTCTTTTCTAAATTCGATATGTTTTTTAATAGACAATGTTAAATTTTTCTCGTTTATTCAAATGCACCCGTCGGACCCTGCAATAGGAATTAATTATGTGAATATACAAATGGGGTTATCCAATTATGAGTATTTTACGTTTGATTATTAGCACAAAAAATAAATTGTAAAATGAAAGTTTATTTCATATTTATAACATAAGGACTGTTTCCTAGAAATGCGCACAAAACTTTCTTGTTTGGAATGCTATGAAAAAAAGAGACAAAGAACACAAATGGACACTGTAAGGTAACTTTAATAACCACACTACTCTGAAAAACTGTTATCAGGTTTCAATTAAACCGTTTTGTTGGACATTATCGATTTTACTTTTGGTGGTACTTGCTAGACGTTGTACAAAATTTAGGACCATAATTTTGAGACAAACTTGATTCGATACTTGATTCGATTGATCAATCCCTACATGGTATCTGTTGTACAGCGTTTATCAT
This sequence comes from Maratus speciosus, assembly GCA_963932465.1. Taxonomy (NCBI): domain Eukaryota; kingdom Metazoa; phylum Arthropoda; class Arachnida; order Araneae; family Salticidae; genus Maratus; species Maratus speciosus. The sequence continues at coordinate 22,878,317 of OZ010786.1, forward strand.
ACATTTTGGACATAAGATGCGCTCAGAATCATTCAATTGGTCGAATTTTGGGAACGTTAGCCGGGTTGTCGGACTTCTCTACGAAATTGTTGTTTTTCTGGCGGAAGTGACTGAGAACGATTTTGCAGTAATTTGATAGTGAAGTCTGGTTAGGAATCGTCGTTGTAATTTCTACTGATGGATGAGACGATGGATGAGACGATGGTTGAGACGATGGATGAGACTAGAGGATGAGACGATGTCGAATGCAACTGTTCAAATGTCGTTGTCCCTTGCAACGACTAACATGAAACTTAAGTTTTGAAAATTTCATGAAGAAATATTCAGAAGTTTTTGAGATATCGTGCACGTTATGCCCAAATACATCATTTGGAGAAAAATGACTTCGAAGTTTTGGAAACACTGCGTCAGCTATTGAGCGAGTATAATTCCAAATGCCATAACTTCTGTTCCAGTTGGAATTTCAAGATAACAATTATATCAAAATGTTCAGAAAACATAGAAGTTTAACATCTAAAAAAATTAAAATTTCGAAATTTTTAGAACTTTAAGAGTCCTGAGACCCCTTAAAGTCACTCATTTTTACTGCGTTTCTTGTGCTTAAGTAAGCTTGCACAGTAAATGTCTTCAGATTATGCAGAAAACCACCATTACACTTCTTACTTAGGACCGATAAAATGCACCTGGTGTCAATGTGGGAGTTTCACAAAAAGTGGTCCCCTTGTTCGATTAAGCGAGTTTATTTCAAAATAAAATTGCGTAAAATCGATTTCCTCAAGAAATAACTTTTGAAAACTTAAGGGGTCTTGTACCTTTTAAACGCGACGAAATTTAACGAAAAAATTCAGTTTGAATTAGTGTATCTTCAAAACCTTTCTATGTATAAACATGAAATTTTGGATATTGATTGAACAGATTGTACTTCCTAATATGCTGTCATTAGAAATGTATTACCCTTTTACAGAATTTGTGTATTGTTGAACTGAAAATACCTCTTTTTTTTACTCCATAAGTCATTGCGCGCATGACATCTTGAGAAAGTATGTATGGATTGTCATGAAATTTGGTAAAGATACTAAACATATATGTGTTTAAAATGAACTACTGTTAGGCCAAAATTATTTCATTAACTATATAAAAATATTTTTGTAAAAAAAAAAAAATATATATATATATATATGTATTTTTAATGAATAAAAATATTCATAACTAAAAATATTACCATTGTAAATATTTAAAAGTAGTTCATTTTAAACACACATATTTGTTTAGTATCTTTACCAAATTTTATGACAATCCATACATTCTTTCTCAAAATATCATGTGCGCAATGACTTCTGGGGTAAAAAAAAAGCTATTTTGATTTCAACTATACACAAATTCTGTAAAAGGCTAATAAATGTCGAATGGAAGCATATTACAAAGCATAATCTGTTTAATCAATATCCAAAATTTCACGTTTATACATAAAAGGGTTTTGAAGATAGACTAATTCAAACTTTGAGGTTTTTCGTTAATTTTCGACGCGTTTAAAAGGTACAAGACCCCTTAAGTGTATTGAGGTTCCTTGTAAGACATAAAATACAAATAATATATGGAACAGACGCTACTTTATTTAACTATTCAGCCATATCGGGTACAATCAATATTTTCAACAAAAATCCAACATAACGTGTAAATCTTTAATGCGTTAATCTTTTAGACTAATATTTTAATACATTTGACATGATTAAAACTTACATGATATCAATGTTAATAAATCGGATATATTGACAAGAAAAACAAAATTAGCACCATGCCTAAAAGGAAATTGCTGTGGCACTTTAGTCAATATGCCTCAGTGCTGAAGTAAATAAATAAACGAAGTCAGAAATTATAATAAAACACTCATGCTACAATATATATTAAAACACACATACACACGTAAATAACGTCTGCATTCAACAGTTAAAGGTATACATAAATATTATACAGACATACAAACAATAAATACATTAAACCCGACTGGAGTGAAAAATTAGCCAGAGCCAGGAATCGAACCCGGGACCACAGTATGCAAGACTGCTGCTCTAACCACTAAGCTACTCCGGCCGATGCCTGAGTCTGCAATTTCTCACTAATAAATTATCGTAGATCGTTCTAATAGTAAAATCTATTCATCGTTGTCCGGTCATCCAAGGCTGTCATATAGATGGCTGGTGACTTCCCCAACATGGTTTATTAGTGAGAAATTGCAGAATCAGGAATCGGCCGGAGTAACTCAGTGGTTAGAGCAGCAGTCTTGTATACTGTGGTCCCTGGTTCGATTCCTGGCTCTGGCTAATTTTTCACTCCAGTTGGATTTAATGTATTTATTGTTTGTATGTGTGAAGTCAGAAATTGTTTGGAAGAAGCCACTCAATTACTAATGGGGGATTTGGGAATTAAAATGTTTTCAAAATAATAAAATGGGGATAAATTAATTATCAAATATTGTATGTTACTATGTATACGTACGATACACAAACCAGTATAAAAACCATTGGGCCGACATACAAACTTTTAAACCTCACTTGGACCATTCTTTGTCCTCAATTCGTGAAAAAAATTTCGATTTCGAGATGATAACTGTTTAGAATTTGCATATAATTCTACATATGCAATGTGTCATAGCTGTTAAACAAAATATCTTTTCCAAACAAAATCTGAAATGATTTAGAAGAATAAAAACATACTATAATTAGCACTGATATCTTCAGAAATGAATGCAGTTAAATAATTTTGTAAGTATGACATATGTAATACGTTGTTATATTTATTTAGAAAATGAGTGGCACTTGATCATTTTATGACTTTGTTACTTGGGGAAATGAATAATATTAATACGTTATCATTGAGGATATGAATGAAACTTTATTACTGAAAGTTTGTTACGATTTTAAAGTAAAAATGAATTAATAAATTATTTAATAAGGACATCTCTTTTTAACATCAACACTGTTAACGAAAAATTTATTCAACTAATCATATCACTGTTAATATTTTGTCAATACGCAAAGTTGTTAAGTGAAGAACCAATTAAAGTATTAAAAAATATTAATCTGCGCTATAACCCCAATGAACCACTTTTATAAAAATAACTTGTGTAACATTTTTCTGAAACGATTAATATATGAATACAGATACAGGGTGACAATTATTTAACTATATGAAATTAAACCGTCATAACTTCTCAACGGTTTGCGCGATGAAGTTCAAACTTCGTGGTTGGCCGCAGGGCATGATGGGAATTGGTATGCGCATGTGCACGCAACTTACTCTTGTCGGCCATTTTGGCGCATTTGGGGCATTTGGGGGACTGAGAATCCGCATTTCGCAATCAAGAAGTCTCTCCACCCTCATCGGGTGATAGTGTGGTGCGCAATGTCCATTCACGGAATAATTGCTCCGATATTCGTTAACGGCACGGTGACTACTGAACGATACGTGAATGTTTTGGAAAATGGTTTCATCCCCCTTCTCCAAAGTGACCCTGATTTCGACAAGATGTGGTTCATGCAAGACGGAGCTCGACCCCCATCGGACAAAGAAAGTTTTTGATGTCCTGGAGGAGCACTTTGGGGACCGCATTCTGGATCTGGGATACACAGAGGCCACTGGAATGGGACTCGCTTGGCCGCCAATTTCTCCGGATCTTAACGCATGTGACTCATTTTTGTGGGGCTACATTAAAGACAATGTGTACAGAAATAACCCCAAAGACATTGCTGAGCTGAAAACTGCCATTCGGGAGGTCATCGACAGCATCGATGTTCCAACACTTCAGCGGGTCATGCAGAATTTTGCTATTCGTCTGCGCCACATTATAGCCAATGATGGCAGCCATATCGAACATGTCATAACCTAAATCCGAATACCTGTAGTGACATTTACATGTTGAATAAAGTTTCTGCAACAGTAGTTTTGGAATAATTTACGTTTTATTTCATATAGTTAAATAATTGTCACCCTGTATATGCAACGATTGGATGAATTGAATTTAAGAAACGCTTATATCCACAGTTTGTAGAGTAATTTTAATAGATAGATATAGAGGCAGAGAAGCAGACAGGCTAATACTGCGAGAGATAAATACTTCGATAGAGTGACAGAGACAGTTGTAGACAAAGACAAAAGAGACACATAGACATATAGCAAGAAACAGAGACAAACCGACAAACAGAAAGTAAAAGACAGACAGACAAACAGATATAGAGTAAGTGATAGTAAGAAACAGACATAGAGAAATACAGACAGGCAGATATAGAGAGACAGACAGATAGAGAGAGAGAGAGAGACAAGGGAAAGGAGAGATAGAGACAGAAGCAGACTGAGGGAGAAAGATAGATTGATAGAGAAAGTGGGTGACAGAGAGAGACTCAGACAGACAGAGAGAGAGAGAAACACATATAGAGACATAGATAGAGGACTGAAATATGAGGACCAAATATTCCATATTCAGATATTAAGTCATTGCCGCATTATTCATAAGAAGAGTAATTATCATCTAGGAAAACATTATATGTTCTCCTCATAAAAAAGAAGAATATATTCAAGTTCTTCTGCTGATAAAACCCTATGGTGCGTATTATACACGATGCATGCGAATCAGTTAGTTGAGTTGAGAAACGCATAGCGTAGTTCAAAAACGGAAATGTACTCGAGACCGTTTGTACAGTACTGTATCTGATTTAACGTTTATGTAAATACAAAATAGTATGCAAAAAATTTAAATTTAAAAACGTGTACCACAACTAAACACGTACTTCCAGCAATTTATTGTCATAGACGGTACAGTAACAGAAATATTTTGCGAGTCACAGTAAATGAACGTTGAATACTATACACACCGTATTCTAAATTGATATGCATTTATTTCATTTATATATATAAATTTTAATATGATTCAAATAATGCAATATTTTTAAAATTCCTCGCAAAGGATTTTCTCGCATAGATCATAATGTAACGCAATTCTTTTGAATGTCCCTGTAAATGAGCTGTAAAAACCACACGCTTAATCTTAAATACCGAGCAGGGCATATCAAACCTCAATAACGTACATAACATTCAGGGCAATCCGAGCATTTTCATGCGAGTTAGAGCACGGACAGAGGGTAGACATACGTCATACAGAGAGACCGAATTCATAAGCACTTTTCAACGATGTTGAAAAGTGTCAGAAAGCGAGAGGCGTGCGTTATACACACGAGTGTACATTACTAGAGAACAGAAATTCTGCTTTTTCAGAATTTAGTGTCGCTCCCGGCATATCCATTACTTCATTTTCTTCTGATAGACTGGTGGTTTCTATTATTACGAAACTGCAATATTTTTTTCAAAAAAAATTATTATCATTTTTTTTCCATTCTGACCATAATATGAGAGTTCTAACTTTTTACGGCTGCTCTATGATCTTCACCTAACGCTTCCTTTATAATGGCTGTTTCATAATAATAGAAACAACCAGTCCATCAGAAGAAAATAACTTGGTAAAGCGGGACTCGGATAATCGGGACTCTACTGCAAAACATATTTCAATTTTAAGACTTAAAGCACATGCTTTTATTTTATGTAAAATGACGTCATTTGCATTAATATACATACTTAAAATTAAATATAGTTTATAATAGCTCCATATTTTATCATAAATCCTTCATTTATATTTTTCTCAAAATAGCACGTATTTTAATTAATTTGCTTTTTTCAATTTTTATGAGAAAATGGAAACAAAAAGATATAATTGCTATTTTTCAAATATTTTTTCTTTACTTTCTACCAAAATGGAATACTTGAGTTGCCAAAATGAAACAAATGTAGCTAAAAACTAAAAAAAAAAAATCAATATTTCAAAAACAAAGAGAGATGCAGTTTTCAAACAAATTGTATTAAAAAATGCTTTTTTTTTCCCCAATACGACGATATAAACATTGAAAATGTGCGATGCTTAGAAGTTTTAACAAATGCTGTAGAGTATTTAATCACACAATGAAACATCGGCTTTTGTTTTACGGCTGGCGTATACTAGATAACGTTATTTATTGAAGACAAAATAAGCTGGAAGAAAGAAATAGCATACCAGGGGCTAATACATCCGTAAATAAGGTGGAACTTTTACCATACATGAGTGACTATTACATACTAATTATTTTGAGATATGTGAAAATATAGATTATATATCTTGTTTCCTATCATATCATCCATTCTTTAGAATAATGCATACAATAGCACAAAAAACTGAACAAAGTGACAGATTGAATGTTTCAAGGTGCATAAACTACTTGTAATTTCAAATTAATCAGACAAAATATTTTATAAATAATAGAAAATTTCTATTTAATCTTTAAATTGCAGATTTTATAATCGCCTCATTTCATTTAAAAATTTCTAATATTTTTGAGAGATTAAATAAGGCAAAAAAATACAACTAAAAATTAGTGGTAAACTTATATACCGCAGTGAATTAATAATAAATAGCTTTTCATATACTAAATATGAATATTTTAATTAATATTACAAATTTATTTAACATCCAAATAATTCAACAATGTGTTGCATTATTTAAAGAAACTGACAATCTACCCTATATATATAAAATTCTAATCAAACGAATTTATGAAACGAATATATGAAACGACTCACCGAATATATGAAACGACCCACGATTTCTCCTAAAATATCAAATACTTTGCGATGAAATTAACACCAAAAATCCGTATTGATCAGCAGATCTCAAAACTGGTATTAGAGTTTTAAAATTCAAATTAGTTTTCGAAATATTAATTTTTTTCTAATTTTAAATACTTTTTTCTAATGATGGCAAGTCAAATTTTAATCATATCAGATATTTTTTTCATATTTTAGAAAAGGTTATTATTTTAAACAAATTTGGCGACCAGTTTGACCTCCCTTAAATGTATGCTAAGAACAATGCTTTTTTTTGTATTTCAATATCATTTTATTTAACACAAAATTTTCATTTAAAACTGAAAAATTTAAAATTAATGGCTTTCACTTCTTTCTTTTTTTTTAAACGAAACGAAAAGAACAATATTAGGTGCAGATGTCAAATACGCACCGGGATACCTAAATGGCGCCAAAATGGCGTTATTTTGCCTAACATGCTAACACGGCTATTGTTGCTTATTTATTAATAAATGTTTATTTACATATATTTTCTTTTTATTAAAAACAAAATGTTATAAATTGTTTTGTTCTATAGTTATTAATTATTTTTTTTATTTATTGTTATTTCATTTTAAAAATAATAGAAAATAATTTTAAAATACATATTTAGCTGTTATTCGAAAACAAGGTTTTTGCCAAGTTTTCGTAAAAAAAAATTCCGTCAAACCCTATTAAATAATAACAAATCTCGGCATTTAATTTCAAATTCAAAGCAATGTTTTAATGGTATTACTTAGTTATGCTGTCGACCAATTTCGTTAAGTTATATAAATCCCCAAACCACTCACTAAATTTGACAAATTGACGTAATTTTTATTTTAAATTACGAAAGAACAAATAAATTAGTATAACATTAATAAAAATAAAACGTCGAAATAAAAGTCACTTGATGACGTAAACAAGTGTAACTTCCTTACAGTCAAGTGATTGTGACATTTACGGTCAACCATTATTGGCATTTAATCTTATAGTCTGGCGATACATTTTTGGTCGATATGAATAACCAAGTAGTACCGTTTTAATTAGTTAACACGAAAAATAAAAAAGAAATACTAACTAGTGAGCTAAAAAAAAAAAAAAAAAAAAAAAAAAAAAAGCTATTGGTGAGATTTGCACCCGGCTAACATAAAAGTACCAAGAATCCTTTGCGATAATGACAACTTTTATGTAGTTTTATTCGAAAAAATAACTTTGATTCTTTAATCAAAATGGAAACATTTCTTATTAAAAGCGAACGGTTGTAATTGTTTATGGCAGTTACATGACTTGCACTACTATAATATAAGTGAAAGGATGGCGATAGAACAATATTTGGCCTGTTGTTGGCTAACATTAAAGTACCAAAATGACCGCCTGGAATATAAAAAGCGAAGGGATCCGCCAGTTGATAATAGTCACATAATTTAGGCTATTATTATAGAGATTGTTTTCAATTCTAAAAACAGCGCTAAGAATAATATTTCCTAACGATTAAAAACTTGTTTACACGCGACTATTAAAAACAGAAAAAAAAAACCCTTAAAATTACTATTAAATGAAAAAGTGTTAAAAGCAGGAAAATATTGAAAATTATGTCTTGAAAATTGTATTTACACGTGAATATTAAAAGAGAAAGGAAATATTAAATAATAAATACATTAATATGCGTTTAAACCTTTAATGGGCAAGGTACTTCTATTCGTAAAATGTTGAAATCAGTGAATGGCACCAAAATTTACAAACAAATTTCGAAATAAGAAAATGCCTTTGTTCACTTACTTAATAAAAGGAAAATTTTCATTCCAATATTCTGGTGTCAGCGTGGCATTTAAGAATTAAAATTAAGTGGTCCACAAAATGAGCCACAGCCCTTGAAGTGGTTAAAAGCCGTAAAATGTAGCAGTTGTAGTAAATTGTATTATGTCAATCGTTTTATAACGCTGTTAAAAAATACCGGGAGGCAAAGACTCTGTTTACTTAATTCATTTTATTTTAGCTTCCTTTCAAATGTTTAACTGGTCTTCTTTAATCACACACGAAAACAACAATTGTAAGTCTTAACAGCAACTGATTCGGCCTTAAATTTTCGCAATCAAAGAGAATTGAATTGAAACCCGTTTACAGGGAGATCGCTATAAGTTTTTTCAGTATAATACCATCTTCTCTAATCTTTTTAAAACCGATGAAATTAGCCTGCTTTTAGATTTTGCAGTGTCTGAACGGGGGTTGGCGAGCGTAGCTTGCAGGGGGCAGAGCCCCCTAGTCCTAATATAAATATTACAATTGTAAATGAAAAAATACATAGATTTTAAGTTTTGTGATATGTTGGATTAAAGATTAATTATGAGCAATTTTTAAAAATTTCTTTTAAACCTCAGCATTGCATCGAATTACTTAAATATTTACTCTCTATTGTTGTTTACGGCATTTTCCTATCGTCTAATACGTTTTTGCATACCTCGGTAATATAAATCTCCAGGTTTAGAGTCAATGATTTCGTCCAACGATGCCGGAAATTCTGCGCTTTTTATTGAACGATACACGGCGAAGGCAACGAAAGGAAAATAAACAAATGAAATCTGGAGAATATGGTGAATGCAAAAAGCAAATGGTGTTGAAAATATTCAATTTTTGTCCGCTTGACATTATATATTAAAGATCTAAAAGTACACAAAATGCAATAAAATTAAAAATTACAATACACCCACTTTTAAAACAAAAAATACCATTTCAAATAATATAAAATATTTTGTCAATGCGTTTTATGTATACATGCATTTTAAATTTAAAAAAAGATACTCATCAATTATTTCTCAACACAATATCAAAAAGAAATATTTAACCCTTTTGTGCGCAGCTTGCATATGTGCAAACAACAGCGTTTTGAATTTAATAGATTTTTTAAATTCATATATACCTAATTCACACCAGAAAATCAAAATAGCAATATGTGCTTTAATTAATAACAGATATTTCGTATTTAAATACAGCGAAATTAACCATTGAAACTTTCTGGTGTAAAGTCAGATTCTCTGAACTACGTAATTTCTAGAACGTATTCTATCATGTGAATTAAAGGGTTAAATGTTAAGTTTTATAAAATAAATAATAATATAAAATAAGGTATTTAGAAACATACTTATTAAAATATTTACTAATTTGCATTATTTTAACGTAAAACAGGCACACGGCAGTAGTTTTTACTTGTATTGCAGATGTGCAACAGAAGAAAAGATTGACGTATTATATGAAAAATGTATCTCTGAGTTTTTTCATTATTTTTTCTGTGTAATAAACCTTTCAAAGAATCATATATAATTTTTTCGAAACAAAATAAAAAATTGTGCATTTAAGGATTAATAGAAAATTTTCATAAAATCTATAAACGTACAATAAATTATTTTTGAAAATCATACAAGCCAGATAAATTTACATAGTTAAAAGCGACTTTTCAAATCGAATAGGTTTACTGGTAGAGTGTCATACAAGTGTTATTTCTTAAGAGATAAATTGTTAATTATTTCTTAAATATTAAACGCTGCAAAGTTTTTAAAACTTAAATTGAGGCAAGTTGTTTCCAATCTCAGCAATAAAAAACTTAAATTCTAATACTTTATAATGCCTAACGCATTTTTCTAAATGGAAACTTATTTTTAATATTCATTAACCAAAATCTCATTATCTAAACAACGATCGAGGCAAAATCCAATTACTGTAAAGTTTATACTGTGTTATTATCTGAACAAGGAAATATGTATTGGGTTTATTCTAAGCTAAATTTTAATGTATTTTGTGGGATATGGATATATATTCATGTAGCATTTTAGAAAAAAAAGTTTTTAAAAACCAGCTATGAAAAAAATTTGTAATGTTTTTGGAAAAATAAGAACAATACCAGATTTCATTTATTTGATGTTTATTTGATGTTTAAATCTAATGTATTGTATTTCAAAAATTGAAATTTAATTTTAATAGGTAAAAGTAGTATACGACATCGTTTTAATACCAACATTTGCAATATTCAGAAAGCGATTAAATTTGCTCTTACAATTTGCAGGTATTTATATGGTCCTCAAGATTTCATGTTCTAAAAGCTTATGTTTGCGTGATTAGATAATTTTGGGCATTTATTTAATGACTTTGAAGTATTACAGGATATCTGTTTTATGGTAGGGAAGACCGGGGCACATTTACGCAGATTTTTTTTCAATGAATTTTTATGTTTTAACTCAGGAAATTTTAGACATCTTGGTTTTATAAAGCAGTTAATAAAGTCAAAATTTGAGTATTCAGTTGTTTTCCTATTTGTGTTTTTAACCGTAAAAAAATGTTTTTTTGGTCCAAGTCTTTTGTGTAAACGTGCCCCGGGAAAGGTGGAAGTTTACGCATGAAGTGAAGCACGTTTACGCATATTATAATTGATACCAAGGAGTAAGTGAGATAAATATTTAATCAAATTGAAATGTTTTATTTATAACTTAAATCACTGTTTAAAAAAATAATAAAGATTATTAATTAAAGAACATTCTATAAGCTAAACTGAAAGCATACGGCTTATTGCTAATTAAAAACAGAAACTATTTAGTCATCTTCATCATAACAGTTACAGTTTTTAAAATAAAAAAAAATAAAGTAACTTTTTGTACACTTGTTATGGGACCACCTTTTGCATCTAAGATATTGAACCCAGTCTTGTCCTTTTCTGGATTGGTTGTATGACATAAAACAATAAATGCATACACAGTTTTCATCTTCGTCATCAGATTCATTCACTATTTTCTTTATTCCAGACTATACAAACTTTTTCCTTTTTGCAGTTATTTGTTTCATACCTTTTTCTTTGCTGTCTTGTTGTTCTGCTTCCATAGAAACTAGTAAATGCTTACGTAATTTCTTCTTTTTGAACGTGCGTAAAGTTGCCCCGGTGTCAATGCGCAAACGTGCCCCGTCACCATGTTTGGATTTGTTTTTAACGTGCAACGAAAATTAATAATATTTCTGTTCATACAAATACAGTTCTCAAAAAAGGATAAAATTCTGCTAATGTTCATATGTTTGGTTATCATTTAACTAAGTATTATTAGTTCACATTAAGCTTCAATAATTTCAACACAAAATTTACTAACCTTGACAGAAAACAAATTTTCTTTTCCTCATGCTAGACCGAAGCTCGACTGAAGCTCAAAAACGTGTGAGAATACCCACTAGGGAGCAGCATCAATCTGTCATAATTGGTGGCGAGCCAGTTATAACTCGTTGCGGAAAAAGTGCACTGCGTAAACGTGCCCCGGTCTACACTATATGAAAAAAATAATCTCCCGTTTTTTATCCAATTCTCAGTTTTTACGTTTAAGAAATATTCGTCGAGTTAAAAGAGCTCCGAAAATTGTATTACTCAGCATAAGCTCAGCTAGTTGTGGTGGTCTAGATATAGTCTTCAAACTACTTAAGCGATTCACTTTGATTATTACTACAAATGAAAGCATCTATCAGCTTTTTAGTTGTATACAACATTCATTATTTAGCATTCGCAAACAAAAAACACCGGAATTCACCTAGAATTTTTGCTTAAACCTTTGATTTGATATTTAACGGCTTTTCAATCTTCATGTTGAGATATAAACAATGGAACTGTCAACATATCTTGCTACTTTTATTTAAATCTTTATTTACACGCGAAGATCGACTCATTCCTTACAATTTTTCCATGTTCCTCGAATTATGCTTTTTCTTTCCATATGATATCAGGTATCATTTAATTAAATCCTTGAGATTGTTAAGCTGCATTGTTGAGGATATTTATTATCTCACATTCGGTATTCCTGGCAGCCTGGTGACCCAACTGAATGGATTTTCAAATAATACTAATATAGTTAGAAATGTATTTAGGTTTTGAACGTCACATTTAAGACGGTTTCACTCTGCACATTGAATTGTGTAAAAATGACACTACACATAAATACATCACATAGCACACAAAATTTAATTAATTCGGCTATGGCTTCATATAAACGTCTTGCAGCTCGAGATCAAAAAGTCCAGTGGGTGATTTCATAAGAAGCAAATAACACTTGGCGCTATACATCGCCAAAATTCAAACATTAGCACCGTGACCGAATAGCAGACAAACGGTTCTATTCGCAGAGCAAAAATGGTTGCCAGATATAACTGTTCTACACATGAATTTCTCAGCGAGCCTACAAATCCTGGGAATGATTATCTAAACCAATTGATTACGTTAAGTGCTTGCAACATATAATTGCGAAAATGCCAAGAAAGGCATCTGGTAAAATAACTGACAAATAGATTTAACATACATGAAAAGTGATTTAAAAGACCGCATCTAATTTCGATGAGAGAGGCGAGAGAAAAACATCTGGAGGTGTTTATATTACAGACCGGCAATCGCTTGAATAACTGTTACTTAAAATTGCAGACTGCTGTCTGAGAAAAATGCCGAGGATCAAGGGCATATTAAGAATTGCTTATCTATGCGGTGGTCAAAAAGCCGATACAATTAAATGAAGATATATTGATACCAGCAGCGCGGCTTTATAATTTTTATTATTATTATTATTATTATTATTATTATTATTATTTTTTGCACTGGACGCAGTAACGAACAGTTCAATGAGAAAGGGAAAAAGTAACTAAATATTTAAGCGGAATGAATCAAAAATGTTTCAGAAAGGAGGAAAATAATTTAATAAAAATACGTGTGGTTTTAAGAAATGAATTTAAATATATATCAGTATGAAAAAAAGGGGGGGGGGGAAAGATAACATGCATTCAAAGTAATAAGGTTATGTTTTAAATTAATTGTGAATAAAAAGAGAAATATGTGACAGAAATCTGTCACAGCATGGTCCTTCATGTTCTCAACGTGTCTAAATATTTTCTATTTCCTCTATAAAAATATCATCCTCACGCCTGTCTTCTATATGTACATCCGCATTGAAAGTGGGACAAAAATTACCTCGTTTGTCTCTAATTTCAATCTATCGTCTCTTTTGTCAAATTTAGCTTCATATCCTCTGTATAGTCCTATCAAATTAGGTTGTTTTTTTCCTGGACATAATTCTGAAAGTTTTGAAACTATGTAATATTGCTTGAGAGGGTCTAATAATGAACATATGAAAAGTCCTGATGGACAAGGTGGTGAGAGGGAGGAGGGGGCAAAAAAGTTACCTTTTTTGATTTTTTGTTAATATCTCGTAATCTGTAAGTCCTACGGAAAAAATTACATTAATAAAAATTAAGATAAATAAATTCTACACAAAAAAGGTTCTATTGATTTTTGTGACGAGTCCATAGTTCACGAGATAATCGCATTAAAAAATGAAGAAATTTGCCAAATGTCAAACTAGCATCAGAGAGAGAGTTTGGTTACAATTGCATTATGCCTACTTAAATTATACTTAACGAGTGTTAAGGAATTTTGTTGTCAGGTGGATGGAAGCCTGAACACTAAATTCAACAAATGATATTTCTTATTAACTGTAGATTTTGTTATACAGGGCGGTTGAGAACTTTATGACAAAAATGTAAAGGCAGGTAGAGAGGACCTAAGCACATTTCGTAAAGAAATATTGGTGCGGAAATGCAGCTTTGAGGCAGTAGAGGGCGCTGTTGAGTTCAGTGGATAAATGCACTTCGCTGGCTTGACTAGTGATTTTCATCTCGGATTTCGAGCAACATGCATTGTTACACGAATACTGAGCTTGATGACATGCATTTCATGTATGGGGCTGCGGAAGGAAATGCAGCGGCTGCTCAGAGGATGTACAATGTACATGGAACGATTCCCGGGTAGGAATCTGTTGGATCGCCGAACAATTGAGCGTTTTCATGGAGAGTTGTGCGCGAGTAGATCGTTTTATGCTTCGAGGTATGATACGGGCACTGGAATATATCGCAGAATTCTTGTTGTAAAAGATTCAATATTACGTACAGTAGAGGATAGACCTTCAACAGTCTAGAGAGGTGCAGTGGGTGTGAACCATTTCCTTGTGCAGTCCCATACGTAAAATGCAATTGGGCAAGCTCCGTATTGGTGTAATGATGCATGTTGCTAGAAATCCCTGCAGGGAATGATTATTCAAGCCAGCGAAGAGCTTTCATCCGTAGAACTCAACAGCGCCATCTATGGCCATAACGCTGCTTTTCCGCACGCACATTCCTATACGAAATCTGTTTATTTAGGTCCCCTCTACCTGCCTTTACATTTTTGACAAATAGTTCTGAACCACCCTGTATAGATTATATGTTCCGTAATCGGGTTTGCAGTCATTTTAAAAGCGTGGCTTAGCGCCAATTTAGTTTCATTCTGCAACTTATTTTTTAGATTTTTTGTCATAGTTTATAGAAATGCTGAGCCTTCAATCCATCATGATCAAAGAGCAATACGACAAGTTTTTTCAACAGAGCTATTTCACGATTTGACGCAGCGACAAGTTTTGAACAGGAGTTTGGCCTCATATGACCATTAAGCAAACGCTAATGCGATATGTGACATGCTATGCATTACTAACACGTGGGCGAGGAATAAGTGGAAGCCTTTTGAGTAAGTGCGCTATTGGTGTCACAGCTACCTTTCACATTTGTACCTCCCTCGATGAATTCTGTGATTTGTCTCTTTCTTCTGGTGAACAACATGGGAATTTTCATGAAGCTTAGGTAAATAGAGATGCTTCGGATAGCTCCAAACTTGTAATTAAAAATCCCCCGCATTTTCCTCAGATAGAAAAAATTATATCAATAGCTTCTGGGGTTATTGGAGATGAAACTCTCACCCGCTTCAAAGGAGTAAAAAGATGATTCAGGTGTCTGGGAAATACTTCTCAGATATGAAACTAACTCCGAAAGGTATAGCACAATACCTCAGCACTATGCACAATTCAATCAAATTTCATGGTACCATTATAACTGTGGACCGTCTTGTTATAGTCCAACAAATGTCTTTGTTCAAAAGTAATAATGATGATTTAGCAGATTTGCTACGATATTAATTGGTTTCTTATCCTCTCCCTCTTTTCCATATTGCGGAAAGCGTAAGACAGAAAAATGCTTTGTATGAAATATTTGAACAATCGGATGAGATAATAGAGATACGATACATACAATCGTTGTCGTTGGTGGCTTCCTGCTGCGTAACATGGCGTGGAAGAAGGGATCAATATTACAAGATATTTGGAACACTTACATAAAATACGTTAAGAAACACTGTTCTGGAAAGAGCTGCAAAGTTGCTTTCAATGAATTACACCGACACTGTAGACAGTACCAAAATAACTGAACAAAGTATAAAGTGCTTAGTGATAACGGCAGTTGATATACATTTTGACAAACATACGGTCATCAGTGTGCCCCAAAATGACTTTCTCTCAAATAAGAACAGCAAGGCGAGGTAGATTCACGTTCTATCCTCTAATATAAATGACAAAAGAGTCTCATGAGCAAAGTCCTAATGCGTCCCGACACTCTGATTCTTCAGAGTGCTGTAAATGCACTGAGTGAGAGTAGCAAAGTTACTATTTTTGGACAGGTTGTGCTTCAGATATAAATATGTACTTATACAAACCGGGCCAATGGAAAGTGAAAACGCAAGTCATTTCGCCGCAACAACAGCTGCAAAATGGCCCAAACCGTGATATACTACTGGCTCATTCATTCTATGGCTATGACACAATATCATCTTGTTAATGGAATGGGGAAGTAGCTATTTGCAAAATGTTGATGTGACGTAAATTATGGATTGATTAAATTCAGTCTTTGGGACCCAAATCTGTCACATCAGCAAGTGGCAGAGGCAGGGCGTAAGTTGTTATTTAATACGTATGGAGCTTCACAAGGTACGACGTCACCCAACTTACATACGTCGCATGCATTCACAAAGTCCAGTTCAAATCAAAGACCTGAGGTAGCATCCCTGATTCCCACAGTAGGAGTAACGATGCAACATTCATCCCGGGTTTTCCATTAGATATCTCTGTGGCAGGAAAATGAACTGTTGCCTGAGATTTGGGGTTGGAAACGCAATCTGGATCATACTTTCGTGCACATCACAACCAGGGATCCCCTTACAACTGAGGCAGTATTAAAGTTCATCTTCTGTTAGATTACAACCTTTTGTGGACATAAATGTGGATGTAGAAGAACAGGAATCACATTCACTGCAGCCTTCAACTACTGCCAAGGCTGCTCGAACACTGCACCAACTGTTGAGGAGGATTTCCTAATGCAGATTGAACAAAAATAAACACATTTCGAAATTTTACATTGAAGTTGGTTTATTCAAAATTATCGCTGTTTTGAATATATTGTCCATACATATATTATTGAATTTTACGCATTTTGAATTTTTGTATGTTTTTAGTTATAATGGTATTTAGTTATAAAAAAAAATGTCATTTGTTGACGTTATTTCTCAGACTTCCATTCACCTGATCACAACAGTTATTAACGCTCGTTTAAGCTTAAGTTAAGTAGGTAAAATGTAAGTGTAGATGACCCGCTTTTTGGCGCTGGAGTGACTTTTGACAAATTTCTTCAGTACTGAATGCGATTATCTAGTGAAGTGTGGTATTCGCATTATTTTGACGTCTGATTTTATCTACACGTGGTGTATAAGCCCCGGGGATGTGCCCTCATTAGGGGGGATTCTTTCTAAGAGAAACTAACCCGTATATACGCAAGGTTCGAAGAAAACAACGGTAAACTCCGAGCGATTAGGCCGACGGGCGTGATTGGGATAGAACCCTCGAACTCACGTCTACCAGCTTTGAGAGTAGAACCTCTCGGCCACTGGTGGGGTTCGTGAACTTTGGACTTTATAGAAAAAAGGAATAGAAGCTTTTTTGTAGGGAATTTATTTGTCTTTATTTTTTGGTAATCCTGTACAGTTTAGGTAGAGTCTATCTGGGTAATTTGGACATTGGGTAATTTTTTTATAAATACATAAATGTAATATAATTGATTATTACTATGGTTACATAAAAACTTTAAAAATACATCTTTAACATATATACTGGTATAAATATTCTATAAAAAGGTCTAACTACAAAAAAGAAAAAAAAATTATAAAGGTAAGCGCTACTATAATCCTTCTAAAATTAGTAAGTTAATTAATTAATTAAAAAGAAAATTCTCCTTTTTTTATAAGTCTATTTTTTATTTTATGCTACCTGTCAATTCAACTTTATTCATAAATATGTCCGACATATCTATTTGAAATGAAATTGTCTAAGTTAGTATATTTAAAAAATGTGTTAAATTAAGATTATCTTCAATAGAACATCATAATAATTTTATTTATCACATAAATGTTATTTGAAAAAGATTTCTAGAAAAATATTATATTAAAAATACAGATTCTTTAAGCTTTAGTTATCGTTAAAACATATATCTTCGTTTTCCACGTAGCATTAGTTTTAGTTAATAATAGTAAATTTAGATATGATAAACATCTGAGACAGTTAGTTATATTTACTATTTAGTCACGGGGGAAATTAATTCTATTTACTGATTGAACAAAATCTTCAGTAAAGATGATTATAGCAGATTTGTTCAAATATAATACTAGCTGACTTTAAATCAACAACTTTAATCGTCTTTCTAATATTGAATATCGCGTGCAATCCTTTGAAAATAACATGCATTATGAAATTTTTGTGTATTGCTAAATCTCTGAATAAATTAGAACTAAATGCTATAGCAGTGAATATTATTAAAACATTCAGATTACAGACATCAAATCTTTTATCATTGAAATCGGAAAATACAAATAAAAAGACATATAGCTTCAACTTCATTGTTTTCATTTAAATAGCGACACCGTTTAACGCCAGTTAAGTTTTATTATATCCTTGCAAAAAAAAAAAAAAAAAAATGTTATAGAATATTGCGTAAAGAATTCTATTGAATTTACTTTTAAAGTATTTTTATAGCCATGCATTTTTAACAAGGACAAAATATTAGTATAATTTTATTGAATTCATATTCTATTTAGAGCTTTTTGAAAATAAACTTTGTTAATTTTATAGCTTATAACAACATATAAAATATCTATAATAACTGAAAAGATAAAATACGCCCAAGTAATAGTAAATCTGAATTAAATTAGTTCGTGAATTTTTATTCACATTACTAACAAGGCGTAAAACCAAAAAGGTGAAAAAGTATCGAGGCCAGGGTTCGAACCTCGGTTTTTTTGTTCAGCGCATCAACGCTCTGTCAACTGAGGTACCAGGACAAAACAGCTTGGCAACTCTCACTCTCATATCTTGTTAAGGCTGCAACCGTAGCACAAGATGACATAAGTGCATGAACCACAACCCTGCGGCAAACATGAGTCAAAATTAATCTAGCATCGATTAACGTATATTCTCAGGCGTATTTCATCGTTTCAATTATAATGCATATTAATCGATGCTGAATTAATTTCGACTCATGTATGCCGTAGTGTTGTGATTAATGAAAATATCCCAAATTGTGCTGCTGTTGCAGCCTTACCCACATAAAATTGGGACAGGGTGGTATGTCCTGGTAGCGCAGTTGGCAGAGCCTTAAATAGTAGGAGATTTACAGATTCTAGCTGGAGAAAAATTATTTTTGAATATGTTTCTTCTGCATTCGAAGTTTTATTCAAATAAATGATATATTAAACACATTTTAAATTAGAAATGCAATCTGTATTTGATACTTATTATTGATCAATGAATTAAATTTAAAAAAAAAAATAAAACATTAACACAAGTAGTAAATGAGTTAATCTAATTACTTTATAGCAGTTTTGATAATTTTAATGATACTTTGTTAACAGTGTAGAAGTTAAAGTTATCCGCTAAAATAACCAATTATTAAAAAAAGCATTCTTTTCTAATAATCTAGTAGAAATTGAGATACAAGACAAACATTGGACAGGTTTAATAGAAATTCCTTAGAAAAGGAATCAGACAATTCGCTTTCTGAAATTGCTTTATACTGACTCTCTGAAAGTAGAGAT
Organism: Maratus speciosus; assembly: GCA_963932465.1. Classification (NCBI taxonomy): domain Eukaryota; kingdom Metazoa; phylum Arthropoda; class Arachnida; order Araneae; family Salticidae; genus Maratus; species Maratus speciosus. The sequence goes on from OZ010786.1 coordinate 22,898,004, forward strand.
TTTTTCTCCTCTTTTTTGAAAAGTTATCAACTAAATGGATTTGTTTTGGAAAAAGACTCTTCTATTTTATTTTATTGGTTAGGAAAGTGTTTAAAATCAATAATATTATATTAATAATTTTACTGGTTAGAGATTTTCCCAAGAACTTTGATGCATAAAAAAAGGGTCTCAAGACTCTCAAAAATTTAAAATTTTCGAAATTTTAATTTTTTAGAAGCGAAAATTCTATTTTTTCTGAACATTTTGATGTAATTGTTTCCTTGAAATTCCTCTTAGAACAGATGATAAATCTTTTAGATTTATCATGTTCAATAGCTCAAGCGGCGTTTCCGAAATTTTGAAGTCATTTTTCTCCAAATGACGTTTTTCGGCATAATGCATGCAATATCTCAAAAATGCCTGAATATGTTATCATGAAATTTTCAAAATATATATTTCATATTAATCCATATAAACTGCCTAGAGTTTCCTTATTATCGAAAATAAAATAAAATAAAAAATTATGTGATTATACCGTTGGAATGTTCAAAATTTTGCTTTAGCTAAATACAATTTTGTATTAAAAATATAAAAATGTTTTAAATATACATTTATTTAGGTTCAGGGTAATTATTATAATCTGAAGTATAAGTAGACACCGAAATTTTCATTCTAGTTGCAATATTTATTTTGTAATAGTGCTCGTAAACTGTTATGCCGATTTTAGATTTATCATGTTCAATAGCTCAATCGGCGTCAAATGCTGATAGTTTGGAGACCCCTGTAAATGCAAATTTGCATCTTGCAATTTTTTAAATGCATGAAATGACAGAACATACTTATATATTTTATCCCAGGGGTGGTCAACAGTGGCACGCCTGATACCACTAAAATTTTACAGAAAAATTCGACTTCTTGAATCGCAGAGATTCGATGATTAGATAAGGGAATGATTATTCTAAAATTTTAGTGGTGTGGCGCGTGCCACTGTTGGCCACCCATGTTTTATCCCAATGAAAATTGTGTCTTAAAATCAAACACATTTTACGATTAAAATAATAAAGCTTTGTAAAAAATCAGCATAAAATAAAAACAATACGTAAGACGCGTTTCGAGCTAAAAATATTAACAACTCGCCATCAGCTACTGTGAACACGTGTCCGTAAGGGGACAAGGCCAAAAATGAACTGAAAGGTAGAGAGTAGAGCTTGCAAAGAATGCGACAGATTGCGCTAGGAGCACGAGCAGAAGACGAAAGTGTTGCCAAAATGATAGAAGAGAAATTGATATGGAAAAATGAAAATAAAAGAAATAAACAAAATTAAAATAAAATAATAGAAGAAAATTAAAAAATATAAATCTAAATAATAATAATAAAGAAAGAAATATAAAAGAATAAAACAAGAAAAAAACCAAAAGATCCCTTTTTTAAACAAAATAAAAAGAAAAGAAACAAGAGAAGAGGAAAAAGAATTACAAAAGTAATTTCCACGCTGGAGAAAGGTAAGGAGATGATGAGAGATCATTGACAAGATTATCGAATTTTTTAGAAATAAAATATGCTTCATGAAAATCCAAGTGAGAGGAAGAGGCAGGGAAATAAATAATTTTGGTCATGGAGAAATTGAAACAATGACTGGAAGACCACCAGTGAGAAGCAATCGAAAATTTAGAGATTTCTAGATTTGCAATATACCTTTGATGCTCGCCTAATCTGAATTTTAAAGCTCTCTTTGTTTGACCAATATTGTTAGGTGAACAGAGCCTTTTCTCATACCTGTACATATCCCTATCATAACAGTTCACTTTTACCTCTTTTATTTAGAAGTATAATTAATTCATTATCTGTATTTAAATACACTTTATTCAGTTTTACTTACCTTTATTCTAATGTTATTTCCAAGCTTTAGTTCCAGGCTTTAAGTTTCTTTCTATATATTTTATTTACGTTTCACTTTACTATCGTAAGAGCCGGTCTTTAGCACATGTTTTCGTCTGTGACGCAGTACATCCGAAATCTTCTGGGAACCAACTGAGGAGTTGTTACAAATGAACACGAGATGGCGTTAGTCATCCGGTCGTTCGTTTTGCATATGATGTTTCGTCCTTTCTTCCATTAGCGTTTCAGAGATCGAGGATGTAACTTCCGGGCTGCGTAGCAGTTGTTTTTCCTGTGTGGTTGGATGATATAAATATGCTTTCATTCAACGTGATAGATGTGCTTTCAGTCCGTGCTATTATATGGTAAAGTTTCTCATTCAGTTTAGTTTTGTCTAGTCTAGAAATGGTGCTGGTCGTGTGCATTGGTCATGAGTTTCCTTACAGTTTTAATGCTGGATAAGATTGTTTTTATTGTTAACTTAATGTCCAACTTTTAAGCAAGAGAATGTTTTTACGGACTTTTTCATCGATGGTGTCGTGTGTGATTCTTCGCTCCAGAAAGAAGCTAGTCTATTTTTCAACGTGGTTTTAGAAGTAAATCAACTTTACAAGTGTAAGAAGGATCCGTGTTAGTAATGACGTTTCCTGAAGATGCTGTTTACAGTTATTGGGACTTCATTCTTCTTGCTTCAGTTGACCTTCGACTGTCTGGTGGAGGTGGTTCGTGAAAGTTAAGTTTCGTTTTTCATGTAAATGTAATTTATGCAGTACATCGTAATCAAGGAAATATGATCATTAAATATGAAGGACTCTGGTTCACTTGTTCAATGTTTCTATAGTGTCATGAGGTTGTGTTTCAATAATGGTAATGTTGGCTTTATTTATAAGATTGAGATAATGACGTATATATAATTGTCTTGTTTTATCATTTTGTTTTTAAAGTGTGTTTTAATCGAATAATAAACGTTAGTTGTCTTGTAAATTTAGTTTGTTTATTTCTTTAACCACCACAAATGCTTTACTATTTCAGCTATTTAGATTTCATTTAAAGTTGAATATTAAATGAATCTATATTATATTTTGTTTTAACAAGGTTTAGGGATTCTTTCAGCTTTCGCGTTTCCAGCTCTGCTACCAGTGTTAGGCTTTACTTTTGTAATTTCAACAAATATAACCTAAATTGCAAGAGCAAGAAATAAAACAAAGATTTTTTATTTTAATTGTTTAATATCGCCAGTTTTCGGTGCTGTTTTGCTACCTTTTACGATATTAAATGTTGAAAATGGTCTTTTTTTTTTTTCATTTTTTCCAATTTTAAGAGTCCTGAGACACCTTAAGACTATAGACATAGAAAAGTTTGTTCGTTGTAGCAGTTTCTTCTCCTTATTATATTGTATTTTTATACTGTATTGCGTATTTATATTTTTCTCTGCATAAGAACCTTATGCAAAGAGTGCGAGTCATAAGACTCCATCGAAAAAGTTTACATTATGTTATTCATTGCATCCATAGTGAAATTGCAAAATTTGTCTCCACCAGTTTCGTAACCACTCGAAATCTTCAGCTAAATATTACATGAGATTATTTTAACCAGTGTATAGGGTGAATATCATTTCGATGTTTACTTGTAGATTTACTATCCTTATTTTGGCGTAAGTGCATGATTTAACCGTCCAAACTTTTAAATACGTTATGCTTAAGTACATTTCATACTCTAATTGCTAAATGCATGCATGATTTCGAAGTCAAAACTAAGTGTAGCGTTTGTATAGAGTATTGTGCGTATGGTTACGCCATTTTCTTTAACGATGGCAGGTGACCGTGATGCTCGAATATCTGTACCGTGCAAAATGGGATACTGCATGCCGCACTGCAATTCCGGTATACATGCCGCAGTTTCCTTTGTATGGGATGATTAAGCTCTATTAACTTTTCCTTTTCTTTTTGCACAGACTAAACAAGTTAGGCATTTTATCAAGTTTACTAAAACCAAAGGAGAAAAGGGAAAAATTAAAAGTAAGAAGGGCAAGAAAGATGCAAGTCAAGACGATAATAATGAAAAATTGGATTACGCGTAACGCAGACGTTCTTTGCAAGGAATGTTTAGAAAACTACTCCAAAAAAGAGGAAGTGCAATTGTCTTCGTTGCATCATGTATCAAATGTAGTTACATAAAGACTGTACTTTTTCGACACTTTTTGTGTAGATTGTGGTCGAAAAAACAGATCTATGATACCACTCGGGACCATGGGTGCATATAAGCACTTTCACAAAGAACATACAGAATTTGTTTCTGCACCAGTAAAAAAGAAAAGCAATATTTGCTTTCTTTAATTAGAGCATTTTCATGATTATTTAAGTAAAGGTAACTTCTTTTAAAAAAGTGGTGTCAACCGAATAAAATTTGTGCAAAAGTCGAAAGGGTTACAAAATAAATTATCTAAACACAATTCTACTTTTTTTTGTTTTTCCTCTCTAATACACGATTTTATGTTGTTGCTGAAATAAAAATTAAAATTTAATGTAAAAAAAAAAAAAAAGTCGATAATTTTAATAGTAAAAGTAAGCAAACAATTATTAATTTGAATCCACTAATACGTTTCATTGTACTCATTTAGTTTCATTTTGTTATTACATAGTAAATTATAGTCCAGATATGAATATTTTTTTTATATTTTTATTTATAATTTCATTCTGTACTTATTACAAGCGTGACATAACTACCGCCCAAGTGCGGCGTCTCATCCTGAATATACGGGTGACGCGCCGCAGTGTAATGTTTTAGAAAAAAATTGTTAAAAAATATTAATTATTTGTTTTAATTTTTTTTTTGTCGCAGTACACGTGTTGTATATTTGACATTAAATAGCACAGCATGATTTTCTTTATTTTATGTCCACCATGGGACTTTATACACAAATTAAAAAAAAAATATGCGGCATAAATCCCGGAATTACCCTATGAAAAAATTATGTTTATCTTGCTTTTTCATATAACTTTTTCTATTTTAATAACTAGTATGTTGTGGCCATCACAAAACTTTCTTCTATATAAATCACGTCAATTAAATCATTTAAATAGTACAAGAAATAACAATGATTTAGCACCAATTCATATCAAAGTATATCTGAATTTGAAGTTGGATGAAAATTCATGCATTAATTGTTGAGATACAGCTATAGCGGATATTCTGAAAAAATATAGCATACCAGCGCCACCTGTTGAGCGATTTACACCAAAAGTAAACAGCACTAAACGATATCAAGGTATACCTGAATCTGAAGTTTGTTGAAAATACAAGAATTATTTCTTGGGATACAGCTATTGCGGAAATCGCAAAAATACAGCATAGCAGCTCCACCTGTTGAGCGATTTACACCAAAAATCAAACAGTACAAATTTATACGTCAATTCATGTCAAGGACTAAGTAAATCTGAAGTTTGATGAAAATCCGTGCAATAGTTCTTGAGATACAGCTCTTGTAGAAATCGTGAAAAATGCAGCACAGCTGGGCCATCTGTTGGGCGATTTACACCAAAATTTAAACAGCACTAATTTATATCAGGGACTAACTGAATCTGAAGTTTGATGAAAAATCGTGCATTTTTTCTTGAGTTAGAGCTATTGCGATAATCATGAACAATGCAGCATACCAGCGCCACCTGTTGGGCGATTTTCACAAAAAAGTAACCAGCACCAAACTATATCTTGGACTAACAGAATCTGAAGTTTTATGAAAATCCGTGCAGTAGTTCTTGAGATATAGCTATTGCAGAAATCGTGAAAAATGCCGCATAGCAGCGCCACCTGTTGGGCGATTTTCTCCAAAAACTAATCAGGTCCAGTTTATATCAAGGTCTAACTAAATATGAAGTTTTGTGAAATTCCGTGCATTTGTTCTTGAGATAGAGCGCCCACAAAATTTGTGTCACATACAGACTCACAGACAGAGTGACAGAGTGACAGACAGACTCACAGACAGACATTTTCTAAAAAACATCAAATCGTGTTCTGGACACTCTAAAACGTATAAATCCGTCGAAAACCGGAAGTCGAAAATTTTCACGAATCCAATACTTTCTTCTTGTAAAGATAGAAGAAAGTAAAAATGAAAAAATTGTAATAGAATACAGAGTTTTTCAGACATTAAATATGACCTTATAGCTGATATGTTCAAAATTTATGCATGTAAATCTGGTAAAATAAAGTCCATATTTTTCTCGGACTCGTATATAATCCAGCAATATTTTTATTCCTCTTCAAATAACATATTAAGCAACTATACTCAAACACATTGATTCATTTCCAACTAACAAACACCAATATTGTACTAATCTATGGACGATACAATTATATTTATATCAAAACCAATAGCAGGGTACAACTCCCCAACTATTAATCTATATCAGGTATAAAGTAAATTACAGGGCCCACTATGGCTAAGTGGTTAATGCACCACACCGCTAATCGCTTGAGAGTGTAGGTGTGCTGCGAGTTCAACTTCCGCTCACTCTTTTGCACACTCTTTGTGGAGCTCCCGGTTGTAATTCGCTGGTGTTGTAAATTTCCTTGTGTCTATTTCGTCCTTGTATATTGACGATGCCTTATAAGCGGACACCTGATGTCAAGCACACAAGTCAGGTGTATGTGTTCAAAACATAAATAAATAAATATGTAAATAAAGTAAATTTTGCTATGACAAACTTTTGACCAGCTAAAATCGTTAAATATCCCTCCGTGCATTGGGGCGCTGAACCTACAACCCATGTTCACACCCTGGCCTAGAAACGTTTTAACTCTGTTGGTTTTTGGCCTTTGTTAGCAATTGGAATAAAAATTCACGTAATTAAATTCAGATTCAAATAAAATATCATTTTCCAATGTTAGATTCAAATTATTTCTTGCATCAAAATATTTCTCAAAGTTGTTAAAAACTTTTCAGGCATAAACTGGCCCTGCACTAGTGAATTCGATGTAATAATGAATATTATTAACATTTCGGTGAAGTAAATACTATCCAAAATTTTTATTGTCGATTAAAATAAACATTTTTTTCATCGTTAGATTTTTTTATATTTTGAAGTAAAGACATTTATCATTTTATAAAAGCCTTCTTAGGATAAATCAAAAGGTATTCTTTATATTATTTACAGAATTATACTAGTTGCGACAACAATGGAGTGATTTTCGTGTTAAATCACGCTCGTCAAGTTTTTTAACTGCCTGTGAAATTGCAACAGAGAAATATTTTAAACACTAAAATGTCGAAAATGTAAATAAAAAATAAATAGTGTATTTTTTAGTTTTTTAATATTAATAAAATTCTGATCATACTTGGAAGCAACAATTGAGCAATCCTGAATATATAGTTTGATTAATGTTTTATTATAAAGAAAAACGAGCCAAAAAGTATAGATAAATTAATAAATTCAATCGTTATTCCCACTTTCTATCACTCGTAAATCAAAGTGGTCAATTTTCAGTAATCGGGGTCCACGCCTACTTATGTGCGGTAATTGGAAGCGCGAATTGAAGACATAAAATTATGCTTGATTTTAGAAATAATCACTGAATTATTTTTGAAGATTTTTTTCTTTTTACTATTTTCACTATTATTTTTCTGCTATAAGGTATTGCATTTTTGTATGCACACACATTTCTAAGTGCGCAGATTGAAATAAATAAATAATTTTATAAAAAAGGCAAATTCTGCAAGTAATATATTACAGACAAAAAAATTACCAGTTTCATGATCATATTAATTTCTTTTGAAACATTTTCATTATTCCGTTGTTCAAATACATCTAAATTTTTTTATTAAGCATATTATAAGTTCCATGCTTAAGTACAGTTTTTATAATTATTGAAATATATTTTTTCACCAGGAGATGTTTAAAACATTTCTAAATACTACGAATTTTAGCCGGTTCCAACAATACTATTTAAAGCCTCAATTTCAAACATTTCCTCCATGTTTAACAAATTATCATTATACAATTAGTCAGAAGTAACAATGATTAATGACAAAAGTTTGGAAAAAGTTCAAGAGAGCGTAACTAATTTTGACTATTATATGGCTTTAACTATTTCCAAATATTAAAATGTCATTTGGCAATTTGATAGAAACCAATATAATAAATAAAATTTTCATTTAACAATCCACTAGCTTAAAACATAAAAAGAAAAAACAAACAAACAAGGGAAACAGAAATTTTAATATCATATAACGTAAGAAACTAAAAACCCGCATATTTTTTGAATATGTAATAGCTTTTCGAGAACTTAATTTTCGTCTAGAAAAAGACACGGTTAATAAAATGTAATATATTAAAATGATTTATTTTATGTATACTTTCTCATTAAATTGTTTCAAGAGATTCTTTTTTAAATTCTCATAGAGTGAACGGAATAACGTAAAATAATGGATTCTAATAAATTTGAATATATAAGGTTAAATAAAAATATACAAAGATTATGTTTGTTTGTTTTTTGTTTTTTTTCTTCATGTGGTAAAATAAATGAGAAATATGTATTGTAAGGGATACAGTGGAAAACTTTAAAATTTGTTATAATTTACAGAAGCAGTAAATTAAATTCTTTTTAGCAATACAAAATCTTATTACACATAAAAGAACACCCCCCCCCCCCCCTGAAAAAATAAAGAAAAAATAAGGAAAACAGTAACATTAAATATTATATAACGTGAGAAAGAAATTAAAACCCGCATATATATTTTTTAATATATACCCCATTTTCATTACCTTAATTCAGGTCTAGATAAGAAAATGTTCTTAGTAAAATGTAATCTAAAAAAGATTTATTTTATTTGCAATTTTATCATTAAAATTTTGAAGATTTTTTTTCTTTCTTAAATACATTTTGCTAAATCCAATAATGTAATAACGTAAAATTCTAATAAAGTTCAAAATAAGATTGGTGATGGTAATTATATAAAAATATTTAAAGATTTTTTATTTGAAAAAAAGTAAATATAACAGAGAAAACAAATTGTATTTCATTATACGGAAACCGTTACAGTTCGATTTTAAATCATTACTTCAATTAAATACCGCAATAATTGAATGGAATTAATTGGAAATTTTTGAAGAGAAAACATAGTTTTAAAGAATTATCTCAATTATTAATAAAATTTGTTCGAATTATTTCATTTTTATATTTTGAACATTAATTTAAATTTAAAAATCAACAATAAAAAAATCTATAATAATATTATAAAAAAGTAGCTTTTGTGTGTTAGTTTGTTTGTACGGGTAAATCTCTTGAACCATCGAGCCGATTTCAAAAATAATGTTGACTATCTCTGCTGCAACATAGGCTGTATTTTACAACGATTCAACAACTCCCAAACGGGTGCAAAATATAGTTGCAGATTTACGGTCGCCAGTCGCCACGTGGCGACTAAAGTTTTTGCTGTGGCGACTAACTTTCAGTGTCTTAGTCGCCAGAGATGAATTTTCAGTGTTCCCAATCCCCGTCGCGGAATTTATATACATATATATATATATATATATATATATTCATATATATATATATATATATGTGAGTTGTGGTTTTAGATTCCCATAAAACCCTACTCATACACTATGACGCAAAAGTTTAGACAATGACGTCATTCAGCTTTAAAATGTAGAATTATGACGTCAGAATTACAAAAACCTGTAAATATATTCAAAAACTGATTTAAAATGCTATGTACAAAAGACAGTCGTTTTATTTGCTATAATACTAATTTTTTTCATAAAAATTCAAATGTGCTTGTCGCAAAAGTTTAGACACTATTCTAAATTTCTTTGAATATTCGCTGGCATATGCAAATTTAGAATCGATGATGTCACAAATTTGGAGTACTTAAGTTCTGCAAACGATTGCGCTTCATAGTCGACATGCCGAGAGCTAACGAAATTCAAGTGAATGAGGTTTCAAGGATTTGGCAGTTGAAAGGTGAAGGGAAGAGCGTTTCTGAAATTTCTGCTATTATTAATAGGTCAAAAAAATCTATTTATCGAGTTTTATCGAGTGGTTCCGAATATAAAGCAAAATGTCGGTCTGGGAGGCCACGTGTGACAAATGTACGAGAGGATCGCCTGATACAAAGACTAGCGAGTACTCAACAAATGAGCGTACGTCGAGTTCAAAGCTCATCGGGACTCTCTGTATCAAAGGATACGATTCGTAGACGAATTTTGGAAAAAGGAACAATCGTTTATAGCAAAATGCAGAAGAAACCAGCTCTGAAACCACATCATAAGTTACAAAGACTTATGTGGGCTCAAAAGCATATGTCATATGGAGAGAAATGGCAGTCAGTCATATTTAGCGATGAAAAAAAGTGGAATCTGGATGGTCCAGATGGTTGTTTATCGTATTGGCATGACTTGCGGAAGGAACCTCGACGTTTTTTTAGTCGCAGGCAAGGAGGGGGTTCGGTTATGGTTTGGGCAGCCTTTTGCTATAATGGACAAGTATCTCTGACCTTCACCAGTGGTCGTCAAACTTCACAGCATTATACACAGACATTAGAAGAAAACCTACTGCCATTTGCTGAGCTTCTAGGGGGGTCCTCAGTGGGAATTTCAGCAAGACAATGCTTCAATTCACACTTCAAAACATTCAAAATCTTGGTTTAATTCCCATAATATAAGAGTTCTCGACTGGCCAGCATGTAGCCCAGATCTTAACCCTATAGAAAACCTTTGGAGCATCATGTGTCGCAAAGTTTATAGCAACGCTAGACAATACTCATCTGAAAAGGAACTTAAGACATCTATTGAGAATGCATGGTACGATATCGATCCACAAACTATGCAAGATTTAGTTTCTTCCATGCAATCTCGTGTATATGACGTAATACATAAGCATGGATGCGCAACCAGGTTTTAAAAATTGTTTATTTCGATTTTATTTAATTTGTGTCTAAACTTTTGAGACAGCAGTTTATTTTTGTTACCATTTAATTTATTGCAATATGCACAATTCCACTTTTCTTTGTTATAAATATTGTTTATATGTACAGCACATTAATTTCAAGCAGTGATTTGAAAATTGAATAAATATTTTTCAAAGTATGTAGGAATTTCTTCATTGTCTAAACTTTTGCGTCATAGTGTAGCAACAGATATGGTCAGCACTTTTCCATGAGAACTTGTTACCGCAGAACAGCAGATGTTACTGAATTTGCTGATATGCAGTTTGCATTCTCTTCGCTTGGAAACAAGTGACAACCGGGAGCAGATTTCATTCTGACTCGGTTGATGTTAAACGTATCTTTCTCGCTCTAGACGAGAGCGGACGCCGATATGGAATCTCGACGATTCTGCGAGTGTGTATGCCGCAGAAAACCCCCCTACCCTCCCGTACTTGTAAATATAATTTCTATTTAGTATGTAAAACTATAATCTAGAATCATTAAACTCCTTTTTTCATTAACTAAGGCCTTATCCTTATATCATCCTTATATTACATGTGGGCTCTAGGCCGATTTGAATCCAAAACGAATTTAAAAAGTAAAATCCCCTAGGCTTTATTACCGATCAGAATTGGAGAACTTCCTTCTCAGTCCCGTTATCAACATTCGTATTCCAGCAGACGTGATTCATCCCCTTAGCCATCTGGTTGAAGCTCGTTTATTTTTATTTGTGCAAGATAGTTATCGCTGTACAAGGAATGAATCTTCGACTGCAAGTATATTTTTTTTCTACGGATCATTAATTGGATTACTTCAATATATCGTGGCGAGGAATTTATTTTTCAATTGGATAACTCCATTTGAAGTAAGTTTATTTTTTTCTCTTTCCTTTCTTGCCTTTTAATATGGAATTGCAAGAAATTGACTTTATTAAAAGCCAGTTGAAATCGGCTAAAACAGATAAAATCAAATTATTGCATGAATTTATATTTGGTTGCGATAAAAATCGCCAGAATAGAGCGAATTTAAGGAAATTTAAAGGTTTTTCTTTTACTGACAAAAGCGATGAGTATGAAAATAAACTCAAAGTAATTTTGGACGATTACGATCAGATACAATTGATTACTATTGCTAATATCTTATCCATTGACATCCATGGATCAAAGGAAGATATAGGGCAACGTATTTTAAGTGCACTAGTTGATATTTCGGCTTTTAAAGACACGTTTACGGCAGTTTCCGAATCGGATACAGAATTTGATGATAGCCACAATAGTAGTGGAAGCACTGGTTTATCTTCGCCTTTGGCAGTACAGCCAGACCAGGCGCGTGTACACTGTACACACTCCGCGCCCAAACAGACAATTTCTTTCCATGACATTGATCATTTAATTACACCGTTTAGTGGTGATAAAACGGAAAACGTTCAAACATGGTTTCAGAGATTTGAATCTCTGGCCCATTCATTTCAACTGTCCGACATACAGAAATTTGTGTTTGCTGAGCGGGCATTAAAAAGTTTAGCATTATTGTATGTACGTAGCTAAAATAACATTTCTTCATATACATCACTCAAAGAGGCATTGTTTCGCGATTTTGGACAATCAGCTTCGTCCGCCCAGATACATCAATTACTAGCCGCTAGAGGCTGCCGCCCAAACGAAAAACTATTGGAATATTTTCTGAAAATGAAAGAAATAGCACAAAGAGGAAACATCGATGATATATCATTAATTCACTATATAATTAATGGGATTAACGATACACCACATAATAAAGCTATATTATTCGGGTGCGCCACGCTTGCCGAATTTAAAAACAAGCTCCAAATTTTCGAACGAATTTGTGAACAGAGTTCTAAATTTTATCAATCAATGTCACCGACTACACCCAACACTCCTAAGATTAACCAGACGGAGAAAACTGCAAAATTAACTTGCTGGAATTGTTTAGCCCCAGGACACCTATCTACCCAATGTGTGCATTTAAATAAAGGAAAAAGGTGTATGAAATGTGCACGTTTTGGTCATGTTTCCAACCAGTGTACAGAGCAAACTCCAGAACGCAAGCGTTCGACTCAAGGCACCTCCCCTTCATGCAAGACGTCACCACGCAGAGACGAACAAATCCACGTAGTAGAATTGTGTCATTCTCATCCGCGCATGCAGAAACCTGTAAAATTTTTTAATTTACAAATCAATTCAATCTTGGACACTGGAAGCTCACTGACGATACTGAGAGAAGACATTTATGAACAAATTGGGTCTCCCCCCCCTCACCGGAGCTCCTGTACAATTGTCGGGTATCGGTAACCTTGTTATTCAACCTATAGGATCGTTTTCTACCGATATAGAGGTAGACGATAATACTTTTTCTACTACTGTTTACGTAGTTAAGTCTTCTCAGATGCCCATGCCACTTATCATAGGGACAGATGTCATATTTCAGGGTACTCTCACATGCGACAAAAACGGAGCTACTTTAACTAAATCTCCACCCACAAGTATTTTTATAAGCTGCATTACTGTCTCTGATAATGCATCTGCAACAAAATCTCAAGATAAATCCGATGTACATCCATTTCCTGATGCAAGATGCACTACGGAAACATTTGTTTCAAATTCTTTCTCCCAAGACCTAAAACCGCCGAGAGTAAATAAAGATTTTTCGAATGAAAATATTCCTACTGACATCGAAGTTGACCCAGTGATTGACTCAGCATATCTGAAACATCTCGCAACATTATCGCCAGGCTGTTTTTCCTTCGATTTAAATTTCTTATCCTACAAGCTGTTCATGACTGTGCTCGTCTTATTGACCATCTGTTTATTACTGTTTACGTCTGCCAACGGACTCATTTATCAGCATTCAGCGTACCATACGTCCCAACCATCTCCAGATTCGAGTGACGTTACTAATTGGACCGAAATTCTGCGTGTCCTTATCATTTCTTGTTTATTTCTTATACGCCGAAACTGTGGGACATCAATAAAGAAAAAGAGAAAACATAGACTTAAATTTCCAAAAAGAAATATGCTTCACGTATATAGGTCACTAGTGCAACCAACGAATTTATCATAAATGTGTTTTTTATTATTACTACTATTTTTTTTTAACTGTGTTTTTATATATTCTGTGTTTGACACCCATATATCTGGTTATTTAAGAGAACATTTATATCGTACAGACTATTAGACTGCTACTATCTGTGACTTTCTTAGTAACTTTATTTCAATATCTTCGTTTTTTTTACGATTACAGCAAGCATCCACGATCATTTTTTTTCTGGACGAAACATTAGAATGAGATGTTTACCAGTGTAACTCACCATTTCAAGAGTCCAATCATTGATGGAAATCTTCAACACAGAACGTTTTTTTCTTCTTCGTATTTTTGTGTGTCATGCCATTCTACAGTGCGATAAACTTCAAGTGTTTTTTTTTTTAAAAAAAGGTTAGCGCGTACCAAGCATTTTTATCAACAGTGTTTTTTTTGTTTAATTATTCTTAGTTTGTGGAATATGCAACAGATTCTTTATTTTTTCAGCTTATATTAACAGAATTTATGTGCCTTTTTTTCGAAGTTCTGTTCAACATTTTTTTTTAAATCTCTGAGCGATATATACCTGCTCAAAACTTTTTTATTGAACCCATGCTGTGATTTTTTTTTTTGCGCATGGCAAGTTATCTTTCTCTCGGACTGCAAATGGTGCATTATTTTTTTCATTTGCCTGTTTCGCAACACGTGCTTTTTTTTATGTTGCGTAAACAACAACTTTATTTAAGATGACTATCTACACAGGACTTTATTTTTTTTTGAACACTCACTTTTGACAAGAAGAAAAAGAATATTGTTGTATTTATACTTTTAAAACTGCATTTATATTTTTAAAACTGTATTTTATGTGTAAACTTTTTATTGAATTGCTATATATATGTATGTGTTTTACCCCCCCCCCCCTCCCATCGCATATTTTTTTCTACAGAAGTAAGAGCTAGCTGTCGAAAAAAAAAATCCTTTTATTGGGAAATCCTTTTTTTTTTTTTTTTTTTTTTTTTTTGCTTAGACGAGGCAAACCTCTTTTTTTTATATTTTTTTTATTCCCGAAGGACGTTGGGATAAAGATTTTTTTTTACGAAATTCTACCTAAGATGAGGCAGATTTTAGTATGTTTTCTTGATGATAATATAATGGGCAGACGGCCTTTCAGATTATATTTTTCATCCCTGATGATGGCTCATGAGAAAGACGGTCTCATGACGCAAATTGATGTTATCCTGAGATTTTTTTTAATTCTTTTGTTGTTTTTTTCTTTGGAGATACCCCACGGCAGCTCAGCATTAATTTACATAAAATTTAGACTTAATTTTTTTTTATTATTATTTAGCTCAATTCTCTTAATTATTTAATGACAATTTTTTCCCTTTGGATTTTAATTATTTTTAGATAGTTTGTTTTTGTTTTTTTGACATATCTTGTTGCTTATTTAACGCGCTGTCGAGGTCGACAAGCGGACAAGATGGCCGAGTGTGAGTTGTGGTTTTAGATTCCCATAAAACCCTACTCATAGCAACAGATATGGTCAGCACTTTTCCATGAGAACTTGTTACCGCAGAACAGCAGATGTTACTGAATTTGCTGATATGCAGTTTGCATTCTCTTCGCTTGGAAACAAGTGACAACCGGGAGCAGATTTCATTCTGACGCGGTTGATGTTAAACGTATCTTTCTCGCTCTAGACGAGAGCGGAGGCCGATATGGAATCTCGACGATTCTGCGAGTGCGTATGCCGCAGAAAACCCCCCCTACCCTCCCGTACTTGTAAATATAATTTCTATTTAGTATGTAAAACTATAACCTAGAATCATTAAACTCCTTTTTTCATTAACTAAGGCCTTATCCTTATATCATCCTTATATTGCATATATATATATATATATATATATATATATATATATATATATATATATATATATACATATATATATATATTGCAAATACAAAAGCACCTGCTCTTTTCACCGGCCGAGATCAAGTATGACCTTGATAAAAAGTCAGGGAACTTTTGCGATCTCAGTTACCGTGGTAAATGTACCCTGTGATGTACTGCTTTCTTGTCGAACGTTATATTCGAATATAATTTTGCGCATGTCCACTCCACTACAAAGCTTAGCAGCTGCGAAGCTCGGCACATGAGCGTGCTAATGGTAAAGCTTCTCCTTTGAACAACAGCGAAAGCAAGCATTTCTTCGAAGGTTTCGTCCGAAATCCAGAATTGAAATAAATACTCCTTTACTGCAGATCTGCGAACGAGACAGTCCAAATTTGCCGATGCGATGGGGATTATTTAAAGAATTTGGTTCATGGAATTGAAGATAGAGGGATTCCGAACTCTGAAGAAAAAAATAACAAAAAGATAAAGAAACTCGCACGAAAAAATACTTAACGCGAGGTATATTCTTTCTCTGTAAATGTTTTCTGCGAGTGCGGTAATTATATAGTGCAAATAATCTTACACATTCCTAAAATTTTTTATATGCATACTTTTATATGTCAAAAACTAAATAAGAAATAAAGTTTCCCTAATATTTCCCATTATCATGACATTTAGCTTATGCATGTTTTGTTATTCAATTGTATCTTGTCGAAATTTAACTTCTGATCTTTCCAGATTTACATTATACTTTTTTAATATCAAAGTTTCAAGAATTTTAGGATTAAATTAAATACACACATATGTTGTAATTAGTCTGTGTTTTGTTGCACATATGTATTTATTAATTAACCCATTTTTCATTTTGAATTCCTGAGGGTTTTTTTTTTTTTTTTTTTTCATATGAACACTATTGTTTTATGGGTTTGTTTTACAATGTTGTCACTAGATTTTGGTTAGGAGCCAAAGTGGCGACTGGATTTTTGGGGGTTAGGAGCCACTGACTCCTTAAAAATTTCGGTAATTTGCACCTATAGTGCAAATATATATATTCTATACATTATTATGTAGAATATATATATTAAATAAATAAATATAGTGCATATATATATATATATATTTCTATAGCACCTATAGTGCTATAGAAAATCACTTCTGAAATTGAATTTATTGTGATATTATCTGAGCTAGAAATTGGATTTTTTTTGTGGTGGTAATTTTTAAGATGTAAATACTTTCTATAAATGGTTTCTAAAAATTTCGAAATTTAAAGGGTGAAATGTTCGTAAAACATACTAAATTACGACTGATTTGGCACTGCTAAGACTAGAAACTTGAAATTTGGCATGATTGTAACTCAAGAAACGCAACTGCTCGAACAGAATAGTTTTGTTTTAAATTCGAAATTTAAAAGGGTGCAGCAAAAAAAATGTTCTAAAATTGCAATGCATATGATTCAGATGGTATGGAAACTTTGAATTTGGAATGGTGTTTCCTTCAAAGATATAAATGGTCACCAAGATCAGTTTCTAAAAAATTCAAAATTTATAAAGGGTGAAATGGACTGAAAACATACTAAATTATGGCTTGTAGCTATAGAGTAGATGTAGCGCATATAGCTAGAAACTTAAAATTTTGCAAAGCTGTTACTTTTCAGACGTGTAAATTCTCGCCCAATACAGTTTTTTAAATTCGAAATTTAAAATAGTACAGCAACAAAAAAGTTATAAAATTACAGTGCATGTGATACAGTTGGTATAAAAGCTTAGAATTTGGCATGGCGAAACTTTTAATATGTAAATCTTCTCTAAGAACGGTTTATAAATAAGTCGAAATTTTAAAAGAGTGAAATCAGAGGAATACGATCTAAATTATAATATGTTTGGAAATGCACTGTAAGAAAAAAAATCTGTGAAATTACTAAATTTCTTCTAGGAAACTGGGATTCCTAGAGCTATTTTTGTGCCGGCAACAACAAACATGAATTTTTGTTCTTGCATTTATGAAGTGCACTAAAATGTATCTGTAGAGTAAGTGGTGCAAAAAATTTTTATTATTCATTTACAGGGCCACACAAAGGAATTCCGTTCCGTAACGATATACGGTGGAACAATGTTTGCAACGTATTTTAATTATCTTAAATTATTTCACATATAATGAATTTGGTATACATTGCTGAGGTTTAATACAAGTTACTTCCTGTATACTAGAGAGTGCACAGTATTTATGAGACAAACAAAAGATCTTGGATACTATACTGTATCCGAAGTATTGTATATAAGCAATGATTACTAGAAGTTCATTTTTAGTTGATATGAGTTTTTAAGTTTAACTAAATTTTTGCATATTAAGTTGTGTGTATTAAGATCATATACAGGTATGCACAAAAGAATTCATAAGGGTTACAGAGTATGAACAAGAATAGCTTAAACCTTTGAAGGGCTGTGATGCTGTTCTGTAATCAGATAATTTCAATCCCTATTTGCCACATTGCCACCCGAATTTTTTAATTAAAATTTTACTTTTATTAAGTACGCTAAAATATACTCTTACATGTTTACAAAAAAATTTCTTGTAAATACTAGTGTCATTCATTTATTTGAATATTTTACGAATTACCTTGCCACTGAAAGAGTTAAAGGTCGTTTATAGATTAGTTACTCATTTTGACGAACATAGTACGAACGCATCTCATTTTCTACGTTTGAGGTACAGTACAATTTCCGACTTGTTTAATGTATACAAGCATAACATAAGCACGAATTAAAGAAAACATTAACAGCTTCCGAGTTACCCACGATTCCTATACTGTAAAAAAAAAAAAAAAAAAAAAAAAAAAAAAAAAAAAAAAAAAAAAATCTGTGAAGTTACTAATTTTTTTTCGTGGAAACTGGTATTCCTATCTATTTATGAAACGGTAACAACAAAAATTCATGTAACAGTATCTGTTGCATGAATTTATGTTGTTGCCGTTACATAAATGGTTCTAGGAATCCCAGTTTCCTATAAAAATTTTAGTAACTTCACGGATTTTTTTTACAGTGTGCCAGGTGTAAAAACTTAAAATGTTACTTCAGAGACGTAAATACTCGACAAAATATTTTAAAAGATTTTCAGAATTTAACAGGGTACAGGAGCAAAAAACGTTCTAAAATTACAATTTTTTGTGATACAGTTGGTATAGAAGCTTGGATTTTTTAATGGTGCTTATCTTAAAGAAGTAAATTCTCACTAAGAACGGTTTCTAAAAAAAAATATATATATTTCTATGGTTGAAATGAGCGCCAAACTTTCTAAATTACGATTTAATTGGCGCTTTTAATGTTAGAAACTTAAAATTTGGCATTTCTGTTACTTTTTTGACGTATATGCTCGTCAAGAACAGTTTTCGTAAAATTCGAAAAATTAACAAGGGTGCAGAAGCAAAAACTTTTGAAATTTAATAGGGTAAAAGGAGCGGAAATTGTTCTCGTTCTAAATGAATATTTAATTAGATTTGTTCCAGTTATGAACTTGAAATTTCGTATAGTGGTTACTTGGTACAGATGCAGGAATAGACAGCTAATTACAATGCCGAAATTTAATGTTTTGAAATGAACAAAAAAGTTCTAAATTACGGTTTATTTAGAATTGTTAGGATTAGAAACTTAAAATTCGACATATCTTTTAACTTTAAGACTGAAATTCCCGCATAGAAAAGTGTTACAAAATTGAAAATTTTTAAAGGGTTCAGAATCACAAAACGTTTTATAATTGCAAATTTTGT
Organism: Maratus speciosus; assembly: GCA_963932465.1. NCBI lineage: Eukaryota > Metazoa > Arthropoda > Arachnida > Araneae > Salticidae > Maratus > Maratus speciosus. Next base: position 22,917,490 of record OZ010786.1, read on the forward strand.
CATGCTGCTGGGCTTCTTGAAACTTGAAATTTTGCTTGGTGGTTATTTTTACAATCTAAGTGTACACTAAAAACGGCTTCAACAAATGTCGAAATTTAAAAGGTTGAAATGAGTTGAAAACTTTTTAAAACGTTTTAAACTGTGATTTATGGGGCATTCTCACAATCTTTTGACTTTCATGTCCCTGAATAATAATTTTCATTTTAATGCACTTTTTTGTGTTTTTTTATTTTTTTTTATTTTATATACTGGGAAACATCCCATTGCATGATTGCACAACAATATTAACAAGATAAATAAGTTTTGGACGATGTTGAGGGTCGAAATCCTGGAAAACTCCTATACCGTCCCGTGTCCCTGATGATGATTTTTAAGTTTGGAGCTGTCTCGATAAAATTGTTTCAATAAAAATAATTCGGTGTATTTTTTTTCTGAAACTGGAACTATGATTTTATAAAAATATGTAGCTAAAAATTAATTTGCACACATTTTTAGGGTTGTTATTATTTTTTAAACTCTGTCCCTGGGTTTTAGATTCCTTACCATACCTCCTCTAAAATTATACAGAAAATCATTTCAGATGCAGCCACAGAATTTTTTTTCTCGTTTTTTCTCATGCAGATGTATGCTAGAGAAATAATGTCTAAAATTCTTTGGCAAGAAATTAACTGTAGAATTTAAATCAGCATTTAAATATCAATTTCAAGTATCGTGGCTTTATTGGTAGTCTCACCGTCCCCAAGGTTTATTCCTGCACGTTTCGAGGTAAATAATAATAAAAAAAAAATAATCCAATATTAACAAGTGTTTCTAAAAATCAATGAACATTCACTGTGGCTATCACTTAGTCTTAACATGATTTTCCTAAAAATAGGTGGTAATTTTCCTTACAGTTCCAACCTTACCGTCCTTTTTTTTTTACCATTTCGTCCCTTTTTTCCAATACCATCCCCCTTTTTTATCTTACCGCCCCTTCTTTAACACCCCTTTAAGACAATGTTATACAAAAATTCTGAATTAAAAGTACTAAATTGTTATTATTTCTTATTTGAATGTCCTGTGGGTACAACGCAAATTCATTATAAGTAAAAATTTAGAAGAAAATAAAAAGTTAAAGGGGTAAAATGGTAAGGAAAATTAAACTCACAAGTTTAACTTAAACCTCAGTTAAATAAAAACAATTTTGCTGTTGACCATTTTTTCTTTATTTTGAATCATTAATGCATTCGTCTATCAGATTAAAATGTTATTTTAGCAAGTTTAATTTTATCAGATTCTTTTTTCGCAAAAGTCAAAATATTGTGAGAATGCCCCTTATAGGAAATTGTTAGAGATAGAATCTTGAATTTGATATGGCTGTTACTTTAAGACATAAAAGCGTCCACTCCTAAAAATTAGAAATTTTAAAGTATGCAGGAACAAAAAACGCACTAAAATTGCGATTCCGGTGATATAGTTGTTATAGAAGCTTGGATATCTATATGTTTGGAATTTGGCATGGTGGCTACTCTTAATACTTGAATAAACGGTTTCGAAATAATTCGTAATTTCAAATGAAAATTGACATGAGCGGGAAACTTACAAATACATTCTAAATTACCATTTATTTGAGATTAACTTTAGTTCTTCTTATTGACTAAACTCTCACGTTCGCCTAACGCAGTATAGGAGTGCAAGTTACTAAAATTTTGTTTTAATTAATAATGTTTCAAGTACACGTGATATTATAAAATTCGTTAATAAAAATATACACATAAATACTACTTGGTTTATTTCAATACACACACGAGCAATGTCGCGGGTTTAGCTAATATTTTATTGTCCTTCTATATATAAAAAACAGTTTTGATTTGGAAATTGACCAATGAAAATCTGCGTAGATATACCCGGCAGATCGGCATCCAAGTTTAATGCTTAAGCATGGCCTTCCTTCGTTAATTTTAAAAAAACCTGTTGCATACAAAAATATGAAAATCGGTAGTATTATAGAGGAATATTTAATAAACACGCTGATGCAGACAGTTTTCAAATCGAAGAATTATTTTAAGAGATATTTAATACCAAAGATGGAGAAAATCGTTCTATTTAAAAAGGTTTATAGGAGCAAAAACTGTACATAGGAATTTAATCATTTTTAGATCATTTTATGCGGCATAATTTCTCGGTGTGCAGACTGCAATTAGGTTTTTAATTTCACTCATTTTTTGAGGTTTTATTTCTATTTTAAATTAAAATTTTCAGCATTCCTAGAGATATTTTTTACATATTTTAGAAAATTATATTACTTTTCTAAATAATTTAGAAAATAAATATAATTTATTTTCTATTAAGATCGCTGTTTTTATTTATCGTTGTTTTAATTTATTTTAATTTAGATCGCTGTTTATACAAATGTATAAACAGCGCAAACAATGATGTTTGCTTCAAATTAAAAATTTATTTTACATGTGACTATTATAAACAGAAAATATATAAAACAGGAACTCATTAAAAATTACGTCATAAAAACTATATTTACACGTGAATTTTAAAAGAGAAAGAGTATTGTAAAATAATAAATTCATTAACACGCATTAGAAGTCTTAAAAAGGAGAATTTGCGTCCTATTTTCGTCACATTACACTTATTACGTAAAATGAAAAAAAAAAAATAATAATATTGCAAAACAGTTTAAATTTAAAAATTGCGCAAGACATTTATTTGATATTTTAAGATGATCATAATATTTCATTTCTAAGAAAAGTATTTTTACGTGAATATTAAAAAGCGAAAGAAAAGTTTGGTGAAAATTACGTCAGATTATAATTGTCAGATTCAAATTATTATCCAGGCTTCCGAAATCTTTTTAAAGCCGACCAAATTAGCGTGCTGATAGAGTCTGCGGTGTATGAACGGAGGTTGACGAGCGTAGCTCTTAGGGGGCAGAGCCCCTTAGATTAAGAAAATAAAAAAATTTGAATCTCCATGCCTAAACATTATTATAAGAATAACATTATATCTAAAGAAACGTTTAAGATAATTAAAAGAAACAATACTTACAAAAACTAAAAAAATAATATAACAAACTGTATTGCTTAGTTAAAATAAGATATTGAGGAAAAAAACAAGAAGAAAAGCTTAATCTAAATCTAACCAAAGAAAAGAACATTTATTTATTTATTTTTCGCTGAAGTAAAACATCCAAAGTTTTAACTTTAAACTCGACATTTATATATCGGATTCTTGATCTGTCTGAGTATTAAGAAGGGAAGAAAAAAAATTTCTACGTTATTTTAATGAGGGGTATATTTTAATAATTAAATGCGTTGTTATTGTTAAATATTTGACTGAAATAATGTTTATTTTGTTTAAAAATATTTCGTTTTATTGCAAAAGTTTTAAATAAGCATTTCTTTATAAGTAAAATTTCCTGGTAAACCATTTCTAATGTAAATGTTTGATGTCTCGTCATGTGATCCAGCAGTGAATTTTATAGCCTAAATTAGGGGGCTCTGCCCCCTGTAAGCTACGCTCGCCAACCCCCGTTCACACACCGCAGAATCTAAAAACACGCTAATCTGATGGGTTTAAAAAATATTAGAGAAGATTGAATTATACTGAAAAAAAGCTGTGAAGATATCCCTGTAAATGGGTTACCATTCAGTTCCCTTTGATTGCAAAAATTTAAGGCCGGATCAGTTGCTGTTAAGACATCCAATGGTTGTTTTTGTTTTTGATTAAAGAGGATCAGTTAAACATTTGAAAAGAAGCTAAAATAAAATTAATTAAATATACCAAGTCTTTGTCTCCCGATATTTTAAAACAATCTCTATAACAATAGCCTAAGTCATGTGTCTATCATCAACAGTTCCGGGTGGACCACTTCGCTTTTTATACTCTAGGCGCCATTTTGGTACTTTAATATTAGCCAAGTACATGTGATAAGTCTCCAAATATTATTCTATCGCCATCATTTCATCTATATTATAATAGTTCAAGTCATCAACTGCCATAAACAAGTACAGTCTGATCACTTCGCCTTTCATTTGAAAGTTTGGCACAGATGTCATATATTGGCGCGATTTTTTCCGTCGCCAATTTGGGGAAAGCATCAACACCCGTCTTACCATATCAAGGAAAATAACGATTCTTTGGCGCCAGTTATGTACCCGTAGCGTATATGACATTGGCGTCAGAAAAAATCGCGCCAATATGGGTCTGTATATGACATCTGTGCAAAAGATTTCTATTTTGATTAAATAAATCTTTTTTTTTTTTTTTTTTAGAATAAAACTACATAAAATTTGCCATGATCGCAAAAAATTGTTGTTACTGTTACTGTTGGATTCCAGTGTAAATAAATCTCTTAACTAAATGAATCCCTAAAAGTTAAGTATTAAAATATCTATAAGCTATTAAAACTGCACTCAATAACATTTATTATTGTTAAAGCGAATATATTTCTAACTTAAATTCAATGACAGAAGAGCCATATATTTCACATTACTGTATTTGATAAACTTCTTTCTTGAACAAAACAAAATCAACTGTTGCCAGATATTGAAACAATACAATTACAACCAGTTAAATAATTATGCAGGTGACTGATACATAGATGAAAGAAAGAGTTAGTCATTTCGTAACATACTCCCACCTTGAGTTGTGGGGGAAATCACAACTCAACAATTTAAAATTACAAGTTAAATCTTTTCGGTACCTTATAATTGTAGTGATAATACCAATCAGTTTCCACATTTTCACTACTGGAAATTAGGACAGGAAACGTCTTTTCTTTTTTTCTTTAAGAACTTCGTCTTCATCACCAATAAATTCAGTGGAGGGCCATTTCTCATAGGGCGAATACAACCATTCGGATCTCTCCCACCATTTCAATTTTAATTGCTGATGGCTAGAACAGCCTCTTCTAGGTAGGTCTGTAGGATTTTGATTCCCATGTAGCTCATAATGTTGCTCTGATATCAGAGGAATCACAACTTTGTTTAGTCTCTTCAAACACAGATCAAAATTGTCAGGAAGAGGAGGGTGATATTCAATCGAAAGCATATTGACTAAAAAATTATCATTTTAAACCTTAACTGTGTCAAAGAAATGTTGATTTGCTGCTTCTTTCATACAAATCAGGAGATACAGGAGACATGCCAGATCTTGGTGAATATGGATCTCTCAAAGTTGATGAATAGGGATCCGCATATTCATCTCTTATGGGCGCCATAGATGGACTAGGACGATCATAAGGTGAAGAGTATTGTCTCATGCGAGGCGACATTGAACTGTAGCCACGGTCATAAAAATCTCGACCTCCAAAAGGTGGACCGTCATATCTTCGGCCGTAGCCATTAGTATAACCATCACCTACGGGGTTCACCATAACCACCACGTCCCCTGCTTGAACCTCCTCTAGCTCGTCTTTGTGATCCTGGCTCATGATGAAGCTTGCTTTTTGAAGGTTCAACACTCAAAGAAGATCCCCTGAAGTAATAATTATTCAGAGCTTTTAAGGCATCCTGGGCTTCTTCAGGTTTTATTAACTTTTCAGGAACTTTTGGACATACTAGTGTTTCATGTTTTTTTCTCAATACAACGCATTTCACTTTTGCTCTACAATTTCGGGCTAGATGGTTTAATTTTAAACATAGGAAACAAGTTCCCTTCTTTTGCATTATGTCTTTTTTAACAGCATACGACATTGACATTGCCTTGAAACATTTTTCCAATGCATGTCGTTTGTCACAAAAATACACAATTTTTGTTTAAAATTATTCTTATTTCTAGTATATTTTCTCATATCAATGTTTAATAAATCTGATACAGTAGATATTTGAGATTCTTCGAATTCTTGATTATTGCGTGCAGCTCTGTGTCAGTATCGAAAAGTTTTGTCAAAACTCTTACTTGCCAAAGAAATTCTTTCTTCTGCTTCAACTTCGTCTTGCAGAAATTCTAATAAATTATCTAGATCAATTTTGAAGCCTATTACAAGACCATTCTTTAAATCTGTATCATGATTTTTATCTAGTTCAGATTCCACATCATTACATCTATTTGACGATCTTCTGTGAGACGTTTTGTACCTTTCCCATGCTCTAAGAATATCATCTGGAGGAATCGATTCAACAAGCGGATATAAAATCGCAGCATATTTGTCTCTAATAACTCCAAGAGTTTCTAATGATCGCAGTTTCGATTCTAATGAATCATATAATCGTCGCAAAGAGTTATGTTTCACTGGATTTTGCTTCTGCAGTACAAGGCCTAACAAATCTCTAACATAATATTCTATCAAAAGTTCTTCGCGTCCAAAACGAGATTTAAGTTGACTTACAGCTTTGGCATAACTATTACCACCAGGCGGAAAACTTCTAATCAATTCTTCTGCCACAATGCATTTTTCCATGGCTTGTGATAAATACGCAAATTTGTCATGAAAATCTAGACTAGTATATAGATCAATTTTTTGAAATTGACCCCAGAATTGCAACCAATTTTTAATTTCACTATTAAAAGTAGGTAACTGTATCTTCGGATAATGAAGCAATGCATTCTTATTAATTACCGAAATATCAGATTTCAGATCTTCATTTTTTACAACTAAAAGTTCGTTTAATTTCTGTTGTAATACACGCCAACGATCGATGTAAACCTCTGATTAATCGATATCTTTGTCTATTGTTTCTTCGTTAGCTTCTTCGCTATAAAATACATCTCTGATTCTATATTCTACATCTACCATAAGTTTCGCTTGCTCTTCCATCATTGTCAATTTCATAATTTTATCAGCAGACGTTAAATTGTTTTCATTTGTATCAAATTCGTTGCATGCTTTAGTGAAAATTCTACGATGTTGTCGTCTAGCTGCTTTCAACGCATCCATATTATTCAACATCAACAATAATTCTTTATTCAACAATGATAATAATTCTCACTTGAGCTGTTCAAATAAAATTCTACTTACAGATTCCAGTGCTGTCGCGGGCGCGATATGTTGGATTCCAATGTAAATAAATCTCTTAACTAAATGAATCCCTAAAAGTTAAGTATTAAAATATCTATAAGCTATTAAAACTGCACTCAATAACATTTATTATTGTTAAAGCGAATATATTTCTAACTTAAGTTCAATGGCAGAAGAGCCATATATTTCACATTACTTTATTTGATAAACTTCTTTCTAGAACAAAACAAAACCAACTGTTGCAGATATTGAAATAATACAATTACAACCAGTTAAATAATTATACAGGTGACTGATATTTGGATGAAAGAAATAGTTAGTCATTTCGTAACAGTTGCGCTAGTCGGGTGCAAATCTCGCCAATAGCTTTTTTTCAACTGGCCAGTTAGCATTTTTTTTTGTTTTTCGAGTGGTAAATTAAAGCATTGATTTGAATTTGAAATTAAATGTCATGGTTTGTTGCAATATTTAATATTTGGCCATATCCCTATACGCACCCGCAGGTTTGGCGTGATTTTTTTTTTTTTTTTTTTTTACGAAAATTTAGCGAAAACCTCGTTTTCGAATACCAGTTACGTATGTATTTTTGGTACTACTTAGTTATCCCGTCGACCAAAAATCTATCGCCAAACTATAAGATTAAATGCCAATAATGGTTCATCGTAAATGTCACATTCACTTGACTTTAAGCAAGTTACACGTGTTTACGTCATCAAGTGATTTTTATTTCGACGTTTTATTTGTATATTTATTAATGTTATACTAATTTATTTGTTCTTCCGTTATTTAAAATAAAAATTATGTCAATTTGTATAATCTGGCGAGTGTTTTGGCGATTTATATAATTTGGCAAAATTGGTCGACGGAATAACTAAATACTACAGTGTTTTTTAATTATTTTCTATTATTTTCAAAAGGAAATAACAAAAAAAGTAATTGATAGAACAAAATAATTCATATAATTTTAAAAAAGAAATAAAAGTAAATAAATATTTATTATTAAATAAACAACAAGAGCCGGGTTACCATGTCAATCAAAATAATGCCATTTTGGCTCCAATTAGGTACCCCGGTGCGTATATGACATCTGTGTCTAATATTTTTTTTTTTTTTTTTTTTTTTTTTTTTTTTGAAGAAAGAAGTGAAAGCCATCAATTTTAAATGTTTCAGTTGTACTTTTCCGTTATACGGACACCATTGTCGCCAAGCGTAATAGTTGGCGTAAAATGAAAATCACGTGAATTTAAACATTTGAAAAATAAAAGAAAATACATTGTCGATAGTAAAATGAAAATTTTAAAAATATAACATTTGAAAATTACAGACTTTTTGATCTATTTTGTTAAACCACAAATATATACTTAACCCTTAAATGCTGGGTGTTGCCTTTCGGCAAAATACCCAAGTTAGGCTTTAAAAATACTATTAGAATAATTTTAAAGCTATAATGTCTAATGTTGCCAATAAAATACATTCTGAAAATATTATTAAATTTATTTTCAACATGTAGATGACAACACTTGTGTCGTTTAAGAATAAAGGTAGATTTATTCTTTCAATTGTTGCTACATGATCTTTTTGTTTTGTTTGGAAGCTTTCGAAATACCCTATTTTGTTCTGCAGTGAGCAAGTAAAATTTATTTCTTATCATAGTTCCCAAAATTCTTGTGTGTTTAATATAATAGAATTTCACGTAGGAAAATTATTTTTTCAATTAAAGACCAGTATTGACGATTAGTAACAAACTGTTATTGAGCCGTAAACCATACTTAAAACAAAATTTGAAATTTTTAAGTATTTTTCCCATGATTTACTCAAAAAATGAAAGCCGAAAAACATTATTAAAATGGTTTTTGAAAAATCAGGCATTTAAGGGTTAAAATAAGTGAACAAATAACTGTTATACAATAAATTAATAAAATAAAACTCATATTAAACTGCTGGCATAAAATTCAAAATCCTTTTCATGATCAGGGTTGAAATAATTGGCGCATTAGCATACATTCTGACATGGTGTCCGTATAACGGAAAAGTACCGTTTCAGTTTTAAATGAAAGTTTTGTATTTTAAATAAAATGAATGAAAGGATTATATTTTAAATGAAATTAATGAAATATAAAAAAATGCGACGGAAAAAATGTTTGGCGGTTTATCATCTGCATCCCCTTAAAATAAAAATACCGGGTTCTTGATTTCTCTATCAGAATCTTTCGATTTGGCAAAAGATTGTTCAAGTATATTGAATTATGAATAAAAGTAACATGATAGATTTCTTAGCATACATTTAAGGGATGCCAAACTCGTCGCCAAATTGGTTTAAAATAATATTTTAACCAACCTTTCTAGAATATGAAAAAAAAATATCTGATTAAAATTTGATTTGCCATCATTAGAGAAAAGTATATAAAATTAGAAAAAAAAATAATATTTTCAAAACTAATTCTAATTTAAAAATTCTATTACCAGTTTTGAGATCTGTGGATCAATATGGATTTTTGGTATTAATTTCATCGCAAAGCATTCCATATTTTAGGAGAAATCGCCGTGAATCATGATCAGTTGTTTAATCAGTCGTTTCATAGAATCGTTACATAAATTCGTTTCAATACAGTCGTTTCATAATATCCGTTTCATTAGGATTTTATATATGTAGGGTATATATGAATCACTGTTTGAAACATGACAGTAATAAGAGGTTTTATGGAGACACATACAAAATAAATAAGTGCAGCTGGTTCTGCATTGTTAATTAAGAACAAAAGTTTTTAGGTGCGTTCGTTATTATATAAATACGTAGCACTTATATTCGTCGTCAGGTTTGTCCGTCTATTTTATGGAAATCGGATGTATAGTTGAATTACAGGGACAGCCAAAAGTATTCCGTTGCATTACGGCCAATTTGAAAAAACAGTTTCATGTGCATTTTAATGATCTTACACCGTTTCGAACATAATGAAATTAATGTGCATTTAAGAAGTGCAGTAAAATATACATTCTGTAGAATATACGGTGCAAAAATCTCTATTATTCATTTACATTTAAAGGGACACACAAAAGAATACAATTATATAGTGGTATACGGGGGAACAATATTTGCGGCTTATTTTACTTATGTTAAATTATTTCACATATAATGAATTTGGTATACGTTGCTGAGGTTTAATACAAGTTACTTCCTGTATACTAGAGAGTGCACAGCACTCACAGGGACAAACAAAAGATTTCGGATAATTTGCTGTATCCGAAGTACTGTATATTAGCATTGATTGCTGGAAGTGCATTTTTAGTTGATATGAGTTTTTAAGTTACTAGGGGGCTCAGCCCCCTACGAGCTGTGGTCGCCAACCACCATTCAGACACAGCAGTTTCTAAAAGCACGCTAATTTGATCGGCTTTAAAAAGATTTTGAAAGAATTGAATTATAATTTAAAAAACAGTGGCGATCTCCCTATAAACGGGTTTCTATTCATTTTTCTTTGATTGGGGAATTTTAAGGAAAAATCAGCTGCTGTTAAAAGTTACAATGGCTATTTTCCTCCTTGATTACATTAAATCAGTTAAACATTTTAAAATAAGCTCATATAAAATGAATTAAGTAAACAGAGTGTTTGTCGCCTGGTATTTTTTAACAAAGCGAAAATAAAGTTCTTTTAAATGAGACATTTTAAATTAATCGTTTTTAATCTGACGTAATTTTGATCAAGCTATTCTTTCTCTTTTAAATATTCACGTGAAAATACTTAATTATAATACTTAGTTAAAATAGTTAGAAATGAAATATTATTTGCGTTTCCTAACAAAAATAGTTGAAAAGATCACCTCGAAATATCAAATAAATGTCTCGCGCAGTTTTTAAATTTAAACTGTTTTGCAATATTATTTTTTGTTCATTTTACGTAATAAGTATAATGTGACGTAAATGTGATGTAATTTTTCCTATTTAAGACTTCTAACGCATGTTAATGAATTTCTTATTTTACAATATTCTTTTTCTGTTAAAATTCACGTGTAATTATAGATGAAGTAATTTTCAATAAGTTCCTGCTTTTTATACGCAATTATTTCATTCTAATTTGAAAGTTTTTTTCCGTTTATAATAGTTACGTGTAAATAATTTTTTTTTATTTGAAGCAAACATTATTGTTTGCGCTATTTTTAAAGTTGGCAACAGCTTAAATTAGTAAAATTTTCTAAAATAAGTAAAAAATATCTCTCGAAATGCCGAAAATTTGAATTTAAAATAGAAATAAAAGCTCAAAAGATGAGTAAAATTTAAAAACTAAATGCAATCTGCACACCGGGAAATTATAACGTATAAAATGATCTAAAAATGATTAAATTCCGATGTATAGTTTTTGCCCCTATAAAACTTTTTTAATGGAACGGCTTTGTCCAAATTTAGCCTTAAATATCTCTTAAAATAATTCTTCGATTTGAAAACTGTCTGCATCAGCATGTTTATCAAACATTTCTCTATAATACCGCCGATTTTCATATTTTTGTATGCAATATTTTTCTTATTATTAACGGAGAAAGACCCCCGGTCTCCGGTCACAAAAAACTCAAAACCGGCGGCGGCGGTGACAGCGGTAGAATAGAGAGAAGACAGAAACTAAATTTTCATATTACGTTGTGTGTATTAATGCTGTAGTTCATATACACGTATACACAAAATAATTCGTAAGGGTTACTGAGTATGATCAAAAATAGCTTAACCCTTTGAAGGGCTGTGATGCTGTTCTGGCATCAGATAATTTTAATACCTATTTGCCACATTGGTACCCAAATTTTTAATGAAAATTTGACTTTTATTAAGTACGCTAAAATATACTTTTACATGTTTCCTAATAAAGTTTCTTTTAAATACTGGTGTCATTCAGTTATTTCAACATTTTACGAATCACCTTGCCACTGAAAGGGTTGAAAGTTGTTTTTAAATGAGGTAAACCCTTTGAAGTGTGAGGTAAACCCTTTGATGAGTTATTCATTTTGACGCTATATTATATTTAGTATACTAAGATATGTTTGTAGAATACTGATAAAATTTTATAGAGGGCCACGTAAATAAAGCATCATCCATTGCATCAAAATCTGAATATTTATAAAACTATTGTACGAACGCATCTCATTTTCCACGTTTGAGGTACAATTTCTGACTTGTTTAATGTAGACAAACATAACTTAACCATGAATTAAAGAAAACAATAACAGCTTCCGTGTTACCCAGGATTCCTACACTGTAAAAAAAAATATCTGTGAAGTTACTAAAATTTTTCTAGGAAACTGGGATTCCTAGAAATAATTATGTAACGGCAACAACAAAAATTCATGTAACAAATACTGTTACATGAACTTTTGTTGCTGCCGTTACATAAATAGTTCTAGGAATCCCAGTTTCCTAGAAATATTTTAGTAACTTCACAGACTTTTTTTTTTTAGAGTTTAACAGCGCGCTTCATCTTTAGAAACAATTATATATTTTTGAAATTTAAAGAAGTATCTATAAAAACAAAGATTCTTTTGTCGTCACTGAATTTTGGAAACATATATGAGTAATTTTTGTTGTGTATCAAAGAATTTGAGGATGCAAATAATTGCATGTTTGCTGCATCAGCTTTTTCAATCCGGAATTTTGAATTTCCAGATGCTATCAGTTCCCACACAGACATTTTCAAGTTCAACAAACATGTTTTACCGACAAACATGATAAATTAACAGAATTCGCATTCATATAAAGATTAATTTTCTTATGTTACTCTTGCACGTATAAACTCATTTACGCAGCTGAAAATGTTTAATTGAGAATGGATTGAATCCAAAATAGTCCTTTCGGCCAGTGCCGGGAGGAAGAGGTAGCTTTCATATTCATTGTTTTAAAAGTTTTACTCGAAGCTAATTTTACTCACATTTTAAAAAGCTAAAATCCGACGAACCCGGTAAGAGAATATTCATCAATACATAATTTGAATGAGTATTGCGCCAAATATGTAAGCTATAACCAAGTTGGCATAATTTACGGTTCCTTATTTTTGGTCGCCAAATTTGGCGATATTTCGCAAAATGTCGTCAAACTTGGCGAGAATTTGAAGCTAACGGATATTAATAATATTTAAGCATTGCGCGACAGAGAATGGTGCCTATGGTCGCCATTTTGAAACATGATGGCGGATTCCAACGAACTTGGTCGAGACATTCATATGTACTATACACATTCTTAATCTTATCCAAATCGGTTTATAATTACGAAAGTTATAGCATGACAAAAATCAGATTGTTTGAAAATGTCAGTCACCCTAGAAATTCGAACTACTATATCTCAGACATTTCTTAAGATAAAGACGAAACAAAACATGCTTCGAAATCCTTGTATTAAGTCCAAACTCTTAAGAAAAAAGATATTTTCAATTTTTAATTTATTTGCATCGATTTTTATTTTTTTTAAATGGCCGCCATTTAAAAAAGAAAGGCGGATGATGCTGGCAAACGAATTCGGTCGCGACATTGGTATGTACTAGGCATACAATGAATTTCATCCAAATTCGGTTTATAAATACGAGAGTCATCGCAGGACAAAAATCAGATATGTATCTATATACACAAGTTACATTTGAACGGAGGGTGGTTTTGAGGTCTGGGGTTCATGATCGGTGAAAATATACCAAAATTTTTCGGAAGTGCTTTCCTCCGGACGGCTGCAATTTGTAGCTTTTTACTTTTCCTAATGAAAACTACCTAAAATTGATTTTCCGGTTTGAGAAAGCTTATCAATACACTATAAAACAACTCGAAAAAATACAGATTTTTTTAGGAAATGTTTATAGAGATCGTTTATATCTTATAATTAACTACCATGCCTAATTTCAATTTGCTAGCCCCTGCAGTATCACGAAAATTGCAATTCAGAACGCTTTCTGCTTCTGCAACCTCCAGGTGGCAGTAACACCGACATGAAATACAGCCTATGTTAGAGCAAGATTTGTCACCATCAATTTCCGAAATTTCCCACCATTACTTTTGAAATCAGTTTGATACTTCCGGAGATTGCCTAGAAATCGCAATTTAGAACGTTTTTAGAACGCTTTTCGCCCATTTTTATCCTTTTTAATATTCGAGTTTTTTAGGAAATGTTCTTAGAGATCATTTATATCTTATAAATAACTACCACTATCATGTCTAATTTCAAGTTGCTAGTCGCTGCAATATCACAAAAATCGCAATTTAGAAAGCTTTTTGCTCCTGCATTACCCAAGTGATGGTGACACCGACATGAAATACAGCTTATATAGAAGCAAAGACTACCACCATCAATTTCCAACCATTACTTTTGAAATTGGTGTGGTGTTTCCTGAGAATTCTTATCCTTTTTAAAATCCGAGTTATTTAGGATATGATCTTAGAGATCATTTATATCTTATAAGTAACTACCATTACCATGTCTAATTCCAAGTTGTTAGCCCCTGCAGTATCACAAAAATCGCAATTTAGAAAGTTTTTTGCTCCTGCAATACCCAAGTGATAGTGTCACCGACATAAAATACAGCCTATATTGGAGCAAGGGCTGCTAGCATCTATTTCCAACCATTACTTTTGAAATTGCTTTGGTGCTTCCTGAGAACTCCAATTTAGAACGTTTTTAGAACGCTTTTAGCGCGTTTTCACCACTTTGAAACTTCGAACTTTTTAAGAAATGCTCTTATTGATCATCTGTAACTTATAAGTAACTACCATGCCAAATTTCATGTTTCTAGGCCCTTCAATAACACAAACATCGCATTTTTAGAACTTTTTTCGCTCCTGCGCCTCCTTTGGGGTAGTTCCACCGACATAAATTATAGCTCATTTTGGAGAAAGTGCTGTTACTATCATTTTGAAACCCTTATTTTTTATATCGGTTCGGTACTTCCAGACATTGTATAAAAATCGCAATTTAGAACATTTTTAGAACGCTCTTCGCGCCTTTTCACCCCTTTTAAATTTTGAACTTTTTAGGAAATGTTCTTACAGATAATTTGTCTTTTAAGTAACTACTATGCAAAATTTAATGTTTCTAGGCCCTCCAGTAACTCAAAAATCGCATTTTTTGAACGTTTTTTGCTCCTGCCCTGCCCTTTGTCTAAATGATATCGACATAAGATATAGTCTGTCTTGGAATAGGGTCTAACACGATCATTTTGATACCATTACTTTTGAAATTGGTTCTGTAGTTCCAGAGATTACCCCCCGAGAAATAAATACACGAACAAACAAACAAAAGAAAAGTTTGCCTCAGAATGTAACGGAATTCTTTTGTGTGGCCCTGTAAATGAATAATAAATATTCTTTGCACCGCATATGCTACAGAATATATATTTAAATGTATTTTATAAAAGCATTTTTATTTCATTATGTTCGAAAAGCTGTAACATTAAAAACTATCTCAAACGATTTTTTCCATGGGCCGTAATGTAATGGAATTCTTTTGAGTGTCTCTGTAAACACCCACTTCCACTCACCGCGATCAAACTGCCTTACTAACAGCAGGAGACCAGGGGCTATAAACCGACATTTATTTTGGCATTTATTTATATGGTTATTAAATATTACAATGTATCTATTTTATGGTACATGAAAAAAATTATATCCTCTTTCTTATGGAATTATCCGCTTTTCCGTTTAAGAAATATTAGTCCAGTTAATGGAGCTCCAAAAATTATATTAGTTAGCAAAAGGTCAGCCAATTATGTAGGATTTTGTCTTCCATCTACTTAAAGATTAGCATGGATTATAACTACAAATGAATGCATCTATCTGTTTTTCAGTTGTACACAACATTTATTATTCAGCATTCGTAAGCATAAAACACTGGAATTCACCTAGAAATTACTTTTGCATAAGGGGACTGGAAAAGCCCTATCTCCGCCATGTTACATTCACCAAATTTATGTACCTCTTTTTCAGAATTGGTGAAAGATATAGGTCTAGATTTTGTAGAGTATTTAAAATAACATTATTTATGTATTTTAACAAACCATTTTCTTTCCAAGTGAAACTCAAAATTAATTATTAATTATTTATTGAAAGTCATTTTTAAATTAGCATTTTTGGTAAGATTTCACTGCCTATAATAAATCATTCTCAAATAATAATTAAATCCCTGTGTTAAAGTATACAATATAACATAAGTATTAAATAAAAATCTGAGTTCTTAAGTTTAATGGATATTGAAAAAAAGGAGCATAAACATGAAAAATCCAAGTTTAGAGAAAAAGTCAGTTAAAGATTTAAATGGCCATTAAGCTGTGAAGTACTCTTAGAAAGAATGAATTATTTCAACACTTATTTTTTTATATATATAAACATGTGTGGCACATCGTTGGAAAGATAAAAGTTTAAACTATTTAATGACATAAAAAAGTAATAATCGATTTTTTGGTTGAATTTTGCTTTCCCGGTCACCTTAAATCTTTAAATTGGCATTTCACTGCTCTTCAACTTTCATGTTGTGATAAAAACTATGGAACTGTCAACACCTCTTGCTACTTTTACATAAATCTTTCTTACAGGCGAAGATTGACTCTTATCTTGCGATTTTTACACGTTTCCTTATTCTATGCTTTTTCTTTCCACTCGATATCGTGCCTCGATTTAAAAAAAACTTTGAGTTTTTTAGTTGAATTTTTGATGATATATATTATCCCACATTTTGTCATCCTGACAGTCCGGTGACCCGACGGAATGGATTTTCATATTTTGATCATATAGTTAAAATGTATTTAGGTTTTGAACTTACTTCGCATTTAAGATAGTTTCAAGTTCTAAATTAATATTTAGATAGATTTGTTCGAGTTAAAAACTTGTAATTTCGTATCGTGGTAATTTCCTTACCCTGAAGCTCGCAAACTTGTTGAATCCAGGACTCCATCTGTTGGGGTTTCTTATTCTAGTATACTCAAACAGCAATCAGACGCACATAAGCACCCAAACTGAATCTTATTTTCTACCCAGCACCCCAAAGATAAAACCCATGATGTCTGTTGTGCAACTAAAGGCTATGCTTTACCAAAATTAGAACGCTAGAACGATGGAAACTTTCCTCAGAACCTGTTAAAATAGAGTATCAAATTAATCAATCTCAAAAACCTCCAAGTCAATCCAAAAAGTCATCCGATCATCAGACTGAGCAAACCTCTACTTCACTTGCATGTAATTTGCAGAAACCTGTTACATCCCAAACTCAGAAACTAAGCCAAAAATCTTATGTTCGGAAAGAGGGAAAGAAATCCTAAACTAAAGCTTACTCATAGTGGAAAACTGTGAAGAAAAAGAACAAGAACAAACGTTTAAATCCATCAGTTAGTAATATAAAATTTCCGAAATACCATCAAAATTATGTGATTTAAGCAATGGAATCGGAATCATATGAATGAAGTGCTGATGAAAAAAATGCAGTTTTCGAAGAATTTGTACCTAATTAATTTCACACTGTTTTTTACTTCTGTGTTTCTTTTAAAGTTGTTTTTATGTACACTGCAAATAAAGGCGTCTTAAATTAAGACACATATGTGACTGAAAAGGTATTTCAGACACTTAAGTATCTGAATCTGAAAATTCAGTCATGATAGATGTCTTAATTTAAAACATATAAATGTCTTACTATGATCATGGTGTAAACGAACTGAGAAAGGTGTCTTAAAAATCTGCAAGTGTCTACTTTTAAGACACTTTGTAACTCCGTTCCGCATTAACCACCAGGCGGCACTCTAGTTGCGCATGCGTTTTAGATGTCTTTCGTTCGAATTGGATGTTCGTTTGTAATTCAAACTGAGCGTTTGTTTTATCTACGCGTACATTTTAACTAATAATTTATTTTGACTTGATTCGGTTTTCTCGGAATGTGAAGTTCCAGGATTTAATCCGTATCGACATAGTAATATTC
Organism: Maratus speciosus; assembly: GCA_963932465.1. Lineage (NCBI taxonomy): Eukaryota > Metazoa > Arthropoda > Arachnida > Araneae > Salticidae > Maratus > Maratus speciosus. Next base: position 22,935,357 of record OZ010786.1, read on the forward strand.
CATATTAATGGAAGGTGTCAAGCAATAACAATAATATAGTGTTCTTCGTCTCGTCAAAGCAGGTAAAGAGAACTGTTGTCTGGCGGGCTATGTTTTTAGGATGGAAATATTCCATTCTTTTAACAGAGCTAGCCGGATGTGCAAAGAGATTTTTTTTTAATATCAAAATGTGCTTAACTCACGGATACTAACGTAGCCTCCAATCCGGACGTCGCCTGGGTGGAAGTGATTTTGGAATAACCACACCTTATTCCAGGTAAGTGGACCGTTCACTATGTATTGAAAACTCTCTGCGAATGTTTTCTCTTTAAATAGAGACCTCACACGAGTCTATAGCTTTATTAGTTCCTGAGTTATGCCAAAATTTGTTTAAAGCATTTTGCCTATTGGATTTCCATGTTAAAATTTTATCTTGCTAATATTTAAATTTCTACTATTCAAATCATCTGCAATCATGTTTCTGTATTATTTTACATCCGATGTTATCCTTAAAATAAGTTTTGGCAAGTCTTCATGGGGTATTAGTTGTTACTGAATCTATTGAGATACACCATCCTAAGCATTCTTTCTCTGTCTACTCGCACGCCATTATTTTAAAAATAACAGTGACAGCACCTGTTGATCGGCTCATAATTTCTTAATTACCATCAAGGCTATCTTAACAGCGTTTTCTTAGAGTAATTATTACACAAGAGTACCTTTTATATGGGTTTTATTTATGTATACAATATTTTTATAAGCATTTAATGCGACAGCATTTGTAACGTTCACATCGGTTTTACATTTCCCATATGTTTAATATGTGATATGTACTGAAATTCCCAACTCTTTATAGTAAACATCCTTATTTAATTTTTATTTATTATGTATGCTTTTCATGTCTGATGACGTTTTCTTGCGTCTCAGATTTTATACACCGTGATAAATTTTAAGTTATTTAAAAGAATATAGTTCGAAAATCCTTCCATTTACCCATATCATTAATTCCCCCATACATACAGCGAATTACTTGTCTTTATTTATTAGATTAAACTGTTTTGACAGATAAAACTGAAATCCGGTCATGAAATCTGTTTTCCCTTTTTGCTATATACTTTTGTTGTTTCCGAGCATTTTAGAAATACGCTATTTCCTATACTGAAAGTAGTCAACTTCAGATGTTTTGATTTTCAAGCCCGGTGATTCACACCACAATTTGACGACTCATCAGAAATCGTTTGAAATCTGTAGACGTAAAGCGGAGAAAATTTTGTTGGCGTTTTCAATAAATCTTCTTATTTAACTATTTAGAAAATGTTCTCGCCTTATCTCTGTATTAGTCATAATGATTATTTGTAAATTCTTAAATTCATGTAATTATGTGCTGTTAACATAATTGTAAAAATACGGTAAATATATAGAGCTATATTTCATTTGAAATCAATTATAATATTGATTTTTTGATTATTTTTAGTAAAAAAGAAATCTGAAATTTAAAATGAATATCAGTAAAAAAATAGAATTTTATACTATATGTACTTAAGCATAACTGGATTTTGTACTTAAAGCTGAATTATTCTATATTTACTGAATCACAATGCAGAGTTGGAATTTTTGTAGAAGGACTTGATTAAAGCAAGGGTAAACTTTGACATGTCCCCCCCACCACCTACGATTTTTATTGCCCCAAATTCGATATGATTTTTTTTAAACGTTAAATGTGTTTCGTATACGTTTCGTATACGTTCTTATACGTTAAATGTGTTTCGACATTGTATATTGGTTATAATCAGTATTTTGAACTAAAAAGTAGAATAAGATTAAAAGTGAAGTACAAAAAATTTTAAATACAGTAAAAACTCTTAATCGCGGGCACCTTCAGAACGCTGAATCTGTCTGCTGTTCGATTGTGTTAGCTTTTATGAGGTAAATATACATACAGGGAAACCTCCCTGTGCGACCACCTCCATTAAGCGACCACCCCCTGAACGACCATTTTTTCATGGTACGAAATTTATTCCCGTAGGCTCAATACTAATTTTACCTCTATTCAGAGACCACCCCAGTTCAACTCCCTCCATAAGGGACCCATTTCTTTGACGAAAATGAAACAAATTCCGTTTTTTCCGGGTCGCTTGAAAAAGGTTTTATTAGAATAATAATTCCGGAGAGCGCATTATTTATCAAACTTCTAAACTAAGTTTAGAATTTTTATTTATTCCGGTAACTTTTAAGTGTTTAAACCCCTTTGTTCCTTTTTAGGCAATGAATTTAACTCTGATGACACATTAAGGATGACGGTCCATAAACTCCCCTGCCCTATTCTGTCAGGAAACTCTCAAAGGAATAGATAAAGTAATGAAATCGTCAAAATTCGTTCCAGACAAAAAAAAAAAAAAAATGCATTTATTTATTGAATTTTGAAAGGACTTGGGAATAAAATTTATAGTAGATAAACCATAAAAGCAAAGCAAACATCAATGTATTCATTTTTTAAACTCTGCAGTAATTAACTTATGTAATTAACTTTTGTTTTGATACTTAAATTTTCATATGTTTTCTTAATTTGAAAAATATAATTTTAGTAACATTAATTGTTACATTTTTTCAACAATTAAATTCTAGATTTTAACATGACCTCCATTAAGAGACCACCTTTCGGAGCGACCAATTTTTATTGTAACGGAAGTGGTCGCTTTAGGGAGGTTTTACTGTATATTGATAAAGGTGAGTGCTCGCTAAAGATAACTGTACGTATGAAGGCTTTGCAGTAAAATCTTCATAACGGACAATCCTAAATAAAGGACACCACTATGTAGGAAACAGATTTTTTTATTGAAAATATGCAAAATTTTTATACACTTATACCTCAGAAAAGCAGACACCTCCGAACGTCGGACAAATTCCACGGTTCCGAGGTGCCCGCTATTGAGAGGTTTTACTGTATGAAGAAAAATATATTTTGTTTTTAACCTTATTCTACTCTAGAAATTCATAATATTGGTTAATAATAAATATTGATTAATAAATATTACAATGTACTACTCATATACTGTAAATTTGGGGGAATCGAGTGTTAGATTTTATTTAACACAGAAATAAAAATGCTTAAACTAATTTACTGGGAATATCTTATTTAAATGGGAAAAAATTGCACAACATAGCAGGGATGGGATTCTTTCTGAAGGAGTTAATCATTTTATATATTTGGGAGTAATTTGTTACCATAAAGCAGAGCTGATTGCAGCATGGGCAAACTGGGCTGTTTCTATGGGCCTTTAGTTTTACGGGCCCTTAAATTTGGTACGAAATTTCCATAAAGCTGATATTTTAAATTCGTTTTGATCTTACACTTATTTTAATAAATATTTTGCACTTTTAGAACATGATTAGGCTAAAGAAAATGATATATTTATCCAAATATGTATTTGACGGCATCGAATAGGCTTATTTTTTTTTTTTTTTTTTGTAACAGTATATGGAGGAAATGGGGGGAGGGGGTGAATGAATACTAGGTCTTTGGACTAGAAGCAATTTGAAGTTCTCACTAAAAGTAATAAACATTTTTGATGCCGTAGGGCATATATGATAACACATAAATACATATTTAGGTGAAAAAAAAATATATTATCCTATTCTAAAACTACAAAATACTGATTACAGTCCTCATAAGGTCAAAACTGATTTAAAATATCAGCTTTATGAAAATTTCATACCCAATTTGGGGTACCCTAAAATCAGGGGGCAGAGAAGCATCCCAGTTTTCCCAAGCTGCAATCAGCTCTGATGTATGGCAACAAATTATTCCCATTTATAAAAAAAAATATTCAATGTGGTCAAACATGGCTGCGTATATGGTTTAGAAAGAAAATGGTTAAAGATGGCTTCATATTGGCTAAAAAAAAAGGCTCAAAGATGGCCGCAATTAAGACATTTGAAATGTCTGAAATTCAGACGTAAGAAGTGTCTGAAAAATTTAAGACACTTTAAAACGTCTTAAAATTGAACACTCGTGTTTCAGACACTTAAGTGTCTGAAATTCAGACGCAAGAAGTGTCTGAAAATTTTAAGACATTTTAAAACGTCTGAAAATTGAACACTGCGTTTCAGACACTTAAATGTCTGAATTTCAGACATTTAAGTTTACAGTGTAGTATTTGTACATCATCTTAAACTTTGTTTATATTTTAACAATTATTACTTTCTAACTTTTACAGTTTTTAAGTATTCGTATAATACTTTCGTCTTTTATCTATGTTCTCTTGACTCTCTGGTTTTAATTATACAGATTACTGTTTGTTGTTTTGTTTTTTCATAAATTTTTAATTCAAATTTGGGTTATAATATTTTTTCTCATTTTGACTTTGTCTTGGAGCAGCATGTCTCTAAAGGGACTTTGCGCCATAAAACCCCTATCAACCAACAAACCAACCCATTTTGTACTACGGTTGCAGCTTTACCAACATATAAGAGTGAGAAGTGCCAGGCTGGTATGTCCTGGTAGCGCAGTTGGCAGAGCGTTACACACGCACAGTGGGAGGTTTACCAAATCTAGCTGTCCAAAATTATTTTTGAATTTCTTTCTATTGTATTCGATGTTTTATTTAAATAAATTATATACAGTGATGGAACAGTATAGCAGCAGAGAATCAACTGGCACCGAAAAATTTTATTAGTATTTTTCCGAAAATTTCAGCACAGAATTTCTGATACTTTCCTAGCCGTAAAATAATATTATAATTTAGTGGTGACAATTACCCAATTGCTGCGTCACTGTTACATCACTGGATATGTTAAACTCATTTTTACAATATGTGTTATACTAGCAGCATTCGCCCGCTACGCTGGTTGGTTTTTCTAAACAAACCTTGAATCAAACGAAATATATCTGTTTGTTTGATCATGTGTTTGAAAGCAATATGGTCATTTACCTGGAATGCCCATTTGAGTTGCTACAATCGATATGGACGTCATTAAGATATTATATTTTCTATTGAGACAGACAAAATTTGAGCTGGACCAACTTCTTTAATCTTTAGTTGATTCTTTATTGTATAATTTGGTAAAGTGCGATAGAACAATATGTAATACACTAAAACCCTTCCTCTGAAAATTTATCAATGCAATTCTCATCGGAATCCATCCCTTAGAGCCTATTAAAATGTCTAATCTTTCATAATTGGGTTCACCTTATTCTAAGACTTTCATCCAAATTTTTATATCCAAACGACCTAGAACGATATGTGTTTTATACTAAAACATTCCCTGAAAAATTAACTAACCAAGCAAGTTCCATCAAAATCGAATTAGCAAAATCTTTTAAACTGGCAAATGTACCAAAACCTTCCCTAAAATTATCTAATTAACAGTTTAACTCCCATCAGAATCCATTCAGCAGAACCTATTAAAAAGCAAATCTTTCACAATTGCGTTCATCTGATTTTAAAATTTCCCCCATAATTATTTAACTAAGTAGCGTAGAACGATATGGTATACTAAAATCTTTTCTGAAAAATTATCTAACATGCAAGTTCCATCAAAATCTATTCAGCAGAACTCAAGTTCTAAGCGGCCGGAAAGGAATTTATTTTTTCATTTCATACATATAATATATAGTTAAATTTAAATTTATCTTTCATAATCGCGTTAACCAGATTATAGAACTCTCAGGGATGTAGAGGTAGGTTACGTTTATATACCCTCTGGATTTTTCAAGAAACTCTGCACAACTTCCATAACTACAGCATATATATTCTCTAGTATATACTCTCAGCATATAGCGTAAAGCCTCTAGTTTTTTACTACACCACGGAGAACTTTTCCGCATAGCATCAAAATCCATTCACAAGAGCTTTAAATAAAAGGTAATATTTCATAATCGGGTTCACCTAATGTTAAAGCTCCGCTCCCAAAGCTATCACTAAGCAAAGTAGGGCATTTTTTTACATTTAAACACTTCTTAAACAAATTAACTAACTAACAGAGTACAGAGTTCTACAAAGTTCTGTTCAGTAGAACCTGAGTTATAGTCAATCGGAATGAAATAAGAATTGTGTTTTATATATACGTATATAGTAGATTAGGACGAGTAAAAATGTAAGTGCTGGTATTTGCGATTTAAAAAATGCTATTGGCGATATTTGTGCATGGCTAACATAAAAGTGCCCTTTTTTTTTCTTTTATCCAGGGGCAAATGACAAATTTCAAAATACTTTTTTCAATTTAAACCTTTGAAAATGAATATTTTTTTAAGCAGTACAAAGATTGCTTTCATATTTAAATTAAATATTTTCCTTTTACAATATTTATTTCTTATTAAATCTTTTTTCTCTGTATTTGCAATAAAATCAGTAATTGCTTGGCGACAACGGCGTTATACCAATAGCGTTGTCGCCAAACATATTAATTAGTGCAAAATGAAATGAAACATTTGAGAAAAAAAACTGCAGATACAAAAATGAGCATTTAAAATACTAGGGGGCTCTGCCTTCTACGATCTATGCTCGTCCACCCCCGTTCAGACACCGCAGACTCCAACAGCACGCTAATTTGATCGGCTTTAAAAAGATTTCGGAAGATTCAATTATAATTTGAATCTGAGAATTATAATCTGACTTAATTTTCACCAAACTTTTCTTTCTCTTTTTAATATTCACGTAAAAATACTTTTGTTAGAAATGAAATATTATGATCATTTTAAAATATCAAATAAATGTCTCGTGCCATTTTTAAATTTAAACTGTTTTGCAATATTATTTTTTGTTCATTTTACGTAATAAGTGTAATGTGACGTAAATGTGACGCAAATTCTCCTATTTAAGACTTCTAATGCATGTTAATGAATTTATTATTTTACAATATTCTTTCTCTTTTAAAATTCACGTGTAAATATAGTTTTTATGACGTAATTTTCAATGAGTTCCTGCTTTTTATATTTTCTGTTTATAATAGTCACGTGTAAAATAAATTTTTAATTTGAAGCAAACATTATTGTTTGCGCTGTTTATACAGTTGGCAACAGTTTAAATTAATACAATTTTCTAAAATATGTAAAAAGTATCTCTCGAAATGCTGAAAATTTGAATTTAAAATAGAAATAAAACCTCAAAAAATGAGTCAAATTAAAAAACTAATTGCAGTCTGGACACCGGGAAATTATGCCGCATAAAATGATCTAAAAATGACTAAATTCCTATGTCCAGTTTTTGCTCCTATAAAACTTTTTTAATGGAACGATTTTGTCCATCTTTGGCATTAAATATCTCTTAAAATATTTCTTCGATTTGAAAACTGTCTGCATCAGCGTGTTTATCAGGCATTTCTCTATAACACTACCAATTTTCATATTTTTGTATACAACAGTTTTTTTAATATTAACGAAAGGCCATACTTAAGCATTAAATTTGGATGCCGATCTGTCGGGAATATCTACGCAGAATTTCATTGGTCCATTTCCAAATCAAAACTTTTATATATATATAGAAGGATATAACATTTGTACGTTAGAGACTTTCACAGACTATTTTTTCTTAAATCAACACAAATCAGTACTTAAAATAAAAGAACAGGTAATTTTACAATAAAGTAATAAAATAAAGTCAATTTAAACTACAGGTCTGAAACTCTAAATGTCAGTAATTGTAAATTGAAGAGCGTGGCGTACGTAATATGCATGTCTGTCATTGCAGTAAACATTTCATTTTTTGAATGAATTTGTTCATGGTTTTTTTAACAAAATATTTTTATATGTATAATTGTTGGAATACAACGTCCATTTATCTTACCATTTTTCTTTCAGCGCATGCGCGTAGAGTGACGTTTCTCCAAATCCGCTCTGCGAGCGAGATTATTCAGTTCTGTTAAAAACATGTCAGTGCTTAGTCGCACTTAAGCTATGTATATATTTTCGTCTTCGTGTTAGTGTTAATAAATGTTTATGTCGAGCTATTCTGCTAACTCTGTGTGCCCCCAAAACCAACAAAGTTTATGGGTACCAGAGACGCTACTCACTGCGCTATAAATAGCAGAAATATTTTTTAATTCGAACTTTCGAATCATAAAGTCTTAAGCCTAAACCGAAACTAAGAACTCTTCTACGTTCTGTCATTAACTGTTTTGATTTGTGGCTGCGAGATATTTTATTTAATCATGTCACATGTTACGACAATTGAAAAGCTCGGCAAAGATAACTTTGATAGCTGGAAACTTCAAATTGAAGCAGTATTAATAAAAAATGATCATTGGGATTATGTAACCGGCAAAGAAGAGAAACCGGCCGAAGGTAGCGCTGATGAAAAGAAATGGCTCCAGGCTGATCAAAAAGCTCGTGCTGATATAATTCTGGCCATAAATCCTAGTGAATTGTGCCACATCAAGCATTGTGCGACTTCAAATTCTGTATGGAATAAATTGAAAGACGTTTATGAATCAAGAGGCTCCGCAAAGAAAGCAACGCTGTTAAAACAGCTTCTGTTTCGAAAGATGAGTTTCAGTGAAACGATGTCTGAACATTTAAATATCTTTTTTGAGATTGTTGATAAATTAAAAGAAATGGAAATAGAAATTGCGGATGATTTGTTATCAATTCTTCTACTCCACAGTGTTCCTGAGAATTTCGAAAATTTTAGATGCGCTATAGAATCGAGAGATGAATTACCTAAACCCGATTCTTTGAAAATTAAGATGCTAGAAGATTGGGAAGCTAGAAAAGGAAAAACGACTCATGATTCTCAAAATGCCTATTATATAGAAAACAAGAGAAATAATCAAGAACAGAAGAAAAATGAAAAATGGAAGACTAATACAAATAAAAATTTTCCTGCAGAGAGAAATTATCGTAATTTCAAGTGCAATTATTGCTCCAAAATCGGGCATAAAGCTAACGAATGTAGAAAGAAAATAGCTGACAGAAAGCTTGCATCTTTAAATAAAGGAAATCAAGGTTCAATGATTAGTTATGAAGAACCGGTTAGTATGGCATTTAACGACATATATCATGAATCTACTGCATGGTGTTTAGACAGCGGTTGTACATCTCATATGTGCAAAGATAAAAATTTATTTACAGAATTTCATCCTCGTGATAATTCTACAATACAGCTTGCGGTTGATAAAACAGCAAAAATCACAGGAATAGGAACAGTTCTTATTACAGTGCCTAACGGTAGTGGGACTACTAATCTCACCCTTAAGAACGTTCTGTGTGTACCTGAGTTAAAATGTAATTTGATTTCAACATCAAAAGCAACGGCTAATAATCGTTCTGTGCTTTTTAAAGAACGATATGCTAAAATAATTGAGCCTAATGGTTCTATACTAGTACAAGCTGTTCGTCAAGGTGATTTATATTATGTACATCCAATCCCCGAAAGAGCTGCAATAGCACAGGTAAGTGATTTTGTAAAATGGCATTTAAGGTTAGGACATTTAAATGAGTCTGATTTAAAGAAACTTAAATCTAATAATATGGTTAGAAATTTAAATTTTAATGATGATGAGTCTCTTAAAGATTGTAAAGTTTGTATTCAAGGTAAACAAACTGTCCGCCCTTTTCCTAAACAATCAAATTTTGAAAGTAATGATTTATTATTTCGGATCCATTCAGATTTATGTGGGCCCATGAGAGTCCCTTCCCATGGAGGATCGCGATATTTTGTTACTTTTATTGATGATAAATCACGTTATATTGAAGTTAGTTTTCTTAAAACCAAGGATGAGGTTAAGAATGCATTTGTTAAATACAAAGCAGCAGTCGAAAACCGATTAGGAAAGAAAATAAAATTTCTTCGTACAGATAATGGCTTAGAATATTGCGGCAAAGAATTTGATAAATATATCGAAGAATGCGGTATAAAACGAGAATTTTCTTCCCCTTTAACCCCTCAGCAAAATGGCACCCCTGAAAGATCGAATAGAACGTTAACTGAAATGGCAAGGTGTTTACTATTACAAAGTAATCTTCCACAATCTTTTTGGGCCGAAGCTATAAATTGTGCTGCTTACATACGCAATCGCTGCCCGACACGACGTTTAAGCGAAAATAAAACTCCATATGAAGTATTCTTTGGCATCAAGCCAACTTAATCATACTTCAAAATATTTGGGCAAAAATGTTTCGTACTTAATAAAAGGCAAAATAAGGGAAAATTTGATCCTAGATCAGAAGAATATATTTTTGTAGGTTATTCTAATGAATCAAAAGCATATAGGCTTTGGAACAAGAAATCTAGAAAAATTGTTATAAGCCGTGATGTTCGATTTATTAACGAATTTGAAAATGATCCCTCCTGTAACACCGAAATAAAATTAATTTTTCCTTTCTCTCAAAATAATGAAAATACGAGCACAAACACAATTACGCAACAATCAGAAATATTTCCAGTCATGAAAACGGAACCAGACATTTCTAGTGGCGACAGTGAAAGAGAAATTGATTCGCAATCTGATGAAATTTCCGACCCCCCTTCTTTCAGAACGCGCGTGAGGCCAAGAAAAATAAAAACAGGTAGAAAAGGGAGACCTCGAAAGGAATATCAAACAATTATTTTTCCGAAAGAAGAAAAATCTCAAACTGCAGTAAATAATTCTTTTGACTCTTGTCCTGAATTATTTGAAGCTCTAAATAGTCCGTATAAAAACGAATGGATAAATGCGATAAATTTAGAATTTAATTCATTAATGCAAGAAAATGCATGGCAAATAGTAGATAGGCCAAAACATAAGAAAATTATAGGATCTAAGTGGGTTTTAAAAACAAAATATAAGCCAGATGGGTCAATCGAGAAGTTTAAGGCGAGATTGGTTGCAAAAGGTTGTACACAAAAACCTGGTATCGATTTTGACGAAAATTTTTCTCCTGTAGCTAGATTAAGTTCAATAAGAACTGCGATCGCATATGGCATCCAAAATGGGTTCACTGCATATCAATTAGATTTTATTATGGCTTATGTAAATGGTGATTTAACTGAAGAAATATACATGGAATTACCTGAAGGTTTTAAAAATGAATCTAATGCTGACAAAGTTTGTTTGTTAAAAAAATCCCTTTATGGATTAAAACAATCGGGTCGCCAATGGTTCAAAAAATTAGATGAAAAATTGAAACAAATGAAGTTTAAATCACTTAATGCTGATAAATGTGTGTATTTTTCTAAATCTCCCATTGAAGCTATAATCATTGTTTATGTTGATGATCTCATAATTCTTACTAAATGTAAAGAAGATTATCAATATATTGGAGATGAATTAGCAAAATCATTTAAGATGAAAGATTTAGGTCTCTTACACTATTGTTTGGGCATAGAATTTATGCAAAACGGGGACAATATTAAAATAACACAGAAGAAATACATTGAAGATATTCTGAGCAAATTTAATATGCAAGAATCCAAACCAATATCTACACCTTTTGATAATAACGTGAAGCTTACTAAAGATATGTGTCCCAAAACTGAAGAAGAAAAGTCTGAAATGAATAATATTCCCTACCGTCAATTAATAGGATCCCTTATGTATTTATCAGTTGCTACTAGACCTGATATAACTCACGCTGTGAATTTCCTAAGTCAATTTAACAACAATCCAGGTAAACCTCATTGGATAGCTGCAAAAAGAATTTTGCGATATCTGAAAGGAACCCAAGATCAAGGACTGATCTTTAAGCGTGATTCTGAATCCTTGATTGCATTTGTCGATGCCGATTGGGCGTCGGATGTGAATGACAGAAAATCATACACTGGCTACATTTTTAAATACGCCAGTGGAGCCATATCGTGGGAATCGAGAAAACAACGAACTGTCGCATTATCCACAACAGAGGCGGAGTACATGGCATTGTCAGAAGCCGCCAAAAAGATTTTGCATCTCAGACCGTTTTTAAGTGAAATTTCTCCTGAAACAGTTACTGCGCCTACTATAATATTTTGTGATAACCAGTCTGCTCAAAAATTAGTACGAAATCCGGTTTACCATTCGCGCACCAAACACACCGATATTCGACATCATTTTGTGCGTGAAATTTACGATAATGGCGAAATAGAGGTTAAATACCTAGAGACAGAAAATATGCCTGCAGACATTTTAACCAAAGCGTTAAACGCTTATAAACATAAAAAATGTTGTGAAATGATAGGACAAAATGTTTAAAAATTTTTCAGCATTATTCTGTATCCTTTTTTATATAAGTATATAATTTGTATTTGTAATTTTTATATTAATATTATTTCTCTGTAATTTGCTTAATAGGAGAATATTATTTTGTTAAGAAAATGCACGTTGTAAAGGGGAAATTGTTGGAATACAACGTCCATTTATCTTACCCTTTTTCTTTCAGCGCATGCGCGTAGAGTGACGTTTCTCCCAAATCCGCTCTGCGAGCGAGATTATTCAGTTCTGTTAAAAACATGTCAGTGCTTAGTCGCACTTAAGCTATGTATATATTTTCGTCTTCGTGTTAGTGTTAATAAATGTTTATGTCGAGCTATTCTGCTAACTCTGTGTGCCCCCAAAACCAACAATAATTCCTAAGTTCTGAATAATTTTAGGTACTTCTATTCATTTCGGATTTCTATTCATTTCTCTTTGATTGGGGAATTTTAACGCCAAATCCGCTGAGGTACTACTTGATTATCCCGTCGACGAATTTCGCCAAATTATATAAATCGCCAAATTATACACATTGACATAATTTTTATTTTAAATAACGAAAAAACAAATATATTAGTAAACATTAATAACAATACAAATAAAACGTCGAATTAACGGTTTTATTTAATCTTACAATTAATTAATTAATGGCAACCATTATTGGCATTTAATCTTAAAATTTGGTGACAGTAATTTGGTCTACGGGATAACTAAGAAGTAGCTAATTTTATTACAGCTTTCTCATCATCAAGTAACTGCCAAATCATAAAATCCATGTACGTGTCAGTAATAAATGCAAGTTATAATTTAATAATAAACATTTTCTTTTCGAAAAATAACAAATTAAGATGTTTTGCGATGCTATGTTGGAATAATACTCATAAAAAATAATTACGTTCGATAAATAGCAAATGTTAATGTTTTGCATGGTTTGCAATAAAAATCCTTTGCACGATTAGGGTTGAAATAAATGGCGCAATAGCATACATTTTCGCATGGTGTTGGTATCACAAAAAAGTACCAATTTTTAAAATTGTTTACTTTTCGAGGCGTTTGTAATTTTTTTTCTAACTCACATAGTTGTTTTAATTATTCAACCAAAAGAATTGATTAACAAAATTACTTAATTTAAATTTTTCCGTTGCTATAGTAACAGATGTATTTTTAGAAATTGTCACTTGAAAAATTGAAGTTTTGGCGCCAAAAGCATTGCCAAATTAGAAAAATATGAAATATCTCGCGAACTATTGGGCTTAAAAGAATTTAGTTCCATTAAGAGTACCATTCGATTCAGCATACAAAAATACACCAAAATATGTTATTAGTTAAAAAAAAAAAAAAACTATAAAATCGGATTTTTAAAGAATTTTTAAAAAGTTTGTTCTCTTCCCCCCCCCCCTTTAGAGGTGGAATTTTGGAAAATCCTTTCTTAGCGGCACACAATGTAGTAAGAAGAATTTTTACACCAATTTTCAAGATTTTAGGTTCAGTAGTTTGGGCTGCACGTTGATTAATACAAAATCCAGACTTTCTTTTATAATCTAGGGGGTCGTACCGGGTTTCCTGGGTTATACAAAATAGGTGAAAACATTTTTTTTTAAATTGAAAACTCATAATATTTTTATATGCAATATTTTTTTTAGATTGACCACTTACATTAAAAACCATTTTTCATATGAAAAATAGGAATTCTATGATCAAATAAATTTTTGAAATTTATCGAAAGCGATATTTTCTTATTAGCCGCATGCTAAGAGTTATCTGACCAAGATTTTGCTACTTGCGGCATCCTTTCATATTCTGATAAATTCAGAGCTTACATGTCTGTTAAATTTGTGTTCTATTTATATTATTTTATTTATTTATTTAAAGGAAATTTTTTAAATGTATATTAGCCATAAGAAAATGATGAACTCTTTATTTTCTTTGAAGGGCAAACGTATTATTATTTCGTAATCGAGCTCCGCGCGATATAGATAAAATAAAAAATATTTCATGCTTTAAAATTGCTTTCAAAACCATAGATAATCAGTAAACTGAGATGAACTTTGCAAACAAATTCCATTTGGGAAAAAAAAAAAAAAAAAAATTCCTATTTGGTGATCCAAAAATTTAAATTGTACGATTACGTTTATGTTAGATGTGTTTTTTTATATTATCCTTTTATTTGTTTATAAAGGAAATATTAATTTCATTAATTTGTCTTTCAGAAATATGTTAGATTTGTGTGTGTTTTTTTTTTAATATTATTCTTTTATTTGTTTATAAAGGAAGTAGTAATTTCGTTATGCAAAAATAGTCAGAAACAAATGCTGAACAATGTTTGTTGTTTTATGTGCAAAAAGTTTATTATTATTATGTATTGAAACCGGCACCTGATAAGATGCTTATTCTTAAAAAAATATTTTTTTAAACATAATACATCAGTCAATTAAGATACAGTCTCTAAAAAAATTGTACTTGAAAGTAGACTTTTTTCCTATGTGACGAAATCTGAAAATGTACTATGGTCAGAAGATTAAAAAATTGCAGTAACGAAAACTTCAAGACCGAAATTTGATCGTGAAGTTTTGCCATTCTCAAAATTTACATATACACTTCTCATATCCGTATTCATCACTTTAAAAAAAAATGTATTTTGTTTGATCATTTTAAAATCATTTTAACTCAAAACTTGAAGTCACGATTTTTAGCAATATATTTTATGTGAACAGACGCACTCTTAACTTGAGATTCTAATCTCAATTCTGGAGAGTAAAAATTTCCGTAATTTATGTTTTTTTCAGACGTATTTGTGTTAAAATGTTTAGTTTTATGTAAGAAAATGATGTAATTTTCACTTAAATAACCACTTCGCCTAGTGTCTGAAACTTAGTATCAGTACACATGCAGAAGGAAAAACAATATGGAAAATTTATGAAAAAAATGCCCGTTTGCAAAAGCAGTATTTCATTTTCCGTTCAAAATATTATGCCCCTAATGGGGTTTTGCACTACAAAACCCTATACAACAATTTTTATCAAGAATTTTGAATTTTTATCAGAAAATGACATCAATAAAGATAAATAAACCTCATTATTTCTCTCTTGTCAAAACTATCAAAACTATCTAATTTTCACAATTTTGAAGAAATTTCATAAAATGATTTTAAAATTAAAATATAAAAGTTGAGATATTAAAAAGAAACAGCTAGTCGATAATATCTACAAATGAACAGCTTTCAGTTAATATATATATATATTAGTAAAATTGATTCAGCAGACAGATCAGGGCAGATGACTAAAAAACACACTTGTGTTTTAAATATATAGATTATATAAAATTATCAAAATTTAAATTGAGCAAAATATGTTAATTTGATCAAATTATAGTAGAATCTCCTAAAGAATAACATTAAAATTTTATTACTCGAAAGAATTTTGGACTAAAAATATTATTTTAAACCTCGAATTATTTGTTTGTTTGTCTAACTCGGCGACGCAAATCCATCCAGGCGAGAATCATCAATTTCTGTAATATAAATCACTATTATTTGCATGTCACCTCTCTTTTATAAACACACTCTAAGTTTTAGCAAAACATTGCGTTTTATCAGTGTGTGATTTCGTTTATATTATTTTCAAAAGTGAAGCGCTTTCACCTGTGAAGAATTTCAAAGCAGCTGGGCTGTGAAAATGACGCACTTCTATAAAACATATTTCAGTTTTAAGAATTGAAATATACATTTTTTTTATAAAATAACGTCACTTGCATCTGCTAAAGCAATCCACTTTTACAATCCAGTCTTAAATTTCATCTATGGAAAAGTATGCATATGACGTCATTATCACGGAATAACAGACAATATTCTTGACATAGCACGTATTTTACTTTCAACTTTTTTTTCAGGTTTTGTGAGAAAATGGCAACAAAACGATATAGTAATCTCCTATTTTCCGTTTACTTTCAATAGAAATGGGGTACATTTGTTGCCAAGATTAGAAAAATGGTATTAAGAACTAGAAAAAATTAATATCTCAAAAAGAAATTGAGATACAGCTTTCAAACAAATTGCATTTAAAAGAGCATTTTTTTCCTTATACGACGGTGTAAAAAATTTAAATATGCGTTTAGAAGTTTAAAAATTTGCTGTTGCGAAATTTTCAAAACCGAAATTTCATTTTGAAATTTCAAAGTGTTGCCATTAGCAGAATGACGTATTCGTTACGCACAGATATGTTTGTCCTTTATAATATAGATAGATTTTAAATCAAATGAACTTCATATATGGATAATTTTAATTTGAAATTGATTAATTTGAGATTTTGGAGATGCAGTCTGTATTTGATAATTATTATTGATCAATAAATTAAATAAAATACTTTTCAATCATTAAGACAGATAATAAATGAGTTAATATAAATATTTAATAGCTACATTTTTTTATAAATTTAATGATACTTTTTTAATAGTATGGAAGTGAATGTCATATATTTTTTTCTATTATAATGACAAGTTATAAAAAATGTATGTTTCCTAATAATTTAGTAGAAATTGAGATACAATACAAACATCAGACGGCTTTGATAGAAATTGCTTAGAAAAGTAATGAAACAATTCCTTTTCTGAAATTGCTTCATTTCCTTTAATCGCTCTCAGAAACTGGAGACTTGGTTCGCTTTTCTTGAAACATTAACAACTAAATGGTTTTATTTGAAAAAAAAAATTATTTTATTTTATTTTACTACTTGGTAAAGCGTTTTAAATCAATAATATTACATTAAGAATTTAAGTGCCTAGAGATTTTTTTCAAGAATTTTCAAATCTATAGACATAGAAACGTTTGTTCTTTGTCACATTTTTTTTGTTATTATAATACAGTATTTTTATACTGTATTAATTATTTATATTTATACCTACATAGCAGAACCTTATTCAAAGAGTAGAATTCATAAGACACCATGGAAAAAGTTCCCGTTATGTTTTGCATCGTATCCAAAGTGAATTTGTAGAATTTGTCTACATCAGTTTCCTAACCACTCGAATTTTTCAGCTCAGTATTATATGTTATATCAATTTGTCATGTTTTATACATACAACTGGAAAAGTTTGTCCAGACTAGATCATAACTGTAAACAATTTGTATTTACAAAACTTCATGTGTTCTTAATGTAAAAACAATTCTAAAAAATAGCACGCAGATAGACGCAAACAAACTAAAGTGCATTGAAAAATATAATAATCTTAACTATTTAATGATATCAAAAATTGAGCACTATCTTGCGTTTTCATTCAACTTTTTCTATATTAAATGTGAAAAATATGAGTTTTTGCGACATTAAATATGAACGAACAAATGATTTGCTCAAAATTTATTCATGTAAATCTGATAAAACAATGTCCATATTTTTTTCGGAAGGTTCATAATACAGCAATACTTTTTATTCTTCTTCAAATAATAGATTAAACAACTATACATTGATTTAGTCCAAACTAAGAAAGAATAACATTGCACTAGTATATGGCCCATACAATTATATTTATGTTAAAACCAATTGTAGCGTACAACGCCACAACTATTAGGCTATATCAGGTAAAAAGTAAATTATTCTACGATAAACTTTAAAAAATCGACTTTTGACCGGCTAGAATCGTTAAGTATTCTATCGTGGGTTGGTGCTCTAAAACAATTACCAAGGTTCAAACCCTGAGTTGGATACGTTTTCACTGGTTTTAGGCCTTTGTTAGCATTGAGAACAAAATAGCCCTTAAATAAATTTAAATTAATGTTAAATATCATCTTACAATACTAGATTCCAATTATTTCTTGCATCAGAATATGTCTCAAAGTTATAAAAACTTTTCAGGTTTCTTATGAAAGGCGTCTTTTTATCATGGAACTGTACTGAACCTACAATATTGAATTCAATATAATAATGGATATTATTAACTTTTCGGCGAAGTAAATACTATCAGAAGTTTTCTTTGTCTGTTACAATAAACATTTTTGTTTCATTATTATTAATTACTACATTTTGAAACATAAACATATTACATTTTATGAAGGCTTTCTTAGAATAAATCGACAAATATTCTGTGTGTTATTTACAGATCTATGCTAGTTGCGACAACAATGGGATAATTTATGTGTAAATCAAGCTCGCCAAATTTGTTAACTGGCTGGGAAATTGTAACAATGAAAATTTTTAAACATTAAAAGTAGAAAATATGGATAAGAAATTTAAAAAATGTAAAATGTTTTAAAGATATCTTAATTATAATGAAGAGAACGAATATTTTTTTAAAAATGAAACTAGCGCTGCAGTTCGCAGCCATGTCCAACAAATAAGAGTGAATTATGTCAGTCAGGTATCTTTATAGAGGAGATTTCCCCTAATGTAAGTGAGATCGTCAACAATAAAGGCGCAAATAACAAACACAGGTGCCGATGCCTAAAAAAAAAAAACTCCAATATATGAAACACAGATGAATTCTATTTCGGCATGGAATATTGGGGTAGAGGTACAGAGAAAAGAATGCAAAGGCTTATGCCTCTTTTTAGCAAACCAGTCGAGAGCAAGCCGAGGAGCGAAGTGAGAGACTTCGCAGTTAGAAATTCATGTGCTTGGCGTGATACAATATCGCCAATATACAAGTATTTTGCGCCATGCCCAGTTGAAGTCGAAACATTGGCTGTGAAAAGATTAGCCGAACACACGCGGTGTATCTCACACGTTTTTGAGTGTGTAGGGGTACTATTTTAAGGTTACTAAATTCTTGTGGCCTGGGGAATGAAAAAAGAAACTGCACTTTGTATATAAGTGCGTTTTAAGTTGTAACGAAAATGTTTTGATCATAGACAAAAGCTGGGAAAACCTCAAAGTAGAATGGGAAGACTGAATTACTGATTTTATTTTATTAAAGCAAATGAGGGCATAAAAGTTAATTTAATTTAAATGTGGGGGGGGGGCTTTTTAAATATTAGATTTAATTTATGAACCGCACTGGGAGAAAATAGTGCATTAAAATAAAAAAAAAAGTATTGAATTGAGTTTTTAAAGTGAAAGTGGGGGGAGGGCGGAGTTGAACTAGAACGAAAACATATATAATAGGATAACCGTTATAATCGTCCGGATAGCTTAACAGGTAAAGCATTGGTACGGCACGCCAAGTATCCAGGTTCGATTCCTGGTCTGGACATTTTTCGCTCTGTTGGAATAAACTTCATATGTGCTACTCGAGCCTTGAATATGAATACCGAATAAGAATAATAACTCTTAATTAGTTTTTTAATATTAATTTAATTATGATCATAATTTGAAGGAACAAATGAAAATCCTAAATTTATAGTTTAAATAATGTGTTCTCTATTACGTATTGTCATATCTTAAAATAGAAACGTGTCAAATATTAAATATTTTTTACTAAATTCAATTGTTCCCGCTTTTTATCAGGCGTAAATCAATGTGGTGGAATTTCAGTAACCAGAGTCCACGCCAACTTATTTACGGTAATTGGCTAAACGAATTGAAGACATGAAATAGTGCTTGATTTTATACATAGTCATTGGATAATTTTTAAAGGGCGCTTTTTAAAACTATAGTAAGAAAACTAAACTTTGTAACTAAGACAAAAAAAAAAAAAAAAAAATTGACAGTTTCATGAACATGTCAGTTTCTTTTGAAAGATTTTTATCATTTAATCGTTGAAATACATTTAATTGTTTTTAATAAGCATATTTCATAGCTGCCAACCTGTACGGATTTTTACTACCACTAAAATTTAACAGAAATTTTTGAATTCTTTAATCGTAAGAAAAAATTGAGTCTTAGAAAAGTCCGTACAAGTTGGCAGCTATGATATTATAAGTTACGTGTTTAAGTACAGTTTTTATAATTATTGAAAAATATTTTTTCGCCAGGGGTTGATTAAAACATTTTTAAATAATATGCATTTTAGTCAGCACCAACAATACTATTAAAAGGCTCAATTTCAAGCATTACCTCCATGTTTAACAAATTATCATTATGCAATTAGTCAGAAGAAAGAGTGATTAATTATAAGAGTTTGAAAAAGTTCAAGAGAGCGTAAAAAATTTTAACTATTATATGTATTTAACTATTTCAAAGCATTAAAATGCCATTTGGCATTTTGTTAGAAACCAGTATAAAAAATGCCCTGAATAAAAGACAGAATAAAGGGAAACAAAAAATTAATTAAAACATAATTTCATTTAATTTAATTTATAAACAATATTTTATAACGTAAGAAACTAAAAACCCGCATACTTTTTGAGTATGTAATCTCTTTTCAAGAACTTAATTTACGTCTAGTAAAAACAGGGTTAATAAAATGTAATGAATTAAAATAATTTATTTTATTTATACTTTCTCATTAAATTTTTTCAAGAGATTCTTTTATAAATTCTCACAGATCAGTTAATGAAATAACGTAAAATAATGGATTCTAATAAATTTGATATATTGTAAGTGATTAAGCGGAAAACTTTAAAAATTGTTATAAATTACAGAAGCAGTAAATGAAATTCTTTTATCAATATAATATCATACTATACATTAAAGTTCACTTCCCTAAAAAAAAAGAAAGTTGGGAAAACAGTAATTTTAATTGTTGTATAACATGAGAAAGAAATTAAAAACCCGTATATTTTTTTAATATATATCCTATCTTTATGAATTTAATTTAGGTCTACGGAAAAGAAATTTTGTTAATAAAATGTAATCTAAAAAAAAAGATTTATTTTATTTGCAATTTTATCATTTAAATTTGAATATTTTTTTTCCTTAAATAAATTCTAATAAATCCATTAATAAAATAATGTAAAATTCTAATAAAGTTCAAAACAAGATTAGTGGTTGTAGTTATATAAAAATATTTAATGATTTTTTTTTTATTTAAAAAAAAAATAAATATAAGAGAGAAAACAAATTGTAATAAATTACACGGAAACCGTTACAGTTCGACTTTAAATTATTACTTCACTTAAATATTGTAATAAATGAATGGAATTAATTGGAAATTTTTGAAGGTACAACATTCTTTTTAAAAAATATCTCAATTATTAATAAAACTCGTTCTAAAGATTTTACTTTTTATATTTTTAAATGTATTATTTTGAACATTAATTCAACAATTAAAAAAAAACCTATAATAATATTATAAAGAAGAAACGTTCGTGTGTTATTTTGTTTGTACCGGTAAATCTCCTGAACCATCGAGCTGATTTCAAAAATAATGGTGACATAACGCTGGTAATCATCTCTGCTGCAACGTAAGATGTATTTTATAACGATACAACAAACCCCAAACGGGTTCAAAAGAAGAAAAAAATCTTCTGAAATTGAGTTTTCTGCGATATTATTGGAGCTAGAAATTTGCAAAATTTTGTGGTGGTTACTTTTAAGATGTATATGCCTTCTTCGAACGAACGGTTTCTAAAAATTTCGAAAATTAAAAGGATGAAATGTTCGTAAAACATTCTAAATTACGATTTGTTTAGTACTGCTAGGACTAGAAACTTCAAATTTGGCATGGTAGTAACTTGAGAGATGTAAATGCTCGAACAGAACAGTTATTCAGTATAGCAACAAAAAAGTTATACAGTTGTTATAAAAGCTTAAAAATTGGCATGACGGTAATTTTTAAATTATAAATGATCTCTAAGAACGGTTTCTAAAAAAATCGAATTTAAAAAGTGTGAAATCATGATCTAAATTACAATATGTTTAGAACTGCCAGGTCTAAAAACTTCAAATGTTACTTTAGAGACGTAAATACTAGACCAGAATACTTTTTTAAACATTCGTAATTTAAAAGGATGCAGGAGCAAAAAACGTACTAAAATTGCAATTTTTTGTGATACATTTGGTACAGAATCTTGGATTTCTTTTTATGGTGGTTACCTTAAAGAAGTAAATGCTCACCAAGAACGGTTTCTAAAAAATTAAAATTTAAATGTTTCAAATTAGCACTAAAATTTTAAATAATGATTTAATTGGCGCTTTTGATGCTAGAAACTTGAAGTTTGGCATTGCTGTTACTATTTTGACATAAACTCCGGTCGTGATAGTAAACAAAATAGTGGAGTACACAGACGATGTTCCTAAATGCAAACCCAGATGATGATCCGTTTCCTAGAAAATCCATCAGGCAATAATTCAAAAGAACAGTTTCCATGGAAAAAGTATTTATTTTTACTGAAGTGGGCATAAGATGTTAAGCAGTGGTGGCCTCCCTAAAACTCAGCAAAAAAACTTAAGCTGTTTGCAGTGCGAAGATCAGAGAGCAAGTCCCTTTCAATCTGTGTAATTTAATACGCCAAGAATATATCTGTCTTGAGCCAATACGCCAATCACAAAATAACCGTTAAACTGGGAGTTATATTAAAATTTGAACTAGATAAACGCCAAGGACAGATACCACATTTGGCAACAAATTAACAAGTGAAATAATAAAGCAAACCTATTATTGCTTACATAGAGTATAACGGTGAGGATAATCAATGTCAAATATCTACTTACCGGCCGAAGTGAAAATGAAATTTATGTGTGTTTTAATGCATTTACGAGGCGCCAGCAAGCTTAAAATTAACAATATGATCTTTAGATTATGTAAACAGATTTGTAAAGAAACGGAGTTTAACAAATAAAATATCAATAAAGAATTTATCTGCGGGGAAGGAATAGTGCTTAAATTAGAAATAACAAATAAATCATTTTTTCTGAATGATAGCTTTTAACAGAGAAAGACAAAAAACGTTTACCTAACAAATTGTCAATAAAAGAATATTTATGTGGGGATAGAAATTGTGCTTACATTATAAATAAAACGAAATAGCCTTTGAATGATAGCATTTAATAGATGGAGGGAAATATGTTTACTTAATAAAATGCCAACAAAAAGTATAACGATTGCGATAAATTAGACATAAATTATAAAGAGAAATTATCTCTGAAAGCTCGCGTCAACTGCAGAAAGGGAAATAAATGTAGAAAACAGATTAATTTTGAATGAAAAATTAACACAAATATATGGATTCACCATAACGATTATCTAGTTATATATGTTTGCGTTCGATAACCCCCCCCCCCCCCCAGTTTCATTCAAAATTCTGTTTAGTAATTTAGTTATTTTTAGTGCACTATAGTCAAACAGTGCAGCCCCTAAATTAAATTTATCATTTAAAAACTAAATCGATGGTATTAATAGCCCTTCACATTTAAATTAAATTATTCTAGTTACTTATCTCTTTAATAAAATAAAATCAGTGATTCAGTCTTCATTTTTACTTTGTGAGTTTCTCACACATACGATTTAACCTTGTAGAAAATTCGTTACGGCTGACTGTTAATAAAAAAAGCATTTTAACTTCGGTCACTTCCTTATTTGGGCATGAATATAACTCATCATTTAAAATCACTTAACATGCAATCTATTCATTAGAATCATTTTCGCACTACTCTTTAACAGTCATACCCTTTTGTTCATATGTATGTCAATTCTGCATTTTTGTGGTAATGTACGTTGTTAATCTTTGATCTAACATCTGTTCTAGAAAAATACATTCTCATGCCCTTTTCGCCTAACGAATTCGGTCAGTTTTCACCGCTGTCTTTATCCAGAAACATTTTTATTTTTACACTTAACCGCAGTTGTATAAAGAGAGATTATATTACGCCTCTCACGATTCAGGAATTTTAGCAACCCACAATCTGTCACCCCTACACAATTAATATATGGTAGAAGCCTACCGTATGTATTTGGCGAACACATACCAGCCAATGTTTCCCTCGGCCTCTTGTGCATGGCGCAAAAGTACTTGTAGATTGGCGATATTGCTGTCCGCCAAGCAAGAAAGTTGTAACTGTGTATTCAACTCACTTTTCACTCTGCTGCTCTGTCTCTAGCCTCGTGATGTCGTTTTAAGAGGAGGCTCTTATCTCTTCCCCCTTGTACTCCCTGCTACTTTCCATGATGGAATAAAAAAAAAATCTTCGTTTACCAGATTGGAGTTTTTTTTAACTGGTTATTGCATCTCCTTTCGACGTTCAATCACGGCTGAAAATTAAAATCTTTAGTACTCTCGTTAAAATCTCTCGTCCAGAACAGTTTTCTAAAAATTCAAAAAATTAAAAAGGGTGCAGGAGCAAAGCTTTTTGAAATGTAATAGGGTAAAGGGAACGATAAAACGTTCTAGAAACGTTCTAAATTAATATTTAGTTAGATTTTTCCAGTTAGAAACTTGAAATTTTGTATAGTGGTTACTGAAAGGTGCAGATGCACGGTATAAACAGCTAATTACAATGCCAAAATTTAATGTTGTGAAATGACCAAAAAAAGATCTAAATTATGGCTTTTTAGAATTGTTAGTATTAGAAACTTTACATGTCTTTTAACTTTATGACGTAAATTCTTGCACAAAACAGTTTTTACAAAATTGAAAATTTAAAAGGGTTCAGAAGCACAAAACGTATTAAAATTTCAAATTTTGTCATGCCGCCGGGCTTGAAACTTGAAATTTTGCTTGGTGGTTATTTTTTAAATGTAAGTGTACACTGTAAAAAAAATCCGTCAATATACACAAACTTTTCGTAAAATTTTACGGAATAGTTTCATCTTTCTAAGAAAACTATACAATTTCCGTAATTGACATTATGAAATTATAAATCCCTGTAAATACAGTAAGTCTTCCGTAAATTTTACGGAATGTTTCTGTATCGCTTTCAAAACAGTACAATTTCCGTAAGTGATGTTTAGAAATAACTGACATGTTTGGAAAGTGAAGGAATTAATTGTTGTATGCAAGGACGGATTTTATATTAGGACCCTTAATTTAGAGGGAGGGGGGGGGGGTCACCATTTCAGGATTAATTTTTTTATTGAAGGCTATTCCCAAATTAAAACTGACGATGTTTCTGATACTTTTGTGAATTCATTTTTATTCATAAATACAAAAAAATTGCATTAGTATTCGTAAATATATATATACCAGCTGTTACCCGTGACGTCGTTCACGTAACATAAAAAGAAAAGATGAATTAAATAAGCAAAGCACTTCCCTTCCGATAGTAAAAACATATATAATAAACCAATTCTTTATCACATATTATAGGAGACAATCTCTATATATATACATATTACGCTATCGTACGTGGTTCAGAAAGCGCAATTATTTGTTAATTGTTTAATGGCAACGCCCAAATGTAACCCATCTCATTGGTTATTGAACAGCATTTAATGCATCTCAATACCTATAAGGCGCGTTACCATAGGGGATCCTGTTCTGTCACCAAATATTACAAAATTTGTCACCAAAAGAGTCACCAACTTCGCGATATCTCTAATATTTGCCAAATTCCCATAGGCTTCCATTGTAAACCAATAGGGTTTACTCATTTACAGAAAATGAACAATTCGAGATATTTTAATGCAACAAAACTAATATTAGCTAAAGGGATTATATTAATTATATTTAACCCTCTCGCTGCGTAATTTTTAAAAATCAAAATAGGTTCAAAAATTGCGCATTTTTTTATTACATGTTTCAAATCTATATACATCTTAGAAGCTTAGAGTTTAAATATGCAAACATTTTTTTGTAAAATAGTTCAGGATCTTAGATGGGATAGGATATTAGAAATTAGGCGAAATCAGGGATGTCGCTGGAGACTATTTTTATAGTCTCGCACCACTATTATAAAAAATCAAATTTGTAGTATAGTTATCTTGTAGATGTTTTTACAGTCTATATGGAATTTTGTATTTAAAAAGTGGTCCCAGTTGAATAAAAATAGTCGCCAGTGGAAAAAATGAATCCCCAAGGAAATCTCGGATTGTGCAAATTTTGCTACTTTTACGTTGCTCGAGGAAATCTCGGGTTGCGCAGCGAGAGAGTTAAGGGAGTCCAAGTAAATTAAATTATGAATAAAAGTAACATGATGCAATGCTTAGCATGCTTTCCCAAACATAAATGTTAAGGGAGACCAAACTGGTCTCCAAGGGCGGTTAGCATGAGTAACTTAAGGTATTTCTTTATTATAGGATCATTGACATAACTCAGATTTATACGCTGAACCAGGGATGTTTGTTTCTATGACGAAGTAATAAGAAAATGGCACAGATGTCATATACGGAACCGGGGTACCTAATTGTTGCCAAAATAGATTATTTTGCTTGATATGGTAACCCAGCTATTGATGTTTATTTATTATTTACTTTAATTTTCTTTTAAAATTATATAAATTAATGTTACTTTTTTAACCATTTAGAAAAATGGTTATTGTTCTCTGTCAGGGTAGGAAATCAAAAGCATATCTGAAGGTTTTTATTGGTTTAATCTGCATTTTTATTCGTTTTCTGATTGGTCTATACAGTAATCTGTATTTCTCTTTACTTTCAACAGAGATGGGTACCTTCTGTTGCCACTATGACAAAAAAGTAATAAAAACTATAAAAAAAAAATTAATAACTCAGAAACAAATTGAGATACAGCTTTAAACAAATTGCATTTAAAAGTACATTTTTTTTCTATACGACGGTGTAAAACGTAATATTGTGGGATGTTTAGAAGTTTAAGAATGAAATTTTTTCATTTAAAATGAGTTGTCAGATTTCTTGGAAATCTGAAGATGGAAAAGCCTTTTCCCGAACAACCGATGAAATGCTTGGATAATACGTAAGTTTCAGGTGGATAATACATGCGAGTCGAAGGCGATTTTTGTCGCTTGGAATTTTTACGTGTAATAACACTATTAATGTTTAATTCATTGCGTACGTAATGTATGATCAATTCCGTGCAATTTTTTATCTCTTAAATTTTAGTCTTTGAAAAAATCGTTTTCCAAATGGCCGTTGTAATTTGTTAAATTGCTTTTTTTTATTTATTGTTATTTCCCTTTTTAAGTAATAGAACATAATTTAAAAATATACATGTAACTGGTATTGGAAAACGATGCTTTCGCCAAATTGGGGTCAAAAGCAGAAATGCGCCAAACCAGGTGCATATATGGCATCTGTGACTAGAAAATTATCGGATCATACATTTTTATATGTTTTCCAATCATACTTGGCATCAAAGGTAGGCGAAGAATTAATAATCTAGAATATTAGGTACTAAGTCTTTACCACACCAAAAACAAACCTGTTTACAACAATGTATTATTTTTGCACCAAATTTCTTTCTCTAAAATAGCAAATTAGGAACCCGATTACAGAACATAACCTTTCTATCTAGTTAATTTTTTACTTTTTTATTTTTAAGAATGGATATTTCCTGCTAATCATTACGTCATTTTCGACATTGATAATTTTACTATGCATATTATTGACATTTGCTATTCGTTTGCTATTCAAAAGTTTTTATTTTTATTTTTTTATTTTAAATTAAATTTTTAATCTTTATGTTGACCGTGTGCAGACGATAAACCGTAAGCATTGATAACAATTTTCTTTAAATAATAAGAATTAATACCATAACACAATCTCATTTTATTTCAACATCAAAGGATATCCGTTTTATTTTCCACGAGGCTAACGAAAAAGACAGGCTATCGCGGTGGGTCCGATTCTTCTTTTTTTACAGACCGCTGGAGTCACGTGATGCTCCAATGCACCAATGAAGGTGTGCGAACAGGGCATCATGTGACTTCAGCGGTCCGTAAAAAAAAAAGAATCGGACCCACCGCGGTAGCCTGTCTTTCTCGTTAGCCTCGATTTTCCATATATGACGTCAAATTTGCCTTCATTCCGCACTTACTCAAAATTCATACACCTTGTATTATTAAAAATACTTGAAAATTTACGTTTTAATATTTCAATCAGAAATTAAATTATTTTTCTGGGTTTTTGTTTTTTGGCAACGAAAAAAGGAAGATGGTTAAATTTTATCGGAAAAATGTCAATTCATTGTGTATGAAAATTAATGAAATTTTGGATTATTAAGCAAAATATTTGAATAAAATAAATTAAACATAGCCTATGTTCATTTCCGGGTTGTAAACCATCTATATCCAAAAATACAAAAGCATTAATTCATCCGTTTAGACTCAGGCTCCATTCAAACTTTCGGACACACATTGACATTTATAATATTATAAGGATATATATATATATATATATATACTTCATTCAGATACCAAGAAATCGAAGCATTTCCCATTTTCTTATAAATGCGAAAAAGGATTCAGAAATGTTGTCAAATTATCATTTTAAGCCAATTTTTAGGCCTTGAGAGCCACAGAAATGTCGTCATGAGGGAGCAATTAGCATTCGCGTCCGTAAATTTTGTTTAAAATGCCAAATTTTACAGAATTTTTGGAAAGATCCTTTGCTTTTATTGAAAAATAGAAAACACTTTTAAATCACATAGTTTCAGAATAAGTGCACTTGCAAATTTCTTGAGATAAAAAATATTTTCATGTATCAGAAATTAAATAATTTTGATTTGAGTAGAGCTTTAAAAAGCCAGAGAGATTCAGATAGTTGAACGGGGATTGGGGGGGGGGGGGGGGGGGGGTGCGGTCATGACCCTTCGATCCGCCACTGGTTATATGTACTTGTCTTACAGTGATATCATTTTCAATGAAATTCCAATATTGGCTAAATGTGGCTCTATATTGAAAATATACCCAATGATTTCCCAATATGTCGGTTTTACTTGGGTTTTCAAGTAAAACCGCTAAAAGTTTTGGCGCCATCTATGCATGTACATTTAAACTATATAGTATTTTAACACTGTAGTATTTTTCTTTCTTTCTTTCTTTTTAAATAAAAAGTTTTTAAATTTTTTAATTTTTTTTTTTTTTTTTTTTTTTTTTTTTTTTTACAATATTTAAAAAAAATAATCTGATATTTAAATACATTTTATTAATTCTTTTTAAGTTTCAGACAGTTGAGAAGGAAAGGTTAAAGTTTATTTTTCATAATGATTTTAAAATAATACTTATTATTATTTAAAAAAAATGAAAAACTCTATTTTTAATTTTAATATTTTTTAATCTATTCACTTTAACGGATTCGCACATAAAACTTAAAACATATCTGAAACATAATAACGAAATTATAGATGTATATACAAATAAATATATAAAAATAATAGTACAATAAAATTTTTAAAATCTTGCACAAAAGAAATTACTTATAATACATTCTTTCATGCACGTAATATTTTAAAGAATAATTTTTTCTTTTTATAAAGCATGAAATTAAAAAGCAAAATTTTCAAAATTATGGAAATATTCAGAATTCTACACTCAATTGAAAAATATCTCTAACGAAAATACGTTCCATGTTTAACATCGTGCCTTTACTTCATAAAAAGCATCTGAAATAAGTAACGATATTTGGAAACGTAAATCAAGTCCCCAATGGCATGGTGGACAAGAGCGCTAATCTGCTAGAGACCGGTTCCCCAGTTCGATCCCACCCTAGGTAAGTGTTGTTTCATTACTGTTATTTGAATAAATTAGAGATACGCTACCTTGATAATCGCGTCTGTTAAAATTGATAAAGGTGTAAGTTTCTCAAAAAGTTAATACGGATATATGAAAAAAAAAAAAACGGAAAAATTTTGCGAAAAAACGGAAAAATTTCTGGAATTTACGGAAAAAAAATTTCCGTTAATAAACGGAAATAGTACTGGCGTCTGTATTGCCAGTACTATTTCAGTTTTTTAACGGGATTTTTTTTTTACAGTGTACACTAAAAACGGTTCCTACAATTTTCGAAATTTAAAAGGTGAAAAAGTAAAAAGCGTTTAAAAACGTTTTAAATGGTGATTAATCTATCAGAGATTAATTATCCAAGATAGAAACTTGAATTTGACATAGCTGTTACTTTAAGACAGAAATGCGTCCATTCATAAAAGTTAGAAAACTTAAAGTATGCAGGAACAAAAAACGTTCTAAAATTGCGATTTGGGTGATATAATTGTTATAGAAGCTTGGATATCTAGATGCTTGGAATTTGGCATGGTGGTTACTACTCTTAAGGCTTAAATAAACGATTTTGAAATAATTCGAAATTTTAAATGAAAATTGAAATGAGCTGAAAACTTCCAAAATACATTCTAAATTACCATTTATTTGGAATTAACTTTAGTTCTTCTTATTGATTAAAGTCTCATGTTCGCCTAACGCAGTATAGGAGTGCAAGTTACTAAAATTGTGGTTTAGTATTTTAATAAATTATCAATTACCCGTAACAGTATAAAATCCAGCAATAAAAATACACACAAAAATATCACTTGGCATATTTTAATAATTACACGAGCACTGTCGATAGAATATTATAGTTTTGATAGAATATTATAGTTTAAGAAAATAAAGAAATTTGAATTCCATGCCTAAAAATTATTATGAGAATAACACCACATCTAAAGGAACGTTTAAGATAAAAGAAGCAATACTTACAAAAACTAAAAAATAAAATAACAAACTGTATTCCTTAGTTAAAATAAGATACTGAGAAAAAAACCAAGAAGAAAAATTAAATCTAAATCTAACTAAAGAAAAGAACGTTTATTATTTCTTCATTGAAGTAAACCATCTGAGGTTTAAACTTTAAACTCGACATTTGTTTATCGGGTTCTTGGTCTTTTTGAGTACTGAAAAGGGAGAATTAAAAATATATAAAGTTATTTTAATGAGGGGGGGGGGGGTATTTTAATAATAAATGCGTTCTGACTGTTAAATATTTGACTAAAATAATGTTTATTTATTTAAAAATATTTCATTTTATTGCAAAAGTTTTAAATAAGTATTTCTTTATAGCACCTTTTCTAGCTTTTCATTTAATTATATAAATACGTAGCACAAATAGTCGTCGTCTGGTCTGTCTGTCCATCCGCATATAACAGCTCAAAAACTACCCAACCGAATGGTTTGAAATTTTAAATATATAAAATTTTCAGAATTTTGTCAAGTTATTTCAGATTTTATGAAGATTGGATGCATAGTTCAATTACAATCAAAAGTATTCTGTTACATTACGTCCAATGGGAAAAAATGATTTCAAGTGCATTTTAATGATGTTAAGCCCTTTCGAACATAGTGAAATTGATATGCATTTATGAAATGCACTAAATTATACATTCTGTAGAATAAGTGGTGCAAAAATCTCTATTATTCATTTACATTTAAAGGTACACACAAAAGAATACCATTACACAGTGGTATACGGGGGAACAATGTTTGCGGCGTATTTTAATTATGTTAAATTATTTCACATATAATGAATTTGGTATACGTTGCTGAGGTTTAACACAACTTACTTCCTGTATACTAGAGAGTGCGCAGCACTTACAGGGACACACAAAAGGTTTCGGATACTATACTGTATCTGAAGTACTATATATTAGCGATGATTTTTAGAAGTGCATTATTTGTTGTTTTAAGTTTTTAAGTTTAAACTTCTGCATATTACGTTATGTGTATAAATGCTTTAGATCACATACAGGTCTACATAATAGAATTCGTAATGGTGGATTACTGAGTATGAAGAAAAATAGCTTAACCCCTTGAAGGAGGGTGATGCTGTTATGGAATCACATAATTTTAATCCCTATTTGTCACATTGGCACCTGAATCTTTTAATGAAAGTTTCACTTTTATTAAGTACTCGAAAATATACATTTACATGTTTACAAATAAATTTTCTTGTAAATATTTGTGTCATTCAATTATTTCGACATTTTACGAATTACCTTGCCACTGAAAGGGTTAAAGGCCGTTTTTAAATGAGTTATTCATTTTGACGCTGAATTATATTTAGTATACTAAAATATGTTTGTAGAACATAGATAAAATGTTATAGAGAGCCACGCAAAGAGAAGCATCATCCATTGCATCAAAATCTGAATATTTATAAAACCAGTTGTAGTACGAACGCACCTCAGCTGCCACGTTTGACATACATTTTCCGACTTGTTTAACCCCTTAATTCTCGCTCCCGTCAATATCATGGGCTGAAGTGTCGTTCGTTATTTCTCGTGCCCGTCATATTTCCGTGCTAGAGATTTAACTGCTGTAAAAAACTTCTGAAAACAGAAAAATTTAACTGACATTTCCGTGTTCATTTCCGTCTTTGAATCCCGTGACATTTCCGTCTTTGAATATTAACGTTTGGGTTTGACTTTTGGCGCTGATTGTAATGCTGGGATTTGTATTGCATGTTTCGAAGT
The DNA here is from genome assembly GCA_963932465.1 of Maratus speciosus. Classification (NCBI taxonomy): domain Eukaryota; kingdom Metazoa; phylum Arthropoda; class Arachnida; order Araneae; family Salticidae; genus Maratus; species Maratus speciosus. The sequence goes on from OZ010786.1 coordinate 22,967,656, forward strand.
ATAAAACACTCAAACAAATTATTAATAATCAAAATTTAATGTATATATACTATTTCAAACATTATTTGTAAACAATTGTGTGATGATGATGATAAATAAAAATCTAAGATGTGAAAAATAGAGGTCTTATTCGCATTAGTTTGTATGGTGTAAAACAAACATTAAGACACATAATTCTCGCTTGATGGATTTTCTACAAATGTGAATTTGTTCTATAACATCTTTTTTTTTTTCGCCTTAAAAAGAAACTAATTGCATATTTTATTTAGAAACCTTATAATTATACAATTTCTGTAATAAAAGAAATAGGTACTTTTTATGTTTTTTTATGTTTTTTCGAAATATTAAGTGACCGTGAAGGTGTTAATCTAGACAAACATACCATAACCACGACTTAAAGCAACTAATAACAGCTACCGAGTTACCCACGATTCCTAGCAGCGCGCTTCATCTTTAGAAACCAATATCTTTTCGAAATTTAAAGAAGCATCTAGAAAAACAAATTTTCCTCTGACGTCACTGATGTTCGGAAACATCTTGAATAATTTTTGTTGTGTATCAATCAGTTTTTTCTATCCGGAATTTAGAATTTCCAGATTCTATCAGTTCACACGTAAACATTTTCTTGTTCAACAAATATGACAAACATGAAAAACAGACAAACATGATAAATTAACAACATTCAGATTCGCATAAACATCAGTTTTCTTATGTTAATCTTGCACGTATAAATTCAATTATGCAGTTGAAAATGCTTAATTGAGAATGAATAGAATCGAAAAAAACCGATGTTCTGGTTTGAGAAAGCTGATTAATGCACTATAAAACTAATCGAAAATGTTTCCGAAAATCAGTGACAGCAAAGAATACATTGATTTTATAAATGCTTTTTTAAATCTCGAAAATATATTTGTTTCTGATGTTTTGGAATTAGTTGGAAAGAAGTGAAACATTGAGTAATTCCGTACTTACACGCATGTTTTTACTCGTGGGGTGTTCAGAACGCCCAGTACGAGTAATAGAGCATTATGAAAGTGATGATGATGAGATAATGTAGGTTGTTGTTCCATGTTATCATTGGAAGAATATCGTTCTATATTTTCAAACTGCTTTGTGTTGTTTTTTTCCTTTTAAAATTTAATTTCTTATACGTTACATTTTCATGGATGAAAAAACGTAAAATTTTAATGTTTCAAATCGTAAAATAAAATTTTAATATTTATATTAGAAAAAAAACTTTTGCCCTTTCATTAATTTGTATAAACATTGTTCTTGATTTTTTATTTCATAATTTTTCATTTTCAAAACTTATCATAAAACGAAATTTTATCCTTTCATTTATTGGTATAAACATTGTTCTTAAATTGTTGCTAAACTCCTTTTTTTCAATTTCTACTATTAGTTCACACTCTCCCTATATTTATTTATTTATTTATATATCTTGCTCAAATTTTCAATCGTTAATAAAATACTTATTATTCATAGTATCAAGTTGAAATAATTCTTTTTAAACTTGTACTGGATGACAATTGATGTTAATACAGTTTTTTCAAATATTAATTCATTAATTAAATTTTAATTAATTAATTTTAGTTTTACATGGGAGACAAAATGTCGACCATTGGTTATTGAAGCATTTAATTCATCTTCATATCTATAAGGGGAGTTACCACAGGGCGAACCCTGTTCGGTCAGCAAATACTGCCAAGTTTGTCGCGAAATTGACGATATATCGCCAAATTTGGCGATCAAAATGAGTCGCCAATAGTAACGCCAACTTGGCGATATCTCTAATATTTCGCCAAATTCCCATAGACTTCCATTGTAAACCTACTTGCTTATACAAAATCAACAATTTGGGATATTTTAATGCAACAAAAACTAATATTAGCTGAAGGGATTATATTAATTTTTTCTTTCGTGACCGAAGTAGGAATTGACTTTAAAAACAAATTTTTTATATTACTTGTTTCATATTTTTTTATTATTTGAGTACCCTGTGGAATGAAAGGACTACAAGTTCGAATAATTATCAATATTGACAAATTATAAATTAAAAGAGAAATTTTACTCCATTTTTTTTTTTTGGGGGGGGGGGTATTGAAATAAGAGTTAAAGTGAATGATTTAATCGAGAGCTTCATATTTCAGTTTAGTCTTTTACTGTTGATGTACAACTTTGAACTCAGTTTACTCTAAATCTAAATTTTGTCGCTTGAATCCCTTGGCTTCTTGTTTCCTATGAAATCCTCTGTTGTTTAGATTAATAGATATCGTCTAAGATCTAAGAAACTGAACAAAGAGTCTGACTGAATGCTGCAAAGATCCGAGGAGTGTGACAAAATATATTCGCATTAGATATTTCCTATTTAATATTTAAATCATAAACTTCACATTCGCCTTATTTCATAGCTAAATATGAATAATTTCATAGCTAAATATACTAAATATGAATATTTTTATTAATATTAAAAATTTATTAAATATTCAAATAATTTAAGCATGTGTTACATTGTTTAAAGAAACTAATAATCCTAATAGGCATGAAGGCCTGTGAGCACTTCTTCATGCTATGCATATCCTGAACACCCCCCCCCCAAATTTGACCTCCGGGGGGGGGGCACTTTTCTAAATTTTGAGGGCACCATTCATGCCTGCCGGGGAGCAAATTTAGGGGGAGGGGGTGCATAACATGAATAAGTGGTCACAGTCCTTTCCAACAGTATGTCACATGTGGGGATCGGTAAAAGTTAGAAAAAATGCCCCCCTTTGGATCTACTATCACGCCTCTTGGAATACCCCCACCCCCTCCCTTCTATTTTAAATACCGTTTGCAGAAATGTGTTATTGTGCACGGCAACTATACTGAAAAGGACTTATACAATGAAGCAATTTCGTAAATTTCACTCAATTATTTCTATGCGAGGGCAAATACTTATTGTACTTACCCCTCGTATACTCAATAATCGAAACTATTAGTATTGCGTAATCACTTCTCATGTTTCCCAAGATTACTATTAGCTCAAAATATTTCAATGAGAACAATTAAAATATGTTTAAATTCTTGTTCTATCTCCTAAATTCAATGATCGTTTTTACATAATTAAATCTTTTCTCTTTCAACTTTTTCCCGATTTCTTCCGATTTCTCTACACTGTAAAAAAAAAAAAAAAAAAATCTGTAAAGTTACTGAAGTTTTCCTAGAAAATGGGATTCCTAGAACATTTTGTGTAACGGCAACAATAAAAATTCATGTAACAGACACACTTTTGCGCCGAAAAACAAAAAATCTGTAATGTTACTAAAAATATTTTTGAAAACTGGGATGCATAGAACTTTTAAGGCAACTGCAAGCAGGGTTACAGATAAAATTTTAGGAAGATTATTGTAATTTTAGAAGATTCATTTGTATAGTTACAGATTTTTGTAGCTTTACAAAAGCTAGTTTTGTAGATTTGCAGCTTTTTTTGTACAGTTACAGATGAAAGTTTAGTAAGCTTGTAACTTTACATCTGTAGAACTACAGATTTTTTTTTTACAGTGTACATTCCTCTTGTCGTGCTTTTTCTTTTCATATGATACCGTGTATCGATTATATAAAACCTTGATTTGTTAAGTTCCATTTTGAACATAGTTCCTATAACACATCTCTGCTTTTTTTAATTGTTCCAAAGAAAAAAAAAAACATTCATGTTTCTTACTGCCTCCCTCTCCGCGTCAGCCGCCATATAAAAAGAAAAAAAAAACCCAAATAATAAATAGTCTTTTTTCAAAAATTTATGCTATAACGTTTCAGCAGTAACTTTTAGAGAAAGCATGCTGCCAACCTTTTGGATGGTAAAGTTAGTTACAAATTCCGTAATGACTGTTTTCTCTAACACCATAGATAATGGAGCTGCACCATCACAAAATTCGGGTGTAATACAAACAAAAGCAAAAATGTCCCGATTTTTCAAGTTTTTTTAGTAATATTTTCATACCAATACATTTCAGTGAAAGAAAGCTAATACCAATCGTTTAGAGTCTAGGTAGGGTCTGTCTGGGTAATTTGTGCATATGGTAATTTGTGTATAAATATCGAAATAGGATATAATTTGTTATTACTATAGGTATCTAAAAAGCTTTCCCGGTGAAACAATGGAAAGATAGTATAAATAAATTATATAAATATTTTTTTAAATGTTAGATTTTACATAATACAATATGCTCAAATTACTCCCACTATACACAAATTACGCGACTGAACGTAAATTTGTATTATTTAAAATGGGAGTTTAAAAAAACATCTTTAACATCTACTAGTATAAATAGTAGTATAAATACTATTATAAATATCTACTAGTATAAATATTCTTTCAAAAAAATCTAACTGCCAAAAAAGATATTATAAAAGCCACGCAGCTATAATCCTTAAAAAAAAAAGATTAGTGTCATATTTTTAAAATTTTATGCTACCCGACAATTATATCTATTTGGAATGAAATGCTGTAAATTAGTACATGAAAGGAAATGTGTTAAAATACAATTATATTCAATACAAAATTATAAGACATGTAATTGTTGTTTGAAAAATATTTCAAGAAAAATGTTATATTAATAAAACAGATTCTTTAAGCTTTTGTTATCGAGAAAGCATTTTTTAAGCTTTAGTTATCGTTATAACGTAACATCTTTTACCATGTAGCATTAAATTTGGATAACAATAGTAAATTTAGATATGATAATCATCTGAGACAGTTATATTTACTGTTTAGTCATGCGGGAAATTAATTCCATTTACTGATGGAACAAAATCTTCTATAAAGATAATCATAGCAGATTTGTTCAAATATAAGACTAGCTAGGCTTGAAATCAACAACTTAAATCGTCTTCTTTATATTGAATATCTCGTGTAATGCTTTAAAAATAACATGCACAATGAACTTTTTGTGCATTGCTAAAAATCTGAATAAATAAGAATGGAATATTATTGAAGTGAGTATTATTAAAATATTCAGATTACAGACAACAAATCTTTTATCATAGAAATGGGAAAATACAAATAAAAATACACTGTAAAAAAAATCTGTGGTTCTACAGATGTAAAGTTACATGCTTACTAAACTTTCAACTCTAACTGTACAAAAAAAGAATTTATTTTACAGTGTACATGTGTTTCAACATCATTATTTTCATTTGCATAGTGACATTGGTTAACCCTCTGACTGCCGAGCAAAAGGGCAAAATTGTAATGTTGTTTTGTCAGTTTTATTAGATGATGAAAAAGATAATTTTTTCAACGCTCTTTAAAAATTTTAATTATGCATAATCTTTTAGAGTATTAATCATAAATTAATCTTTCAAAACTGGATTATATCTTTAGAATTGTATTAATTTAAAAACTGCTTCTATTGCTGTGAAACCTGCAGATTACACGGTAAAAAAATCTGCAAAGTTACTAAAGTTCTTCTAGGAAACTGGGATTCCTAGAACATTTCATGTAGCGGCAAAAACAAAAATTCATGTAACAGACACACTTTTGCGCCGAAAAACAAAAAATCTGTAAGGTTAGTAAAAATATTTTTGGAAACTGGGATGCATAGAACTTTTCAGGCAACTGCAAGCAGGGTTAAAGATAAAGTTTTAGTAAGATTACTGTAATTTTAGCAGATTCATTTGTATAGTTACAGATTTCTGTAGCTTTACAAAAGCTAGTTTTGTAGATTTGCAGCTTTTTTTTTATACAGTTACAATTGAAATTTTAGTAAGCTTGTAACTTTACATTTGTAGAACTACAGAATTTTTTTTTACAGTGCAGTGAAAGGATTTATCAGTCAGTTAAGTTTTATTATATTCATACTAAAAACTGTTATATAATACTGTTGAAGGAATTCTATTGTAATCACTTTTAAAATACTTTTATAGACCTGCATTCTGAATACTGACAAAATATTAATGTCATTTTGTTGAATTCAATTTTAATTTAAAAAATATAAAAAATAAATTTCATAATTTTACCGATATAAAAATATATACAATATTTATAATGATTGAAACGATGAAATACGCACGAGAAATAGTAAATCTGAATTAAATTAGTTCGTGGATTTTTATTCACATTGCTAACAAGGCGTAAAACCAAAAAAGTGAAAAAGTATCGAGGCCAGGGTTCGAACCTGGGTTTTTTTGTTCAGCGCATCAACGCTCTGTCAACTGAGGTACCAGGACAAAACAGTTTGTCAACTCTCACTCTCATATCTTGTTAAGGCTGCAACCGCCGCACAAGATGGCATAAGTGAATGAACCACAACCCTGCGGCAAACATGAGTCGAAATTAATTCAGCATCGATTAATGTATATTCTCAGGCATCGTTTCAATTGTAATGTATATTAATCGATGCTAAATTAATTTCGACTCATGTTTGCCGCAGTGTTGTGGTTCCTGAAAATATCCCAAATTGTGCTGCTGTTGCAGCCTTACCCACATATAATATTGAGACAGGCTGGTATGTCCTGGTAGCGCAGTTGGCAGAGCCTTAAACAGTAGGAGATTTACAGATTCTAGGGGGGGGGGGGATTATTTTTGAATATCTTTCTTCTGTATTCGATGTTTTATTTAAATAAATGATATATTAAACACATTTTAAATTAGAAATGCAATCTGTATTTGATACATATTATTGATCAATGAATTAAATAAAAAAAATTTAAAACATTAACACAAGTAGTAAATGAGTTAATCTAATTACTTTATATCTGTTTTGATAATTTTAATGATACTTTGTTAACAGTGTAGAAGTTAAAGTTATCGGCTAAAATAACCAATTATTAAATAAAGCATTCTTTTTTAATAATCTAGTAGAAATTGAGATACAAGACAAACATTGGACAGGTTTAATAGAAATTCCTTAGAAAAGGAATCAGACAATTCTTTTTCTGAAATTGCTTCATACTGGCTCTCTGAAAGTAGAGATTTTTTTCCTCCTCTTTCTTGAAAGTTAACAACTAAATGGATTTATGTTGGAAAAAAACTCTTCTATTTTATTTCATTTGTTAGGAACGTGTTTAAAATCAATAATATTATATTAATAATTTTACTGGTTAGAGATTTTCCCAAGAACTTTCATGCATAAAAAAAAGGTCTCAAGATTCACAAAATTTTAAAATTTTCGAAAATTTAATTTTTTAGATGGGAAACTTCTATTTTTTCTGAAAATTTTGATGCAATTGTTTCCTTGAAATTCCTCTTAGAAAAGATGTTATATCTTTTAGATTTATCATGTTCAATAGCTCAAGCGACGTTTCCGAAATTTTGAAGTCATTTCTCTCCAAATAACGTTTTTCGGCATAATGCATGCGATATCCCAAAAAAGCCTGAATATTTTTTCATGAAATTTTCAAAATATATACTTTATGTTAATCCGTATAAACTGCCTAAAGTTTCCTTTTTATCGTTAAAAGAAAAAAATATATATGTGATTATACTGTTGAAAATTTCAAAATTTTGCATTAGCTAAATACAACTTTGTATTAAAAATATAAAAATGCTTTAAATACACATTTATTTAGGTTCAGGGTAATTATTATAATCTGCAGTATAAATAGACACCGAAATTTTCATTCTAGTTGCAATATTTATTTTGTAATCGTGCTCGTAATCTGTTGTGGCTTTTAGATTTATCATGTTCAATAGCTCAAGCGGTGTTTCCGAAACTTTGAAGTTATTTTTCTCCAAATGACGTTTCTCGGCATAATGCATGCAATATCTCAAAAACACCAGAATATTTTTTCATGAAATTTTCAAAATATATATTTTATGTTAATCCGTATAAACTGCCTAAAGTTTCCTTTTTATCGTTAAAAGAAAAAAAAAATATGTGATTATACTGTTGGAAATTTGAAAATTTTGCATTAGCTAAATACAACTTTGTATTAAAAATATAAAAATGCTTTAAATACACATTTATTTAGGTTCAGGGTAATTATTATAATCTGCAGTATAAATAGACACCGAAATTTTCATTCTAGTTGCAATATTTATTTTGTAATCGTGATCGTAATCTGTTGTGGCTTTTAGATTTATCATGTTCAATAGCTCAAGCGGCGTTTCCGAAACTTTGAAGTTATTTTTTTCCAAATGACGTTTTTCGGCATAATGCATGCGATATCTCAAAAATGCCTGAATATTTTTTCCTGAAATTTTCAAAATATATATTTCATGTTAATCCGTATAAACTACCTAGAGTTTCCTCATTATCGAAAAAAATAAATAAATAAATAATTATGTGATTAAACCGTTGAAATTTTCAAAATTTTGCTTTAGCTAAATACAAGTTTGTATTAAAAATATAAAAATTCTTTAAATATACATTTATTTAGATTCAGGATAATTATTATAATCTGAAGTATAAGTAGGCACCGAAATTTTCATTCTAGTTGCAATATTTATTTTGTAATCGTGCTCGTAATCTGTTGTGGCTTTTAGATTTATCATGTTCAATAGCTCAAGCGGCGTTTCCGAAACTTTGAAGTTATTTTTCTCCAAATGACGTTTCTCGGCATAATGCATACAATATCTCAAAAACACCAGAATATTTTTTCATGAAATTTTCAAAATATATATTTTATGTTAATCCGTATAAACTGCCTAAAGTTTCCTTTTTATCGTTAAAAGAAAAAAAAAATGTGATTATACTGTTGGAAATTTGAAAATTTTGCATTAGCTAAATACAACTTTGTATTAAAAATATAAAAATGCTTTAAATACACATTTATTTAGGTTCAGGGTAATTATTATAATCTGCAGTATAAATAGACACCGAAATTTTCATTCTAGTTGCAATATTTATTTTGTAATCGTGATCGTAATCTGTTGTGGCTTTTAGATTTATCATGTTCAATAGCTCAAGCGGCGTTTCCGAAACTTTGAAGTTATTTTTCTCCAAATGACGTTTTTCGGCATAATGCATGCGATATCTCAAAAATGCCTGAATATTTTTTCCTGAAATTTTCAAAATATATATTTCATGTTAATCCGTATAAACTACCTAGAGTTTCCTCATTATCGAAAAAAAAAAATAAATAAATAATTATGTGATTAAACCGTTGAAATTTTCAAAATTTTGCTTTAGCTAAATACAAGTTTGTATTAAAAATATAAAAATTCTTTAAATATACATTTATTTAGATTCAGGATAATTATTATAATCTGAAGTATAAGTAGGCACCGAAATTTTCATTCTAGTTGCAATATTTATTTTGTAATAGTGCTCGTAATCTCTTTTGCCGATTTTCTGCTAGTCAAATGGTGACAGTTTGGAGTCCCCTGTAAATGCAAATTTGCATCTTACAATTTTTTAAATACATGAAATGAAAGAACATACTTATATATTTTATCTTTGTGAAAATTGTGTCTTAAAATCAAACCCATTTTACGATTAAAATAATAAAGCTTTGTAAAAAATCATCATAAAATAAAAACAATACATAAGACGCGCTTCGAGCTAAAAATATTAACAACTCGTCATCAGCTACTGTGAACACGTGTCCGTAAGGGTACAAGGCCAAAAATGAACTGAAAGGTAGAGAGTAAAGCTTGCAAAGAATGCAACAAATGGCGCTAGCTGAAAGGAGAACGTGCAGAAGACGAAAGTGTTGCCAAAATGATAGAAGAGAAATCGATAGGGAAAATGGAAATAAAAGAAATAAACAAAATTAAAATAAAATAACAGAAAAAAATTAAAAAATATAAATATAAATAATAATAATAAAGAAAGAAATATAAAAGAATAAAACAAAAAAAACCCAAAAGATCCTTTTTTTAAACAAAATAAAAAGAAAAGAAACAAGAGAAGAGGGAAAAGAATTACAAAATTAATTTCCACGCTGGAGAAAGGAAAGGAGATGATGAGAGATCATTGACAAGATTATCGGAATTTTTAGAAGTAAAATATGCTTCATGAAAATCCAAGTGAGAGGGAGAGGCAGGGGAATAAGAAATTTTGTCCATGGAGAAATTGAAACAATGACTGCAAGACCAACAGTGCGAAGCAATCGAAAATTTAGATATTTCTTGATTTGCAATATACCTCTGATGCTTGCCTAATCTGAATTTTAAAGCTCTCTTTGTTTGACCAATATAACCTAAATTGCAAGAACAAGAAATAAAACAAAGATTTATTATTTTAATTGTTTAATATCGCCAGTTTTCGGTGCTCTTTCGCTAACTTTTACGATATTAAATGTTGAAAATGGTCTTTTTTTTTCTTTTTTTTTTCCAATTTTAAGAGTCCTGAGACCCCTTAAGTCTATAGACATAGAAAAGTTTGTTCGTTGTAGCAGTTTCTTATTATTATTATATTGTATTTTTACACTGTATTGTGTATTTATATTTTTATATATAGACATAGAAAAGTTTGTTCGTTGTAGCAGTTTCTTGTTATTATTATATTGTATTTTCATACTGTATTGTGTATTTATATTTTTATATATAGACATAGAAAAGTTTGTTCGTTGTAGCAGTTTCTTCTTCTTATTATATTGTATTTTCATACCGTATTGTGTATTTATATTTTTATATATAGACATAGAAAAGTTTGTTCGTTGTAGCAGTTTCTTCTTATTATTATATTGTATTTTTATACCGTATTGTGTATTTATATTTTTATATATAGACATAGAAAAGTTTGTTCGTTGTAGCAGTTTCTTCTTATTATTATATTGTATTTTTATACCGTATTGTGTATTTATATTTTTATATATAGACATAGAAAAGTTTGTTCGTTGTAGCAGTTTCTTATTATTATTGTATTGTATTTTTATACTGTATTGTGTATTTATATTTTTATATATAGACATAGAAAAGTTTGCTCGTTGTAGCAGTTTCTTATTATTATTATATTGTATTTTAATACTGTATTGTGTATTTATATTTTTCTCTGCATAAGAACCTTATGCAATGAGTACGAGTCATAAGACACCATCAAAAAAGATTACTATATGTTATCCATTGTATCCATAGTGAAATTGTAAAATTTGTCTCCACCAGTTTCGTAACCACTCGAAATCTTCAGCTAAATATTACATGTTACATCAATTTCTCATGTTATACACATACAACTGGCAATTTTTGTGAAAACTGGACAAAAATTTAAACAAATAGCGATTGCAAAATTTCCGGTGTTCTTCGCTGTAATTTTCCTTTATAAACAAAACATTTTCAGCCAAATTTACATTTCGTTCAGTTTTGGAGCATGTTGTTGAATAATGGTACAAAAGTTTATTTGTAAAACTGACATAAATTCTGCTGACTTTGATAACAGAAAAATGTTGCTTGAACTAAAATGTAGAAAAATAAATAAATTTTGACTTAATGTAAAAAAGATTATAAAAACTAGCACGCAGATAGACGCAAACAAACCAAAGTGTATCGAAAGAGCAATAATCTAAACTACTTAATCACAGAGTAACTCCGGGAGATTCGCCGCATCCGGGATAGATGCCGCACCCCCTGTATTTCTTGTAGTTATCGATAGATGGTTGTCAAACGCGCAGGATAGGTGCGCAATGAGATTATTTTAACCAGTAGATAGCGTGAATATCATTTCGATGTTTACTTGTAGATTTACTATCCTTATTTTGGCGTAAGTGCATGATTTAACTGTCCAAACTTTTAAACACGTTATGCTTAAGTACTTTTCATACTCTAATTGCTAAATGCATGCATGATCTGATAAATCTGAACTTAATTACGCGAATTTTCATTCACATTTCTAACAAAGGGTAAAACCAACAGAGTGAAAAATTATCCAGACCAGCTTTCAAACCTGGGTCTTGACGCTTTCAAGACCCTGTCGAAGACCTGATCCTGACGAAGAATCTAATCCTGACATTCAACATCTTGATGAAGACGAGGAGGATGAGGATGGCCACCCAGGGAAACCCAGTAAATGCTTTAGAGTTTTAGTGCAGTCCCTGGGGGAAGATCTTGACGAAGACGATCAAGCTGATGAAGAAACCACAAACTCTTAGTCAACTGAGCTACCAGGGCATTCCAATCTGGCACCTCTCACTCTTATATGTTGCTAAGGCAGCAAACGCAGCGCAAGAATGGATAACTTTATGAACCACAAACGTGTTGAAAATATGAGTCGAAATTAATCCAGTATTGATTAATATATATTCTCGGGCGTATTCAATCGTTTCTATTATTATGTATAATAATCGATGCTGGATTAATTTCGACTCATAATTTCCACAGCTTTATGGTTCATGAAGGTAACCCACTTTGTGCTGCGGCTGCAGCCTTACCAACATAGAAACGTGAAAGGTACCACACTGTAAGAAAAAAAATCTGTAGTTCTACAGATGTAAAGTTACAAGCTTACTAAACTTTCATCTGTGGCTGTACAAAAAAAAAGGTGCAGATCTACAAAACTAGCTTTTGTAAAGCTACAGAAATCTGTAACTATACAAATGAATCTGCTAAAATTACAGTAATATTCCTAAAATTTTATCTGTAACCCTGCTTGCAGTTACCTGAAAATTTCTAGACATCCCAGTTTCCAAATTTTTTTTTTATTAACCTTACAGATTTTTTGTTTTTCGGCGCGAAAGTGTGTCTGTTACATGAATTTTTGTTGTTGCCGTTACACAAAATGTTCTAAGATTCTCAGTTTCCTAGAAAAACTTTAGTAACTTTACAGATTTTTTTTTTTTTTACAGTGCAGGTTGATACTTCCTGGTAGCGCTGTTGGCCGAGTGTTGCACACGCACAGTGAGAGATTTACCTAATCTAGCTGTTCAAAATTATTTTTGAATTTCTTTCTATTGTATTCGAGTATTAAACTCATTTTTACAAAATATGCTATATTTTAAAGCAAATGAACTTCGTATTAGATTAATTTGAATTGTAAATTGATTAATTTGATACATTGGAGATACAATCTGTAATTTATACTTATTATTTATCAATGAATTAAATAAAATATTTTTAAAGCATTAAGACAGGTAATAAATGAGTTAATCTAAATATTTAAAAGCTACTTTTTGCTAATTTTATTGATTTTTATTAGCAGTATGGAAGTGAATGTAATAAAATTATTTTAAAATTATAATAAGAATTTAAAAATAAAAAGTGTATTCTCTAATAATTTAGAAGAAATTTAGATTCAAGACAAACATCGGGCAACTTTGACAGAAATTGCTTAGAAAAAGTAATGAGACAATTTCTTTTCTGAAATTGCTGCATTTCCTTTAATCGCTCTCAGAAACTGGAGACTTGTTTCCCTTTTCTTGAAAAATTAACAACTAAATGGTTTTCTTTGTAAAAAAAAAACTGTTTTATTTTATTTTACCAGTTCGGAAAATGTTTTAAATTAATAATATTATATTAAGAATTTTACTGGTTATAGATTTTCTTCAAGAACATTCAAATCTATAGACATAGAAAGGTTTGTTCGTTGTAATAGTGTCTTCTTATTATAATACTGTATTTTTATACTGTATTGTGTATTTATATTTATATCTACATAGCCGAATTTTATACAAAGAGTGAAAGTCATAAGACACCATGGAAAAGGCTCCCATTATGTTTTGCTGTGTATTCAAAGTGAATTTGTAGAATTTGTCTACATTAGTTTCCTAACCTCTCGAAATTTGCAGTTAAGTATTATATGTTAAATTATTTTGCCATGCTATATACATACAACTGGCAACTTTTGTCCAAACTAGGCCATAATGTTAAACAATTTGCGTTTGCAAAACATCATGTATTCTTCGTTGTAGATTGTTCACTTTTGACGATTGTTGCTACTGAATGATTGTGTAAAAGTTTATTTGTATAGCTCACTTAAATTTTCCTGACTTTGATATAAACGAAAAAGGTACTTGACCTAATATATATATATATATATATATATATAGACATAATAATTTAAAAACATTTCTAAAAACTATCACGCAGACAGACGTAAACAAACTAAAGTGCATCGAAAAATATAATTATCTAAACTATTTAAATGCACTGTTAAATATATATATATATATGTAGTTCTACAGATGTAAAGTTACAAGCTTACTAATTTTCATCTGTAACTGTACAAAAAAAGCTGCAAATCTACAAAACTAGCTTTCGTAAAGCTACAGAAATCAGTAACTACACAAATGAATCTGCTAAAATTACAGTAATCTTACTAAAATTTTTTTAGTAACCTTACAGATTTTTTGTTTTTCGGCGCAAAAGTGCGTCTGTTACATGAATTTTTGTTATTGCCGTTACATAAAATGTTCTAGGAATCCCAGTTTCCTAGAAAAACTTTAGTAACTTTACAAATTTTTTTAAAAGTGTGATACCAAAAATTGAGCTCTATCTTTCTTTTTTATGTAATCTTTTCGATTTTAAAATTGAAAATTGTAAAAAAATACAGAGTTGTTGCGACATTAAGGGGGCTCAGGGCTTGACCGATACCGAAAAACATGTAAACAGAGCTCTCGCTGCAAGTCATATAAAAACAGAAGTATTCAATGTAACTAATTTAATCTTTCTTAAATTTTAAGGTAAGTTTGTAGTTTTACAAAATTATAAAATGAAGTACTTCAATGTAATAAAATAAAAAATGTAGCAAAATTTACATAACACCATTTTTGAAAAAAACTTTAGGTGTCATATCACCATCCGCAAGATATCTTAACGTTGAATTGACATAAGAACCTAATTTTTGCTTTAAAATGATAAGGGAACTGTACTCTATAGAATTATTTAAAAATATAACTATCAATCAAAGGAAACCTTATTAAAAAAACCTTTCAAATTTGAAAATTTAAAAAACCCTAAAAAATACTAAAATATTAAACTAACTATAACATATTAATTCATTCTATAGATAATGATGTTGTATACATGAAAAAAAAAAGCCATTCCATCAAATATTTTTTTTCAATCTTACGTATAGTTGTCAAAAATCAAGTTTTGAGAAAACGCGACTTAAAGTTGCAATTAAATGGGTGCGTCTTTGGAAGTGATTGTTACATTAATGCTTATAAATTCCATTAAAAATGCAAATATTTTTATGCGGTTTTTTGCACTGTGTTCAGAAATAATTGAATAGTCAAATTAGTTACTAAAAAAAAATCAAGTTTTTTTTAAAGTTTAAAAGCCCTGAGCCCCCTTAAATATGAACTAACAAATTATATGTTCAAAATTTATTCATGTAAATCTAATAAAACAATGTCCATATTTTGTTCGGAAGAGTTCACAATCAGCATACTTTTTATTCCTCTTCAAATAACATCAGATTAAACAACTATACAGAGATACATTGATTTATTCCTAACTAAGAAACACCAACATTGCACTAGTCTATGGACCATACAATTATATTTATATGAAAACCAATTGAAGGGTACAACACCACAACTATTACGCTATATCAAGTAAAAATTGAATTATGCTGCGATAAACTTTAAAAAATTGACTTTTGACCAGTTAGAATCGTTAAGTATCCCACCGTGGTGGGTGCGCTAAACTAATGTCCCAGGATCAAATCGTGGCATGGATTCTGTTTCACTGGTTTTAGGTCTTTGCTAACATTGTGAATAAAATTTCCTGTAATTAAATTTAGATTCATGGTAAATATCATCTTACAATACTAGATTCAAATTATTTCTTGCATCAGAATATTTCTCAAATTTATTAAAAGCTTTTCAGGTTTCTTATCAAAGGCGCCTTTTTTTTATGGAAGTGTACTGAACCTGCAATATTGAATTCAATATAATAATAAATATTATTAACTTTTCGGCGAAGTAAATACTATTCGAAGTTTTCTTTGTCGGTTAAAATAAACATTTTTTTCATTATTATTATTTACTAAATATTGAAACAAAAACGACAAATATTCTGTATATTATTTACAGATCTTTACGAGTTGCGACAGCAATGGAATGATTTATGCGTAAATCCCGCTCGCCAAATTTTTTAGCTGACTAGGAAGTTGTAATACTGAAAGATTTTAAACACTAAAAAGTAGAAAATATAAATAAGAAGGAAATAATGTAATCGTTTAAAAAATATCTTAATTAGTTTTTTAATATTAAATTAAGGTACTACTTGGTTAGCCCATAGACCACAAATCTATCGCTAAACTACATGATTAAACGCCAATAATGGTTGATCATAAATATCACATTCACTTGACTTTAGGCAAGGTACTCGTGTTCACATCATGAAGTGATTTTTATTTCGACGTTTTATTTATATTTATATTAACCTTTTACCCGCCGCACCATGAACTGCTTGTCAGATTAATTTGAAATATTTTTGAGACGATTTAGATTAATTCTAAGGTTGCATGCCGAATTTTTGGGATGTTATGTAAAATAGAAGTGGGGTTACAGGTATGTTCCACTTGTGGAACGTTGGCGGTACGAATAACATTTGTACATTTTGGCGAATTTTTCTTTCGAAACCATACCAGCGCTGTACACATAACAAAATAAAGGAAACAAGGTAAAGTAAAAAATGTTTCTATTTTAGGGAACATGTTAACTAGTCACTAAAGCAAAATGTTTATGAAAAGACTGAAAACATTTTTCATGCATACGCTTTCCATAATATTCACACCATTTATTCATGTTTTTCTGTCGATTTGAGAATCTTCTTGAGTAGTAGGCGAAAAACAATAGCTACTGAATGAGGTGATAATTACTATACTTACTGGAGCAGTAGGACTTTTTATTCCCTTTCTCAAACATCAAATCCAATTTTTATGGCAACAGTCGCAATTTCACGACGAAACTCCAGATGGCTTAGGGTTTCTTTTGAACCTACTGCATGACAAGTAACAACAGCCATATTTAGTTTATTTGCAAACAGATTTCATTTTTATCATCGAAATACTGGACGATATGTTCCACGCAAATAATCCAAAAATTCTACACTACCTATATTCTGATTATATAATCTAATCAATCGAGGTTATTTGATTGAAACTTCTCGCTTCAATTTTCGAGAATATCATGTTCCACTTTGAGTTAGCGTTGTGTTAGCTCCCCAATTTGATATAACAGTAACGACTCTGTTGTCACTCCATCGTACACAAACAACTTTGCCATCACTATAATAATCAAAATCTCCTCCTCCTTGTTTTTGCAATTCTTTCGTAGATTTTATTGACATTTATTGGTTCAAAACTTTTTCTCATACACTCTGGCAACAGTTGCAAGAGATATATATCATAAAATTTATTCTTTAATAATACTGGTACGAAAATAATAAAAAACATAATCGCCCGAGGGAGCCCAGTAAAAATGATCAGGATCCTAAAAAAAATAACAATAAGATAGTTTTGTACTCTGATCCGACAACGTTCCACATGTGGAACATTGGCATTCAAATGATCATAAAACAAAAGCGAAATAAGATAAAACATTCATTTATGCATAAAACGTAATAAACTACTCCAAGCAATACAATAATAATCATCACAGCACTCACATTTGAATTCTAAAGTTATAGATAGACTAAAAAGCACAGTCTACTACATTTACGTTTTTTGTTACATTTCAACAAGCTCCAAAATAGAAACCACAAAAAATTATAAAAAAATAGTTTTTAATCCATTAAAACACATCTCTTAAAAATATATATTAAAAATTTCAAACAGATTAAACAAATACTTAAAATGATACAGCACCCCATAGTTTATGTTCCACTTGTGGAACGTTGGCGGGTAAAAGGTTAATGTTATACTAATTTATTTCTTCTTTCGTTATTGAAAATAAAAATTACGTCATTTTGTATAATTTGGCGAGTTGTTTAGCGATTTATATAATTTGGCAAAAATTGTGTACGGGATAACTAAGTAGTACCTAATTTAATTATGATCATACTTTGAAAGAACAAATGATAAATCCTAAATTTATAGTTTAAATAACATTTTCACTCTTTCCTGTTGTCTTATCTTAAAAGGGAAACGGGTAAATTCTACTTATAATAAAATCTGAGTGCAGGAAACCGTCGGAACCATGCCGGTGTGGACCACTCCAGTGTGAGAATCGACCTTAGCTAAACCCCATGTTAGGCTTAATGAAAAACATATATTAACATATGCAAGCTAAATGATATTTTTTTCTACTAGAAATCATGTCTGTTCAGCATATTTTCACTAAAACATGTATATCATATCCAATTATAATGTATTAAGTTCCAAATTAAAAATAAGCTTTATAAACATCAGATTACCAGATATAAACAAAACAACACTGTTGCCATTCTCAATTTCCGAATATTGAAACAAATGAATGACTCTTTGAACGCTTCATTAAAAACAATACAGGTTAATTATCTGATTTTGTTCTTAAAATATTTGTAGAAGCCTATTAAAATCTTTAAATATTTTAATTTTGTTTAAAACCTTCAAAAAATATTTTTGCAGCCATCTATCGTCAATTAATATAAACAATCGATGTTTGTTAAAAATACAAGTTAATATTTTCATATAATTAGCATATTAAAATTTAATGGGAAATTTTCAGAAATTACATTTCACTTTGCTAATCATTATTATTATTGTTGAAAAAAAAATAATAATATGTGTTGAGTCATTCACGTTTGAGAATCATTCATCAAAATTATTTGTACGGTACTGGTTGCCAATTGGCAACGTGTGTTTTACTGTTATAACATTTTTGTTGATCTTTCTGGTTCTGCCTTTTTTCCTCGTGAGAGAAGGTTGTTTCAAGGAAATAACGCCATTTTGTGATCATTTGAAGTCATGCCGGCAAAAGCTGTAGCGAATACCTCATAGCTTAAAATTAAATTAAAATTAAATTAAATTTGATCTTTCTAAATGCTGTTTTAAACACGCGATGGATTTGAATTTATTCAATCAAATCAGTTTTTATTGTTGTTTTCTATAGTTTAAGTTTAATGATCGTTTTAGCATTGCCTGATGAGCTGCATGATGGCTACATAGGTCCGAGCCGCTAATGTTACGAAGTCATATTAAAAAACCATTATAAAATAAATATTTATTTTTTCTGAAGTTTTCATCCCTTGATTTGGATACATTGATAAAAGAGGTATTATTTGCATAAATGTAATTAAGTTATTTGTAACTAAATGTTCATACACAAAATCCCAGCAATTTAGTTCTAGGCGTGGCGCCATCTATTATCTGTAAATTCATATTTTTACAGGTTATACGTAAGGTGTGTCCCACCGAAATAAAGCCACCGTGATTGTGTGCTCTAATTGGACAAGAAACAAACCAATAAGAAGGAAACAAATATATTAAGAAAATATGTATACAAATACATATTTACAAGGAGTAACTCATTCCCTGCATTATCTGTACAGGAAAAAAATTAATTTGTAAAAAAGAGGGGGGAAATGTGTCCCGCTGAAATAAAGCCACTACCGTTAATAGACAATATATCCGCCATGGTTATATATGACTTGGAATATACGATGTGGCATACCATTTACCACTCCTTGGAGTACAGTAGCATCAATGTTCTTTCACGCTTCAATGATGACTACCTTCAATTTTGCCACAGATTGAAACTGCCGGCCATTGGCACTACAGCCCTACTGAGGATACCACACGCATTTTCTTGGGGATTGACATCATGGAAAATAGGTAGGTCATTTCGTGACATGCACCCGATTCTCCAAAAACCATTCCCGGGACGATTTTGTAGCGTGAATGGAGGTTTTTCCTGCTGGAAAATCCAACTTACTCTACCAATTCTGTTTGAAAAGGGCAGTAAATGGTTTTCTAGCATTTCTTGGTAATCGGAAGCCTTCATACGACCTGGGAGAATAGCCAGATTATGTTTATCTCCATAGCCGAAGCCTCTTCATAACATTTATGAGGCTCCACTTTGCTGTCTTCTGGAGAAAATTTCCTCTTCTTTCCTCATGTCATACCAATAGAAATCAAGGCCGTCTGGCCCATCCAGATTAATTTTTTTCTCATCTGAGACTGTAACATGATGTTCCTGGTCCTTCCAGGTTTAATTATATTTGGCCCAGTCGACCCTTTTTTGCATGTGGATAGCTTTCAACATGTGCTGCTGTTTCCTTTTCTTATATTGCAAGTTGCTTGTACGTTTTTGAATTCGTGACAGTGTTGATTTTGTCACAGGGATGTTATCCTCTTTGGCCAACTGTTTTAGGGAATACCACCTCCTGAAAGACGACGTAAAACTGCTCTTGCCTGCCTGGAAGTCATTTTTCTGCAGGTACACCTCCTTTTTTTTACACCCGTACGCAGTGCCCTGATTTAAAAAATTGACTATTACGGTTTTAGAAAATTTGATTTGCTTAGATATTGGTTTATGTGAAAGACCTTGTTCCTTGAAAGCTTTTATCTGACCTTTCTCAAACTTTGAGAGCTGGGTTTTCTTTCCCATTGCAATACAACAGGAGAAACAGAAAGTACAACCTTCTAAAGTCCGTACAAAGCTCGACTGGCACAGAACAAGTATTTGACTACTTCCTGACGTCATAAACACGTTGAACTCAGCAGCTCGAATGTCGGTAGTTACCAATAAATACTAATATCGGCAGTGGCGTTATTTCGGCGGGACACTTTTCTCCCTCTTTTTTTACACATTTACCTTTTTCTCCTACCCAGGTGGGGCTGGAAGTGAGTTCCTCCTTGTAAATATGTATTTCTATATAGACTTTCTTAATATATTTGTTTCAATCATATTTGTTTGTTTTGTGCCCAGTTACAGCACACAATTACGGTGGCTTTATTACGTTGGAACACACCATATTTATTAATAAATATTTATGCGAAGTAATTTTAACATACCTTATTTACCTATATATTTTTTAATGAATATTTACGTTTTTCAACCATTTGCCATTTTTTTTTATAAAACAGAAGAAAATTTGATACTTTAATAATCTGATTAAAAAGTATAAATTATTTACCTTGCTTAGTGATGGTTTTTTTTTAAAATTTTATAACAACCTTAGAAATTAAAAAGTGTTAATATTATATTGTTTTTAACACTTTCCAACAAAGTTGAAAAGTGTTTATGACTTCGGTTTGTCTGTCCGTCTGGCCGCGCTCTAACTCCCGTAAATATACTCGGATCGTTCTGAAATTTTTGGATGTTAGTTACCTCTACCATAGCACGAACCCTATTTCAAGTGAAGTTTGTAGTATGCTTAGTTCATTTACAGGGACATTCAAAAGTTTCCGTTACATTACGGCCTTTGTGAAAAAATCGTTTAAAATGATTTTTAATGATGTTACATGCTTTCAAACATAATAAAATCGAAATGCATTTATCAAGTGCACAAAATTATGCATCTAGAGAATATGCGGTGCAAAGAATAGTTATTATTCATTTACAGGGCCACACAAGAGTATTCCGTTACATAATAATATAGGGTGGAGGGAATTTTTTCCGGCGTAATTTCCTTATGTTAAATTATTTCATGTATAATCAAATTGATGTACATCGATGAGGTTTACTATAACTTATTTAATGTATAATACGAAGTGCATACCATTTACAGGGACACACAAAAGATTTAAGATACTATATTGTATCCGAAGTACCGTACAGTAGCGATGATTGCTGGAAATGCATTTTTAATTATGTTATGTGATTTTATGTTTCACTATATTTGTGCATTGTATATGGTGTGTATAAATGCTGTAATTCATATACAGGGCTACACAAAAGAATTCGAAATGGTTACTGGGTATGATTGCAAATTGCTTAAAGGTGGTTTTTAAATGAGTTTTGCATTTTTACGCTGAACTGCATTTATTTTACTAAGAAATGTTTGTAGAACATAGATAAAATGATATGCATGGTCACGCAAAGAATTGGATACATGGCCGTTTATAAATGATAATTTCTGGAATTGTGATTCCAGTAGTTTTAAGAGTGTTTTACTTTGAATTAAACTTTAGCTAAATATTGGCGTGTAATAAAGATACTAGATTAACTACAGGGTTGTACAAAAGTATACAAGTATGTTTCCATCTATTAGTATAAATTGCTGAAAGAGAAATTTCAACCTGTTATGTGTTTTCTTGCTAAACTAGATTTCCCCATTATATAGTAAATATATCAACCTACATATCAAATACAGGGCTGTTCAAAAGAAATGGAATACATATTTGCTATGGACGGTAACTGCTGAAATCAGTTTTTCAAATGTTTTATGCGTTTTCTTAAAATGTTTACTTAGTTCTCTTATATACCTTATTACCCTAAAAAACGAAGTTCTGTTAAAGCATTCAGGAAGTGTTGGAAAGTGTTTCATAATCTATGCTTAACGCGTGATTTTTCTTTCTTTTTTTATGGATATTTACAGTTATGGCAGCCAGATTTGAAATATGAAAATGTTAAAATTCAGAGATTTTTTTATATATTTTTTAATGGTGTTTGCTTATAAATTTTTCTTTCATGAATGTTATTTGGGACAAATTAACTATTTTTTTAATGAAAAAATTATGTCATTAGTATATTTCTTTTATGTTGTCATAGTTTGTGAGGTGTGGTGGGGATACAGTACTTATGATGTTATAAAATGTAAAATTAAAAAAAAAATAATTTAGTGTTTTGATATTTTAAAACTAAAATACACAAATCTAAGCAAAAAACAAATCCTTAATTACACATACAATATGAATATGTAAAATATTATATAAGAAGTTTTATAGAATTAAACGTAATTTTTCTTTTAATAATTTATATATATATATATATATATATATACATGAGTGTGTGTATATATATATATATATATATACATATACATATGTTACAAATGCAATGCAACTTTCATCTTTTCCTGTTCCATTCTGAAATATTTAAAATATGATTTTAAACTGTAGTTTACATACTATCTTCGTTCTAATTATCAAATATCAAAGGATAATAATTTTTTATTGACAAAATGCATGAGGCATCTTTTTTTTTTTTTTTTTTTTTTTTTTTTTTTTTTTTTTTTATCAGAAAAATATTTTTTAAAATATTGTTTTGGAGATTTATCATTCACATTCCGTCATTTTTGACGCGGGTTATACACTAATATTATATATTTTTTGCTAAATTTAATAGTTCCCGCTTTTTATCAGGTGTAAATATAAGTGGTGAAATTTTCACAAATAGTGAAATTGAGGTCCACGCCTTGTTATATACGGTAATTGGCTGCACGAACTGAAGACATAAAATTATGCTTGATTTTAGAAATATCCATCGAATAATTTTTAAAGAGTGTTTTATTAAACTTTTTTTCTGTTATTTTTCTATTATAAGGCATTGTACTTTTGACACATATTTCTAAGTGCGCAGATAAAAATAAACAAGTAATTTCATTAAAAAGGCAAATTTTATCACTAATATATTTCAGACAAAAAAATTATCAATTTCATGAACATATTCATTTCTTTTGAAACATATTTATCATTTGGTCGTTCAAGTACATCTAATTTTTTTATTAAGCATATTATAAGTTCCATGCTTAAGTACAGTTTTTATAATTATTGAAATATCTTTTCTCGCGAGGAGAGGTTTAAAACATTTCTAATTAATATGAATTTTAGCCCGTTCCAACAATACTTTTAAAAAGCTCAATTTCAAACATTTCCTCCATGTTTAACAAATTATCATTATGCAATTAGTCAGAAGTAACAATGATTAATGACAAAAGTTTGGAAAAAGTTCAAAAGAGCGTAAATAATTTTGACTATTCTACGTCTTTAATTATTTCTAAATATTAAAATGCGATATGGCATTTTGTTAGAAACCAATACAAAAAATGAAATATTCTTTTATTATTCTAATACCTTAACATATAAAAAAAGTGCTCTGCACCGAATAAAAGAAAGAAACCAGGGAAACAGAAATTTTAATATTTTATAACATAAGACCCTAAAAACCCGCATATTTTTTGAATATGTAATCTCTTTTCAAGAACTTAATTTACGTCTAGTAAAAAACATGGTTAATAAAATGCAATGTATTAAAATGATTTATTTTATTTATACTTTTTCATTAAATTTTTACAAGAGATTCTTTGATAAATTCTCATAATTAAATTAATGATATAACGTAAATTAATATATTCTAATAAATGTGATATATTGTAAGTGATTAAGCGGAAAACTTGTTATAAATTACAAAAGCAGTAAATGAAATTGTTTTTATCTACACAACTTCATATTGTACATAAAAGAACACTTCCCTGAAAAAAAAAGAAAGAAGTAGGGAAAACAGTAATTTTAAATGTTATATAACACGAAAAGGAAATTAAAAACCCGCTTTAAAAAAAATATATATATCCTATCTTTATGAACTTAATTTAAGTCTGGGGGAAAATATTGTTAGTAAAATGTAATCTAATATATATATATATATATATATATATATATATATATATATATTTACTTTATTTGCAATTTTATCATTTAAATTTTAAGAGTTTTTTTTCTTAAATAAACTCTAATAATGAAATAATGTAAAATTCTAATAAAGTTCAAAATAAGGTTGGTGATTTTAGTTATATAAAAATATTTAAAGATTTTTTTATTTAAAAGAATAAATACATGTAAGAGAGAAAACAAATTGTAATACATCATACGGAAACCGTTACATTTTTATTTTAAATTATTATTTCGTTTATATGCTGCAATAATTGAATGAAATTAATTGGAAATTTATGAAAATAAAACATTGTTTTAAAGAATTATCTCAATTATTGATAAAACTCTTTCGAAAGATTTTATTTTTTTTTATATTTAGAAATATTTTATTTTAAACACCAATATAAATTTCAAAAACAATAATTTAAAATATCAATAAATTTATAATAAATAATAATATATAATATAATATATAATATAATATATAATTAATTTACAAATCTAATCGATTCAAAAAATCGCTCCAACATAAGCTATATTGTAAGACAATAAAACTACCCCCAAACGGATGCAAGAGAAAAAAAAAAAGCCTTCTAAAATTTAGTTTTCTGTGATATTGTTGGAGCTAGAAATTGTAAAATAGGTGTGGTGGTTAATTTTAAGATGTAAATACTTTTCATGAACAATTTCTAAAAAGTTCGAAATTTAACAAGGTGAAATGTGTGGAAAACGTTTTAAATTACGGCTGCTTTAGTACTACTAGGTCTTGAAACTTGAAATTTTTCATTGTCGTATCTTTCGAGACGAGATTGCTCGAATAGAGCAGTTTTTTCTAATTTAAAATTTAACAGGGTGCGTTTTAAAAAAAAATTTATAAAATTGCAACCTATATGATATAGTTGCTATAGAAGTTTGGAGTTTGGCTTGGTGTTACGTTTAAGATTAAAATGCTCGTTAAGAAAGGTTTGTAAAAAAATCGAAATTTGAAACGATGAAATCAGCGGAAAACGTTCTAAATTATGATATGTTTTACGAGAGCTCAAAATTTTAAATGTTACTTTACAGATGTAAATACTCGATTAAGAACAGCATTTAAAAAATTTAAAATTTTAAAGTATGCAGGGGCAAAAAACATTTTAAAACTGCTATTATTCCGATACGGTTGGTATTGAATCTTACAGTTTTTAATGATGGTTACTTCTTAGAGGAAAATTCTCACTGAGAACGGTTTCTAAAAGAATTGAAATTTAAATACTGAAATGATCGCTAAACGTTCTAAATTAGGATTTAGTTGGTGCTTTTAAGGTTAGAAACAAGCAATTTTGCATTGCTGTTACTTGCTTGATGTAACTGCTCGCCGAGAACAGTTTTCTAAAAATTCGAAAAATTAAAAAGGGTTCAGGAGGGAAAATGTTCTAGATTTGCAATTTTTGTGATGCAGTTGGTATATAAGTTTGGAATTTGGCGTGGTGATTACTTTTAAGATGTAAATACATGATAGGAACGACTTCCAAAAAAATTGAAATGTATATGTATAAAATAAGCGGAAAATGTTCTAAAAACTTTCTAAATTACTATTTAGTTAGATTTGTTCGAGTTAGAAACTTGAAATTTAGTGTAGTGGTTGCTATTATGACGCAAATGCACAGTATAAACACATGATTAAAAATTCGAACAGAAAATGTCATAAATTACGATTTATTTAGAACTGATAGTGTTAGAAACTTAAAATTTGACGTCTCTTACTTTTAAGACGTAAATTCTCGCATACAGCAGTTTTTACAAAATAAAAAAATTAAAAGGGTGCAGAAGCACAAAACGACCTAAAATTGCAAGTTATGTCGTGCTGCTGGTCTGGTAACTTGAAATTCGGCGTGGTGGTTATTTTTAAAATGTAAGTGCACACTAAGAAATGTTTCTAAAAAATTCGAAATTTAAAAGTGCGAAATGAGTGGAAAACATCATAAAAACTTTTTAGACTAGGCATTATCTGAAATTGTTAGAAATAGAATCTTGAATTTGATATGGCTGTTACTTTAGGGACGTAAATGCCTCCACAGAACAGTTCATAAAAATTAGAAATTTTACAGAATGCAGGAACAAAAAACGTTCTAAAATTGTGATTTTTGTGATATACTTGTTATAGAAGCTTGGATAACTAGATTCTTGGAATTTCGCATGGTGGTTACAATTAAGACTTAAATGAACGGTTTTGAAATAATTGGAAATTTCAAATGAAAATTGAAATGAGCAGAAAGCCTACAAAATACATTCTAAATTATCATTTATTTCGAATTAACATTAGTTCGTCTTATTGATTTAAGTCTCATGTTCGCCTCATGCAGGTATAGGAGTGAAATTTACTTAAAATGTGGTTTAATTAATGTTTTTTGAATTATTCGTAACAGTATAAATTCCGAATAAATTTTTTAAGTATATTGTAAAATTTAGTATAAATTCCGCTTATAATAACAGACACACAAATACCCTTTGGGATATCAAAATAAATACGCCTGCAAAGCCGAGGGTTTTGCCAGTGTTTTATAGTTTAAGGAAATTAAAAATTTTGAATCTGCATGCCTATGTAACATTATAAGAATAACATTACATCTACTCAATTTTTCATACAATTTCTTGGACGAGAGAACTTGAGATAAAGAAACGTTAAAGTTAATTAAAAGAAATGCAATATTTACAAGAACTAAAAAATTAAATAAGAAACTATTCTTTTGTTAAAATAAGATAATGAGAAAAATACCAAAAAGAAAAATAATCTTAATCTAACCAAAGAAGAAAATGTTTATTTTTTTTCCATTAAAGTAAAACATCACAGGTTTAAACTTTAAAGTCGACATTTCTTTATCGGATTTTTTGTCTAACTCAGTATTGAGAAGGAAAGAAGAATATATCTGCGTTATTTTAATGAGGGATTTACGTTAATTCCTAATAACTGAATGCGTTGTTATTGTTAAATATTTGACTGAAATAACGTTTATTTATTTAAAAATCTTTAATTTTATTGTCAAAGTTTTAAATGAACATTTCTTTATAAGTAAAATTCCCTGTTAAATCATTTCTAATGTAAATGTTTGATGTGTCGTCATTTCATCCAAGAAAGAACCTTATAGCTTAAATATGAATAACTATTTGAAAACAAGACAGTAAAAAGAGGTTTCATGGAGACACATACAAAATAAAGCGTTGCGGCTGGTTCTGGACTGTTAATAAAGAACAAATGATTTTAGGTGAGTTCGTAATTATATAAATACGTCGCATCTATAGTCGTCTGTCTGTCTGATATCCTCATATAATAGCGCGAAAACTTCCCAAACGAATAGGTGGAAACTTAAAATATATAATTGTTGCAGAATTTTGTCGAGTCATTTCAAATTTTATGAAAATCGGATGTATAGTTCAATTACAGAGCCAGTCAAAAGTGTTCCGTTACATGACGGCCAATGAAAAAAACAACAACTTTCGAACATAATGATATTGATATGCATTTATGAAGTGACTAAAACTTACATTCTCTAGAATATGCGGCGCAAACAATCTTTATTATTCATGTACAGGCCACACAAAAGAATTCCGCTACATAATAGTATAGGGTGTAACAAGGATTGCGACACACATTCTATGACAAAAAAATAAATAAATAAAAAAAACAAAAAAAATGCTTATTTTGATTCCCTCTTGAAACCACCTTTACCACCAGTGGCGCCAGCTTATATAGGCCCCTGGGGCAAGAGCCCACACAATAATTTGATCTATCTGCCCCCCCCCCCCCCCCAATTTTCATTGATTTATTTAATCACAGAAAAAAAAAAATTTGGTTTTCTGGACGTTCTCAAAATAGTAAAGATATCATTTATACTTACAGTAGCACTGAAAGCCCCTTTAGAGGATATAATTAATTTTTTCTCAAAAACAGATTTATTGCATATTTTGCCATCTGTTTTATTATATTGAACCAAAAATTCACCTATGTGACTGAAATGAAGTTTTTTTCTTAATGTTTAGTTTCTTTCACTTGCAATAGTTAGCAATTTTTATGCTGTTTATAATCAATATAAATGTATTTATAAAGAAGAAGTTATGAGATTATGATTTAATTAAATTACAATAATTTCATATTTTACGTAGAAAAACCATTATTTGACTCTGAATTATCCTCTTTCGCCATTCGCTCCGCTTCCGCCCCTCTCCACACTAACACGTACTAGCAGGACCGAAACTAGCCTTTTTTGCACCCGGGGCAAGCATGGATTCTGGTGCCCCCCCCCTCCCACCCAATCCCCTCTTCCGCAAAGTATATTTACAAAGAGAATTTTACTAATTTTCTGATAGCCGACTTATTTTAAAATTTAAAATATGTAATCATAAAATATGTAATACTGAACTACGTAATATACAATGGCGGATCCAAGGAGGTGTGTGTGTGTGTGGGGAGGGGGGGGGGGTCATGGGAGTCATAACTCCCCTCTGAACACAAAAAAAATATTCTAAAGATCATTTAAAAAATGAAATATATACAGTAGAGTCCCGATTATCCGAGCCCTGCTTAACCGAGTCCTGCTTAACCGAGTTTCCGCTTTAACGGAGGTATTTTCTTCCGATGGAGTGATGGCTTCTATTATTATGAAACAGCCATTTATTTTTTTTATATCTGACGATTATTTATATGTACCATAAATATATGAATTAACACTATTTCGAAGCAAAAAAGATCTCAGTCAGTTTTAATCGTAGAAATATTGTACTGTTTTGTGTTCACTTCTTCGAGTACAGTAAAACCTTGATTATCCAAAGTAATTGGGACCGATCATCTTTCGGAAAATTGAAATTTTCGGATAATCGAGGAATGCTTCAATTTGAAGATTAAGGAGAAATATATACAATTTGTCTTATTATGGTAACAAGTGCTTAATATGAATTATAGAACCGATGTATCGTATAAAAATTTAAATTTCGATTAAATTTTATTTTTTAAGAGATGTTTTTATTGACTAAAATAGCAGTATAAATGCTTCTTTACCTCATTTAAAATATTTTTGTAACTGAAACTATATGTCTATGACTAACGGTTTACGAATTAGCCATTGAACACCGTTGAGAGCCGACGTTCTGTATAACTCCAACAATATGTATGATATTATTTGTGTTGTCGAATAAGTGTACATAAAATTATAACAAATTACTACTGCTACATTTTTTTCTATATTCAGCGATTGTTAACACAAGGCAAATATAAACATATAAGTAATTTGTAAAGAACCAGTAACTTTGCTACAAAGGCTCTTTGGTGGTTTGAAGGTGAACATGTAAGGTGTAAGACGCAACTATAGTCTTGAGGCACTCTGATTGTCCGCTGTGCATTTTTAATTACGAGTTCACTGTTCCGCAAGTTAGCGGTAACCGTATGCAAATTTATTAGCTTAGTTAGCCAGAGTATAAATAGGGGAGCGAAATTATGTTAAGGAGTTAGTCAGTAGATTGTTGGTTAGTTAGACGTTGGAGAGAGTGTGAGTTGGCGTAAGTAGTTTTGGTGTGGAGAAACAGCCAGTATGAATAGAGCTTAGCCTGAGAACAAGAACAGATTTAGAGTGAGATGAAATCTAGATGTGGATTTGAAATGAAAACCGTCGTCGCAGTTAAGCACGCTCCGGAGAAATGAAGTTACGTGAGTTAACGTTTGACTTTATGTTTAATTAATATTGTTTTATTGCTATCACGGAGTGAGGGCGAAATTTGTGAAATCTTGCCCGTTTTTGAATAAAAGCTCTATATTTAAAGCCTATAAGACTCCTCATGAACTCCCACCACTATAAATACGCCACAAATTTAACTCTAAATATTAATGATCTTAAATAAATAATTATTTATATGAATTAAAGTTTGGCCCAAAATTCATCCAAATATTTCAGTAGGATGTATTAAATTATTGCACATAAAATGTGTGTATAATTACAAAAAGTGCAGTAGTACAAACATGGTAAACTTCCTCCAATTGAAAACTGTGTAGGAAAGTATGTTATCGCATTAATAATTTTTTTAATGATTGGCTTTCTAGTGTAGTTACTTAACCAATAGAAACGTATATTGATCTCAAACAAAAAATTATTTATAAGCATCAAATTTGGACACAAAGTCCATGATCGTATTTCCGTTGCATGTGTCAAAATTGATACTCGTAAGATGTCCGTATAAGCACAAAATTGCAGTTTTACAAACATCGTAAAAACATACCTCCAGTTGCAAAGTATATCAAAAAGTATCTTATTATATAAATAAATCTTTAAATCCTTGGGTATCTTTACCGGGCATACTCAGAATTATTTTGAAAAACAAAATCTATATATATATTTCTCTTACGTAGCGCTAAAAAATGGCTGTATTTGTAGCTTGCTATTTGGCAATAACCAAAGCGACGATTCTAAGTGGTTAAGTTACGGTCATATGTACCAACACACACTCAGCAAATCAAAATCCAGACAGGATCTCCCTTTTAACGCAAACCGTTTGAGCAGTACATGAATGACAATTGCTATTTGTCCGTTTTACGGTAACGGAGAAATTCAGCGAATCAGCTTTTTGATCCAAGGTTGTATTTAGACTCCGGCGAAAACGTTTTGTTTACAGTTCGATAACGTGATACGTAGCGTCTTATTATAGTTTTAAATTAATTTAAGCCGTAATTTTCAATACTATAGGCAAAATGAAAGGAGAAGGGCCGCATTTGACATGCCATTTAAATTTAAACGGAGTCAATTTCCTGTTCGCTTAGTTTTCTCAATGATGATCAATCAGCGCCAAACTTTTGATAAATGCATTTTTATTTATATTTTCAACAAAATTTTCAATTAATTTTTTATGAATTAAAATATTTGTAAATTTCATATGCTGCTTGCTCGGATCGCATAGCGGCCCAGCTATAAATATTTTTTATTGTGTTTTCACTAAGGTTTTAAATTAATTCTGTTTCCAAGGTACATTTTTATTTACATTTTCAACAAAGTTTTCCACTACTTTTATATACATAAAAAAATATTTGTAACTTTAATACGTTGTAATGATTTATGATAGAACTCATTCTGGCTAGAGTTGACATAAATAGTGGCGAGTGAGTGAAGCAAGCTGGGATCGCGTAGCGATCCCAATATGAATTGTGCAGCAATTCATGAGGGTCGGCGAGCGTTAGCAAGCAGGGCTGAGCCCTCCAATACTAATTAAACTGCTTATGTATGTAATAAAGGATCAGCCAAGTTTAGCGGCGGAATTACAGTAGAAAAACTGTAAAAAAAATAAAATCTCTCGTCTCGAAAAGACGGAAGTGTCACGCGATTTGGCGAGCAGTATATTTCCTCGCCAAAGCAAACGATTTTAATGCCATCTGAAAATTGCTTGTTAATTGATTTTAGAATGCGTGTAAATAGTATTTAATGAATAGTATTTAAACTTAAACAATGAGAGAGTTTAATAAATACATTTTTTGTATTTCATATTTATGTTGCTTGTTACTTAATTTTATTACTTAAAAAACAATTTCATAAATGAAAAATATTTTCATATATTTAAACTATTCCAAAATAAAGGCAAGATGAAGAATGCTGTAGTTATTCATTTCAATATCAAAGAAGCCGTTGTTTTTATAGCAAGAAAATTTAATCGGCAGAGCTCAATTGAACTTAATTTTGAGATTGAAACAATTTTATTTAATTAAAATTGTGTTTTAATTCATAACATTTCATAGTTAATTTTCATTATTTTCATTATGACAAAATTATAGTTAAATCAAACTAAAATTGACAAAACTAAAGTTATTTACATTACATTTATTTAAACACGTTCAATATGAAACATTTTTATTTTAAAGAGTATTTGCCATAAAAAAGTATTTTTTGAAATTTTATTCCATCGCCAACCGGTGATAAATCTCCAAATATCGAAATATTCATTATTTTTTTTTTACCGACGCTCTATCGAGTTTCCAACTAAATTTCTTTTATAAACATATCTGTCCTCGTGAGTAGAACATTGTAGAATTTTTTTTTCAGATTTTTCGAAGTATGCCCGTATGGAAACCTTCCTTGTTAGGTTTCAAATACATCCATTACCTCCGAAATATGTTTTTATATTATTTTTACGAGGTGGAATCTGCCGAATTTCGACGAAAAAAAAGTTTTAAAAAGAATTGTTGCATTGATTTATAATAAACATACAAAATTAATTGCAATAAAAAATCCGTGGAACATTGGTTAGTCTGACTCTTAAAACAAATATTACTTTAAACTAAATCTACCAAAGTACTCTTTCCTTAAACTTCAACTGTTCTAGGTTATTTAAAAATTAAACTTTATTCGTACAAGTAATTACTAAAATATAGTCAAGATCAGAAATTATGCTTAAATTCTGAATTTAGGCTCTTATAATTACGGATTGAAAAATCTGCAAAATTTATTTCACTCCAAAAATATAATTTTTAGACAAAATTTTTTTTGCATAAAATCTAAATCTTTCATCATTTTTAACCTCTCAAAATTTACGTAAGCACCTCTCATATCCGTATTCACCATTTTAAAAATACTTTTACGCGCAATACATTATTGGTGATTATTTTTCCAAACTTGAAGTCACGTTCGTCACCTGCAACTTTGCATATGAAAATTCGCACCCTTGACTTGAGGTTGTAAGACGAGTGTTGCTCAGTACCGGCGAGTAAAAATTCCATACATTTATGCCTTTTTTGACACATTTGTCAAAAAATGTTTATTTTCATCAAAGAAATTCTCACTCTTCATTTAAAAACGCCACTATCTATCATATTTCTCTAATTTCAATGAAGTATTTCATCTAGCGTCTCATCAGTATCAACGAAGCGAAAAAATATTGAAATGTAATAGTTGTAATGAGGTAAATGCATGATTTTTTTTAAAATCGTGACATCATTTTCCGTTTAAAAATTTTAAAGTTATTTTAATTGTAATAAGAAAATGGCGCCAAGAAGGATTTATAATCAATAAAAATAAATAAACTCTATTTTATCTTTTCTCTCCGACATTGGAAGTAATCCGTTTGCTACCATTTTAAAGAAATTTCACAGAAACCTTTTAAATAAAAAATTAAACTATAAAAATAAAAATAAATTTACTAGAGAACTGGAATTCTGCTTTTGCAGAATTTAGTGTCGCCCCCGTTATTTCAATTACTTCATTTTCTTCTGGTGGGCTGGTGGTTTCTAGTATTATGAAACAGCCATTATAAATGAAGCGTTAGGTGAAGATGAAAGAGCAGCCGTTAAAAGTTAGAACTCTGATTTTCTGGTCAGAATGAAAAAAAAATTATGGCCATTTTTTTTTCCATTCTGTCCAGAAAATCAGAGTTCTAACTTTTTACAACTTTTGACGGCTGCTCTTTCATCTTCACCTAACGCTTCATTTATAATGGCCATTTCATAATACTAGAAGCCATCAGTCCATCAGAAGAAAATAACTCGTTTAAGCGGGACTCGGATAATCGGGACTCTACTGCAAAACATATTTCAATTTTAACTTAAAGTACACGCTTTTATTTTATGTAAAATGACGTCATTTGCATTAATATAGATACTTAAAATAAAATATAGTTTATAATAGCTTCATGTTTTATCATAAATCCTTCATTTATATTTTTCTCAAAATAGCACGGATTTTAATTTTTTTTTTCAATTTTTATGAGAAAATGGCAAAAAAAGGTATAATTGCTATTTTTCAACAATTTTTTCTTTACTTTCTACAGAAATGGGGTACTTTAGTTGCCAAAATGAAGCAAATGTCGCTAAAAACTACAAAAAAATTAATATTTCAAAAACAAATGGAGATGCAGTTTTCAAACAAATTTCGTTAAAAAGTACTGTTTTTTCACAATACGACGGTATAAACATGGAAAATGTGCGATGCTTAGAAGTTTAAAAAAATGCTGTAGAGTATTTAATCGCACAATGAAACATCGGTTTTTGTTTTACGGCTGGCGTATACAAGATAACGTTATTTATTGGAGACAAAATAAGCTGGGAGAAAGAAATAGCATACCGAGGGCTAAATAATAGCTAGTTATAGGCACAATTACAAATGAACAACATTCATTAAATGTATATATATATATATATATCAAAATTGGTTCAGTAGAAATGTGAGGGCTGATGAGTAAAAAAACAGCCCTGTCTTTTAAATATACAGAATATTCCATAAATGCACATAAATGTATAACAAAAATATTAAACTTAGGATATTTTAAAATATTGTAATTTTTCTTTTAACTTTTTGTTTGAAATATATGGTTCATACAGCCTTATAAACGAAAGCGCTAAAAAGGTAAATTTGAAAAAAAAAATGTCTCAATAAAGAAACTTTGAATAGCATCGATATCCAGCATATAAAGAGGATATGTTACATTAGTTTACCAATGCATTAACACGCCTTCCAATTGATACTATATTTAAACTAAATAAATTCCTACTATATTTTTTGCAATATTTTTTTGTTTAAAGAAACGAAATAAAAATATATACAAGTAACGGCAAATATTATTCTACATATAACAAGAATGGACTAAAAAATATCATATTCATTGTATCAAAATATTTTAAATATGAACGGAGAAAAAAGGGGAAATTTTTTTGACATTCGCGTAAAAATGGTTTATACATGGTTTGTTGGACTTTAAAACAGCGAAATTTTTGCATGGATGGTTTGTAATATTCAAAAGCTGTTATACAGCGTTATTTTATATTCCTGTGCCTTCAACTGACTAGTTTCATATAAAACTTTTGTGATAAAGGCTGAATAATGCAAGTCGTGAATCATATTTATGAAGGTATAGGCTAAAAAATAATTCTTTTTAAGTGATAGTATTTCAGTTCCGTTCTTTGTAACAAAAAAGAAAGATCTTTTTAATCTACGAAAATATAATGTAACCAACGAATGAAAATATATTATAAGCTCTTCCGAGAAACACGCTATTTCGATAAGCCTTCTTTTCCTTTAGAAACACACGAAAGAACTGTGTTTTCGAGATGTAACACTAGAACGCACAGAAATTTTACTCAAGTTTCATAAAAATATTTGACACCAGAATTTTTATTTAAAATTATTTGATTGATTTATTTAACGTAAATCTGCGTGGTTTAAATTTAACTTATTTTATGAATAATTTCTGATTCCAATTGACATTTAATCATTTGGTTGGAGTCGAATTGACTCCTTCCAAGCTTTCTAGTGTTAAAGAGTTATTTATCAAAATAAAGTTATGTTTTTGTAACACTGATTTCCGGAAAATTTTCCGATAAATGTTTACAATCTGTTAATCAGTAATAAATAATAAAATTTTGTATGAATGATCATAAAATAAAAGAACACACATGACGCCTTTCTGGAAAGACATTTAAAAACTCCATCACTGACAATAAGCCCGTGTTAATACATTCACTAAGCTCCGGGTTTCACTGCAATATTTAAAGTAATACAATTCTATCGATTTAATGTATTTGTAATACATTGAACAATGATTAATGCTTCTAGGATTGCATTCATATTAATTATTAAGTTTTTTTTTTAAATAAAATATTGAAATAACCATCTTTTTTTAGCATTTAAAACAAAATACAGAGACTAGCGAACAGGAATTCTGCTTTTTCAGAATTTAGTGTCGCCCCCGACATTTCCATTACTTCATTTTCTTTCGGTGAACTGGCGGTTTCTACTATTATGAAACAGCCATTATAAATGAAGTGTTAGGTGAAGATGAAAGAGCAGCCGTAAAAAGTTAGAACTCTGATTTTCTGGTCAGAATAAGAAAAAAAATGGCCATAAAAAAAAAAAAAAATGTCATTTTTTTCCCATTTTGACCAGAAAATCAGAGTTCTAACTTTTTACGACTGCTCTTTCATCTTCACCTAACACTTCATTTATAATGGCTATTTCATAATAATAGAAGCCACCAGTCCATCAGAAGAAAATAACTCGGTTAAGCGAGACTCGGATAATCGGGCCTCTACCGTAGTGCAGAACATATTTCAATTTTAAGTCTTAAAGCATACGCTCTTATTTTATGTAAAATGACGACATTTGCATTAATATAGATACTTAAAAATAAATATAGTTTATAATAGCTCCATGTTTTATCATAAATCCTTCATTTATATTTTTCTCAAAATAGCACGTATTTATATTACATTTTTTCAGTTTTTATGGGAAAATGGCAACAAGAAGATATAATTGCTGTTATTCAACTATATTTTCTTTACTTTCTACAGAAATGGAGTACTTGAGTTGCCAAAATAAAACAAATGTCGCTAAAAACTACAAAAAAATTAATATTTCAAAAACAAATAAAGATGCAGTTTTCAAACAAATTGCATTAAAAAGTACTTTTCTTTCCCAATACGACGGTATAAACATTGAAAATGTGCGATGCTTAGAAATTTTAAAGAATGCTGTTAGAGTATTTAATCGGGCAAAAAAACATCGGCTTTTGTTTTACGGCTGGCGTGTACAAGGTAACGTTATTTATTGCAGACAAAATAAGCTGGGAGAAAGAAATAGCAAACCCGGGCTAAAAACAGCATTACAATTTTTCCCTTTTCCAAGACTGTCAGAGGGTTCGGCCCGTCATCATCCAATGTAAGCACGCGTCCGTAAGGGGACAAAGTAAACAAGTTGGAAATTGCTCGTCAAACGTGGCAAATCAGGTGCGTTCCTACTATAACTAGTTTTATAAATATTTTTGCACCGCATATTGTACTGAATGCATATTGTAGTGCACTTCATAACTGCATATCAATTTCATTCTGTTCGAAAGGCTGAAATATCATTAAAATGCACTTGACATTTTTTTTTTTTTTTTTTTTTTTTTTTTGCATTGGTCGTAATGTAACGGAAAACTTTTTACTCTCCCTGTAATTAAACTATAATTCCGATTTTCATAACATTTGAAATGACTCGACAAAATTTTGCAACAATTATATATTTAAACTTTCAGACCAATTGGAAGGCTGTAACATCATTAAAATGCACTGGTAATAATTTATTCACATTGGCCGTAATGTAACGGAAAAGTTTTGACTGTTCCTGTAATTAAACTATACATCGGATCTTCATAAAATTTGAAACGACTCGACAAATTTTTGCAACAATTATATACATAAAATTTCAGACCATTCGGTTGGGAAGTTTTTGCTCTGTTATGTGCGGACAGGCGGACAGACTGACGGATTGAACGATGACTATAGGTGCTACGTATTTATATGATTACGAACACACCTAAAAATGAACAGAAAGGGCTGAAAATAGTTCTTACACAGAATGCGACAGGTGGCGATAGCTGAAAGGTAAACAACAATTACAGAGGTGCACAAACAGAAAAGGAAAAATTTGGCAAAACGGTAGAAAAAATTAACAGAAAAGAAAAGGTTAAAGGAAATAAAGAGATTAAAAACAAATGAATAAATAAATAAAACGAAAAAATAAATTAAAAAATAAAACTAAAAGCGCAAACACAAGGAAAACCCAAGAAATAAAAGATTTTGCTTTTCATAATAATCAGTTTTCTCAAACCAGAATATGAGATTTTAGGACGCTGACATTTCTCAAGTAAACAGTTTTGTGTTTGACAAACAGGGTTTTGCAGACACACGTGATAAACTAGCAGCATTAATGATGACATAAGAACTAAAAGATCTTCTTAAAACATCAAAATCATTCAAAAACCTTTAAATGCGCTAGGCCTCTAGAAAGATCTGAGTTTTTCTTCGTCAAGCGCAAAGAAGACGTGCTTCTACTATGAAAGCAGCAGCAAGACTCGCTTAGGCCTAGCATATTTAAAAGTTTTTGATGATGTTTTAAGAAGAACTTTTAGTTTTTATTGATTCACACCAGTTCCAAATTACTTTCTTTCATTTATGATGACATTATACTATTTCATGTATAAATTCCGTAACGTATCTGAAAACGTTTAATTGTTAATTGATAGAATCCCAAAAAACGAATATTCCAGTTTAAGAAAATACAGATAAAAGCTACAGGGAAACGTTTCCAGCGAAAAAAAAAAAACTTAGTTTTTTTAACAACATCTCTAAATATCAATATCTTATTAGTTTCTGTGTTTCTCAAGATAAAGAATGCTTTTTGTTATCGTAGGAAACTCGGAAGAAGTTATTTTATATTTTCATTCGTAATTATGTTATATTTTCATAGGCTAAGATTCATTTGTATTTTTTGAGTGTATACATGAGTTGGATACTTTGTATCCGAGAAATACATCATAATTTCAAAATATCATAAAACTATATAAATTGTGTCACATTTGCGAAACTATTTCGGAAATTGTAAAAAAATCTACACAGCAGCCCCTTGTTGTTGAGTTTACTACAAAGACTAAACAGGACCAATTTATATAAAGGACTAAATGAATCTGAAGTTTTATGAAAATTCATGCATTAGTCCCTGAGATAGAACTATTTCCATAATCATAAATAATGCCGCATAACAGCGCCACCTGTTGGGCGATTTACACTAAAAAGTAATCGGCACCAAATTATATCAAGGACTAACGGAATCTGAAGTTTTTAAAAATCCGTGCGTTAGTTCTTCAGTTATAGCTATTTCGAAAATCGTGGAAAAGCTTGCATAGCAGCTCCACCTGTTGAGCTATTTACACCAAAAGCTAATCAGAACAAATTTATATCAGGGACTATTTGAATCTAAAGTTTTTTTTTTTTTTTTTTTTTTTTTTTTTCGTTCATTAGTTCATGAGATAGAGAACACATAAAATCTGTGTCACACACAGGCAGACAGACTAACAGACATACATTTTTTTAAAAACATGTTTTTATGGTTCTCTGACCCTTAAAATGTGTAAATCCGTAGAAAACCGAAATTCGAAAATTTTCACGAATCAGATACTTTCTTCTTGTAAAGACGGAAAAAAGTGAAAACAGAAAAGTTCCAATTATATTATAACATGAAAAGCATACATTATTATTTTTAAATGTTCCGTTCTGTAATTTGTATTAAACGAGCAAACATTTTTTTAAAAATAATATCTGATTGAATTAATTTGTAAATTAATTGCATTCATTAAATTAACTACTTGTTCATGTTATTATTTTTAATGCTAACTACATTTTTAATTTAGTATAACAAATAAAATTTTAAAAGCGCTCTTTTCGTGGAGAAAAAAGAAAAAAAGAAGAATGTTAAACCTGATATTTTCATATATGCTCTATTTGAAGTCGAATTTGCTTTGCATATAAATTATGACAAAACTAGCTGAAATACCTGACGTTGCTCGGGGTTTTAAACATGCTTGATTAAGAAAATCAATTTAAAAATCAAACATACAATACGGAATATGAATCGTGCGCAAATATGTCCTCTTTTTTGATATATTGAAAGACTTAAGAAATTTTGCTTTTATACCAGTATTTAAAAAATATGTTTCCCAATCCTAAATAAATATAGTCTTGATTCTTGAAAAAAAATTGAAAAAGAAATTTAAATTCATGAAAAGCCCTTCATGATATCACATTCCCTTGTAAAGGCCATGCATTAACCATATATTCGTATTAAATATGAGGTCATACGTGAATTAACCTACATTATTCACGACCATGAAGAAATGGCGATTCTAGTATTTGTCGAGAATTAAATAAAAATCATGCCCTCGTGACATCATGCCCTCGTGACATCATGCCCTCGTGACATCATCATCCTCTTTATATTTTAACAGAATAATGGGGCTACTATAATTTGGGCCTCGTCCTGTAGCTAGTAGGGGAGAGTGGTAATGAATGGGCCAATTTTTGATTTTTAATTTTTGTAATTTTTTCTAATATTTTTTTTCTAATATTTTTTTTTTTTTTTTTGGCTCAGAATTGGCTCTTCAAAAACTTTACTTATTTGGTTATATAAAAAAGTCATAAAAATTGGGTTAGAAAATGTCTATAATGAATGATAATAGAAAATAAAAATACAGAAATTTGGCCCATTCATCATCACCCATGGGTCTGTATGGGCCATTGAAGGTAATGAATGGGCCACTAAATGAATTCAATGAAAAAATGTGGAATTAATCTTTTATGGACCAAATATGACATGATATGATCGAAAGCATAGTGAAATAGTAATACACAATGCTTATCAAAATTTATAAACATCAAAAGTGATATTATTAAATCACATTATTGTAGCAGAAAAATGACAAAATAATGAGATTATAAGAAAGAAAGAACATAAAATATACATAAAAATAATAGATAATACACATTTGGATTTAACGAAATTTATATTTTTCAAAATTAATATTAAACGACATGGTTGTAACAGGGTTGAACTGCCTATTAATTGACTATTTAGTGTAAATTTCTGGTATTATTTATTCTACCCATCAGATTCAGAATATAAACAATTATTCTAGTTTTACATCAAATGGGAAAATACTGGTAAGTGTGGTGAACAACTAGACAGTTCACCTTAATCATTTATATAATTTAACTTATGTTTCTAATTAATAACTAATATTTCTTAGGGTGAGAATGTGCAAATTATTTTCTATACATCACTATAAATCTATCCTAACAAGACAGTAATTTAATCTAAATTAGTTATATTTCATATTAAAGAGAAAATCAGAAAAAAAGGAAGAAAAATATTTTCATGATCAGGGCAAAGGTGGCCCATTCATGACCATGATATAGTGGCCTATTCAGCCCAACCTGTACTTCTGGAATATATTCAGGTTTTTTTAGTACATTAAATTTAAATAACATCTAAATACATCCTAAAATTAGTTTACAGATATGCAAAGACTTGCTAATATACACATCTGTGACGAAATAATCAATAGCTTTTAGCTTATTTATTTTACTGAAAAGGGAAAAAATTTACTTTTCAATCAGATTCTTGACCATCCTACTCTAGTTGGAAAATGGCTTCTCCCAAACAATGGAAAATTTGATGAGTTTGGCAGAACAAATAACTTCGTCTATTGGTGGCATCTAAAATAATTTTGTGCAAATACGTTTTCATATTTTGTTAATGGCCCGTTCATCCCCATGGCCCATTCATTACCACTCTCCCCTATACACGTCAGGACGCACGTTGCCATTGTCATTATCTTTTTACGTGTGAAGTTTTCGCTACGAAACTCCATTGGGAAATTTGGTAATTTTTGAAATTCAATATTTGAAAAACGGAATAATCATTAGATTTGAAATTTATATCAAGAAAAATGCAATTTTAGACCTTTCTAGTGCAGTTTGTCTAACAATTTTCTGACAAAATACTTTTCGAGCTATTATTTTTTTCAGCAACTTCAAATGTTTAATTTTCTGAGATTAATCTGTGGCAACGATTAGTGAAAAATCCAGTCGCCAACAACACATAGCTTTTTATTAAAGAGGATGGATTATTAGATTATTGGTCATTACATTTAAATTAACGAAAATGAGTTAAGGTAGTATTTCTTTATGTACTTGGATTTCTTTCTTTTATTACTTTCTTTTTCTTTATATTAGGAGCTCTACTCAGTAGGAGATGGGCTCGCCAGCCCCCGTCCAGACTGAGCAAGTTCTAAATGCACGGTAATTAAGTAAAATTTGTCCGTCCGTCAAAGACTTATAACGCTCATGAGAAACGATTTTTTTGTAGGTGCTATAATAAAAAAGTTTATGTGACATAAATATGACGTATGAAATATATCGTTTTAAATATGGTGTAACTTTCACTATTAAATGCTTTTGCACCTAATAATTCTATTATTTTAAAGTTTACTAATATTTTTAATACATTATGGGAAAAAATATACATAATGGTTTTAAATATGACATCATTTTCACCACTAGTTAACAATTTAAAAAATTTCTTTCTTTTTGAAAATTTAGGTGGAAATGAAGTTTTCAATCGAAAAGTCTTTGTACATTTTATTATTTGGGACATTTGAAACTTGACAACACTAGTTAAAAATGTATTATTTCAAACTATAAGTTTAATCATGATTTAGATAATGAAATTTTAAATAACAAATTAAGAAAAAAATTTTGTCAAGTATGTGTCATAAAGAAAAATATTAAATTACTAAGCATAGTTTTTGATCCTATATAACTTTTTTTAACTGAACTATTTTGATAGATTACAACATTAAATAACTCATAAAATAACTCTTTGACTTAAGAACTGCCTACTTCTGTGTACTTATCAGACATGTTTCTATAAAACTGCAATGTTTTCTTGTTTTTTAATCCAATATTTGTTTCTTTGCAAACCGAGAAAAGGAAAACGCCACAATAAACACAATTACGACAGCAACACAGACGACAGTATTAGTTACTTTTTTTGGAATAGAAAGATTTATTTAATTATGTCTATTGAAACATATTCCATTACGATATAAATTATTGTAACCCTGATAAGAATGGGACAATTAAGCGCCACAGAAACATTACAATAAATCAATGTCAAATTTGAAAAAAGATGTCATTTGAGAAAATTCGAACTTTCACGGAAATGAGAAAGTAATAAATGAAATAGAACATTTTCCTAACTCTTATTCTTTTCGATTTTTATAAAGTTTTTAATGTTTAAAAATTTCCAAAATCTTGTTAATTGACTTTAATCCTAGACATTCATTACTGATGCTTGGAAAGTTATTTCTTAATTTCCTTCCTTTCTTTCTTCTTTTTATCTCTTTTTTTTTTCTTCCTTGAATTTAGAAAGTATTTTTTTAAATATTTTCAAATTCACTTATTAATTTAATTTATTCATTTGACTTTTCTTTCAATTATTATATTTTGTTTCTTTTCAACAATTTCGTTTTGGTTTGTTTTCATTTTATACCCTTTGCCTGCCTCATTCATTCCTTCCTTATTCCTGATACTTCCTTTGTGTGGTTTCGACTCTTCAACATCATCTGTACTAGTCCAAGAGCCGGCCGTCGACTTTCCTATGTATAAGATACAAGAGAAATTCGGCCGGCATAAGTAAGGACTAACAAAGTCTTATAGGAAGCCACCTTTTTTCATTATTTATTCCTGCCGGGTCATGGATTTTTTGCGTC
The DNA here is from genome assembly GCA_963932465.1 of Maratus speciosus. NCBI lineage: Eukaryota > Metazoa > Arthropoda > Arachnida > Araneae > Salticidae > Maratus > Maratus speciosus. Next base: position 23,011,119 of record OZ010786.1, read on the forward strand.
ACTTCCGGTGTCAATTTTGAGTGTTTGCCTATGTATCGAAAACAAGGATCAAACATATATCCCAATGTGGGTTTCAAAGTGTACATTAAGAATATACCAGTCTGCCAAGTCTAATCCTGCCAGAACCAGGTGGCAGACTTACTTCTGTGACGTCAATTTTGAGTGTTTACCTATGTATCGCATACAAGGATCAAACATATATCCCATTGTAGGCTTCAAAGTGTACATTAAAAATATACCAGTCTGCCAAGTCTAATCCTGCCAGAACCAGGTGGCAGACTTACTTTTACGACGCCAATTTTGAGTGTTTACCTATGTATCGAATACAAGGACCGTACATACATCACACTGTAGGGTTCAAAGTATACATTAAGGATATATTGGTCTGCCAGGTCCAATCCTGCCGAAACCATGTGGCAGACTTACTTTTATGACGTCAATTTTGAGTGTTTACCTATGTATCGCATACAAGGACCGTACATACATCACAATGTATGTATCCAAAAGTAAATTAAGAATATACCGGTCTGCCAAGCTTAATCCTGCCGGAACTAGGTGGCAGAGTTACTTTTATGACGTCAATTTTGAGTGTTTACATGTATCGAACATACATCACAATGCAGTTTTCAATGTGTACATTTAGAATTTACTGGTGTGCCAGGTGCAATTCTGCAATTGGCATGCGTTACGGCAACCACATAAAGAAGCTTTTGAAGCTTTGCGTGAGTTTATAGATAACAAAATTATTGAAAATCAAAATGTTTATTTTCTTACTATATTTCAACGATATAAGACCTCGTTTTTTTAAAAATGTGGTGACTTTATACTAGAACTAGTTTTAAAAAGTTATACTCCACAAACCTTGCAAGAAAATGTGGAATTAATAGATAGAATTTACTTGCTTCACAGATTAAAACCAACAGTGCCCCAAACCTTTGGCAGGTTTTTAGCTGAATTTATATTATAACGCATTTGCAATACTAAAGCCGGCGAAATTCATCTTATTTTTGACAATTATATATCCCCCTCGATAAAAGATATAGAAAGAAAGAATCGGGATGAAATTGATGTACCGTAGACCATTATAGGGCCTTCCCAGAGCAGGCCAATAAATTTTTTGAAAAGTCTAAAAATAAAAAAATGAAAGAATCTTTAGTTGAATTTTTAAGTCGATATTGGGGAAGCAATGATGTTGCTGCAATTTTAGGTGAAAAAAAAAGTTTATTTAACTGCTGGAAAAAAATGCTATTCATATATATCTGAAAATGGGAAAACTTAAAAAGTGGAAGAGAGAGCATTAGAATGCAGCCACGAGGAACCTGACTCTAAGATAATGTTTCATTTAAATAAATGCAAAAACGATTACAAAGTTCTGATAAAACCATCAGATACAGATGTTTTAATCATATTATTAGGTAACATCTTAAAATTTCAACATCTTAAAGTTTGGCTTTTCTCATCTACCAATAAGGCAGCTCAAAATAATTGTATTAGTTGTACAGACCTAGCTAAATTTTTAGGAAATAATATTTGCAATTCCTTGCCTGGTTTTCATGCTTATACTGGATGCGACTCTACAGCAAGTTTTTACAAAAAGGGTAAAATAAAACCATTTCAAATATTAAGGGAAAATGAAAAATGTCAGTTAATGTTTGCAAATCTCAATAATCCTCTAAGTATTGAAAACGGAGGTATGATGAAAACAATCCAAGAATCCACTTGGTATTAAACATTTTAGTGATGTTAATTTAGCTCGTTTCTTAAATTTTGAAAAACAGTTCGCAGCACAATTTAACGAGGAACAGTTTTTCAAAAAAATAAAAAAATTCGATTCAAGTTTGATGCCACCTTGCTGGAAATCTCTCGAGCAAAAAATTTTAAGAACAATTTACGTTACTTCTATGTAACAAATAAGAATTGCATTTTATATGATATCTCTGATTGTGGATGGATTTGTAATGGTAATTATGGAATCAGATCAAATTGGTTTGAAGGAGGTCCAACTCCTCTGCTTGTAGAAGATATTTTATTGAATGATGAAAAAGAAAATGAAAGTGAAGATGAAGATGAATACAATAGCAGATATATCTCTGATTCTGATGAAGAAGATTGATTAAAAACTCATTCGATATGTGCCAAGGTATTATTGTAAACAAGCGAATTTGTATAACACGCATTATTTTTCATGCCATTTTCTATAAATGAATGTTCTGATAATAAATTTATATTTATTTTTTTTTTTTTGTATTTTCATTACAGTCTACCAGTACCTTTGCCCAGCAGTGTAACTTTACTACCATTGTCTTAAAAAAGTCTGAGGCGCTGTCATTTAGTTGATAAGTAATTTTTAATTTTTATTGGCAGCATCACATAAGAAGCATATCTATTACCAAATAGTAGTTGAATACAATTTGGCACTGCTTATTTCTTTAAATATGGCTATTTTTTACATAGTATTAGTAGCTTTCTTAAAAAAAAAGTTTTTTTTAATATGCATTTTGAGTATAAATTAAAATTCTCAAAACTTGATTCGTGCTTTTAAATCTAAAGTCAGCAATTTATTTCAATCGTATTTATTTACTTTATTATAGAAAATATTATAATTTTCTATAGATAGACACTCAAAATTTGCTAATGAAGGATAACATTATCCCAGGTCAATAGTCCCCAAAAGATTTTTGGTATAAATATATAAACATAAAAGCAAAAAAATATATAGAATTAAAGAATAAAAACTATAATTTTAGAAAGTAGGCCGTCATTTGTGGAAGATCAGTATAATGTTATCACTGAGATTGTTAAGAACAAACATTTACATATACCCACATATCTATAACAATGTTTAAGTCACACGCAAATCATGCATGATAACAGCTCATTCAAAATTACTATTTTACACATTAAAGATGAGTTGTTATATATATATATATATATATATATATATATATATATATATATATATATATATATATATATATATATATATATATATATATATATATATATATATATATACACATACATATATATATGTATAACAATATTTGTTAGATAACAATAATTGCAATAATTGTTATAAGAACTGAATGTGTCATCAAGGATATTCACTAGACTTTATAAAGCAGAATGCACCGACATAATCTATACTTCAGTAATCAATAAAAAAGAAAGTTTTCATTTGTCTAGAGCGTCTACTTAACGTTGTCACAGAAGTACATCGTTTTTTTTTCAAGACTTTGAAACACATTGAGATGCAATGTTTAACCTTTCTTTTCGATACACTCACAATTGACGTAATAAAAGTAAGCGTGATGTATGCCACTTGAAGTTGCGGAGGATTAGACAAGGCAGAAACATATATTTTTATTGTATACATTGAAATGCACGTTAATTTGCATATTTCATATTTTCATCATTTAATTTCGCGTAACAAAAGTAAGTTTGCTTTCTGGTTGCGGCAGGATTAGACCTGGCAGAACTGTGTGTTCTTAATGTACACTTTGAATCCTACATTGTGATGTATGTACGATCCTTGTATTCGATATATAGGTAAACACTCAAAATTGACATCCTAAAGTACGTCTGCTATCTGGATCCGGTAGGATTGGGCCTGGCAGACAAATATATTCTTAATGTACACTTTGAAACTTACTTTGTGATGTATGTATGGTCCTTGTATTCGATACATAGGTAAACACTCAAAATTGACGTAATAAAAATAAGTATGCCGCCAGATTCCGGCAGTATTAGGCTTGGCAGCCCGATATATTCGTAATGTACATTTTGATACGTACATTGTGATGTATGTACGATCCTTGTATTCCATACATAGGTAAACACTCAAAATTGACGTCATAAAAATAAGTCTGCTACCTTATTCCTGCAGGATTGGACCTGGCAGACCGGTATAATCTTAATGTACAGTATAAAACCTGCTGTGTGATGTAATGTACGGTCCTTGTATTCGAAACATAGGTAAACACACAAAATTGACGTCATAAAAGTAAGTCTGCCATCTGGTTTCGGCAGAATTAGACTTGCAGACCGGTATATTCTTAACGTACACTTTGAAACATATATTGGGATATATGTTTGATCCTTGTATTCGATACATAGCTAAACACTCAAATTGACACCGGAAGTGACGCGAAAATTCCAATACCCGGCAGGAATAAAAAATTAAAAAAGATCGCTTCTTATAGGTCTTTGTTAGGGGTTACTTACGCCGGCCGAATTTCTCTTGTATCTTATACATAGGAAAATCGACGGCGGTCTCTTGGACTGTACATTTGGTATTTTCTCCATCCAATTACGGGTTTTTCTTCAAACCACGTTAGGCTGCTCACACTTGACGAAGGAAGTTGCTTATGTTTTGTCCTAAAGTGGTCAGTGTTGCAAACTTATATTTATTTTGGATTTTATCACGAAGTATTTTCATTGTATTTTTTATTTTCTTTATATTTACAAAAAAAAGTACTGGATTCGTGAAAATTTTTCGACTTTCTGTTTTCGTCGGATTTACACGTTTTAGGGGGTCGGAGATTCCGAAAAACATGTTTTTGCAAAATGTCTTTCTATGAGTCTCTGAGTCTGTCTGTATGTTACACAAATTTTGTGGGCGCTTTATCTCCAGAACTAATGCGCCGAATTTAATAAAAAGTTATATTCAGTTATTCCCTGACATAAATTAGTGCTGATTCGTTTTTGGTGTAAATCGCTCAACAGGTGGTGCTTTTATGCAGCATTTTTCGCAATTTCCGCAATAACTCAATCTCCAGAACTAATGCACGGATTTTCATCAAACTTCAGATTCAGTTAGTCCTTGACATGAATTGACGTTTTAAATATTTTGGTGCAAGTCCTTGAACAGGTAGTGCTGCTATGCAGCAGTTTTCGCGATTTCCGCAATAGCTGAATCTTCAGAACTAACGCACGGATTTTCATCAAACTTCAGATTCAGTGTTAGTCCTTGACATGAATTGAAGTTTTATACATTTTGGTGTCGATCGCTCAAGAGGTGGTGCTACTATGCTACATTTTTTCAATTTTCACAATAGTTTTATCTCAAGAACTAATTCTTGGGTTTTCAACAAATTTCAGATTCAGGTATACCTTGATATGAATTAGTGCTGTTTATGTTTTGGTGCAAATCACTCAACAGTTGGCGCTGCCATGTTGCATTTTTCAGAATATCCGCTATAGCTCTATCTCAAGAACTAATACACGAATTTTTATCAACCTTCAGATTCAGGTATACCTTGATATCAATTAGTGCTGTTTATGTGATTTAAATAGAAGAAAGTTTTGTGATGGCCACAGCATACTAGTTCTTACTGATTTTATATTTAACATATACCGTGGGCAAAGGAATATATTTTTGTTCTACTAAAATCTTGCGTTATGTGGAGAAATACAGGGTAATTTTAATTTTATTTGGAATGTGCAATCCTATCTAATATGAGATAAGAATTGTTTTCGTATAATAAAAATTCGAATGTAATTCTTAAAAGAATAGCCACTGAACTTGTATTTTAATGAATATTTGTCGATATATCTACCCTATATATATAAAATCCTAATGAAACGAATTTATGAAATGGTTATATGAAAAGGCTGAAATGTAACGAATTTATGAAACGATTCTTTGAAACGACTGATTAAACAACTGATTATGTTTCACGGCGATTTCTCCTAAAATATGGAATACTTTGCGATGAAATTAACACCAAAAATCCGTATTGATCTGCAGATCACAAAACTGGTATTAGAATTTTAAAATTCGAATTAGTTTTCGAAATATTAATTTTTTTTCTAATTTTAAATGCATTTTTCTAATGATGGCAACTCAAATTTTAATCAGAACAGATATATCTTTCATATTTCGGAAAAGGTTATTATTTTAAACTAATTTGGCGACCAGTTTGGCTCCCCTTAAATATATGCTAAGAAATGAATCATGCTACTTTAATTCATAATTCAATTTACTTGAAAAATCTTTCGTCAAATCAAAATATTCTGATTGTTGCCAAAATGGCATTATTTTGATTGACATGGTAACCCGGCTATTGTTGTTTATTTAATAATAAATGTTTATTTACTTTTATCTGCCCTATATAAATAAAATCCTAATGAAACGAATTTATGAAACGGATATATGAAACGGCTGAAATGTAACGAATTTATGAAACGATCCTTTGAAACGACTGAAAAAACAACTGATTATGTTTCACGGCGATTTCTCCTAAAATATGGAATACTTTGCGATGAAATTAACACAAAATTCCGTATTGATCTGCAGATCTCAAAACGGCTATTAGAATTTTTAATTCGAATTAGTTTTCGAAATATTAATTTTTCTCTAATTTTAAATACATTTTTCTAAAGATGGCAATTCAAATTTTAATCAGAACAGATATTTTTTTCTTCATATTTCAGAAAAGGATGTTATTTAAACTAATTTGGCGACCAGTTTGGCCTCCCTTAAATATATGCAAATAAATGTATCATGCTACTTTTATTCATAATTCAATTTACTTGAACAAACTTTCGCCAAATCGAAAGATTCTGATTGTTGCCAAAATGGCATTATTTTGATTGACATGGTAACCCGACTATTGTTGTTTATTTAATAATAAATGTTCATTTACTTTTATTTCTTTTTTAAAATTATATAAATTATTTTGCTCTATAGTTATTTCCTTTTGAAAAAAAAATAATTAAAATATACGGTACTACTTAGTTATTCCGTCGAGCAATTTCGCCAAATTATACAAATTGCCATAATTTTTATTTTAAATAACGAAAGAACAAATAAATTAGTATCATATTAATAAATATACAAATAAAACGTCGAAATAAAAATCACTTGAAGACGTAAACATGTGTAACTTACTTAAAGTCAAGTGAATGTGGCATTTACGATCAACCATTATTGACATTTAATCTTATAGTTTGCTGATAGATTTTGGTCGACGGTATAACTAAGTAATTCCAAAAATATGTAATTGGTATTCAAAAACAAGATTTTCGCCAAATTTTGGTAAAAAAAAAGAAAAAAAAGAAAAAAGAAATCACACCAAACCTGCGGTGCGTATATGACATCTGGCCAAATGTTATATAATGCGGGAAGATTTCTATATTGTGTGCTGGCTTTTTTGGAGAGCTTTTTTTGGCATTAAATGAATCGATGTGCTTGCGATCTTCAGCATTTGAGATTGCTTTTTCTGGAATGGACTTTATTCTTAAGTTTTTTGCGTAATTTTTTGCATTTAGCGTATATATTTCGGAAAAATATATAACTGTTTTTTAATTTGGCATATATAATAAATATAATAAATACATAAAATTATATATAAGTACATAATATTTATTTATAGGTGTATATTTATTATGTATGTATAAGGTATATCTCTATACGTAATAAATATTAAACTATCTATATAAACATCGCATTTTTTTAAAATATATGACATATATAACATTTATTAAATACACTGTTAAAAATTTGCAGCATTCTGGCAGGTCATTTGACCGTTTTTTCCGAAAACGGTTACACAACCGTAATTTTAACACTATTCTGACCATATTATTGGCCATTTTATGGTCAGAATATAGTTAAATTGTGGTTTTGAAACCATTTTTCAAAAAAGGTCCAATGACCTGCCAGAATGCTGCAAAATTTTTAACAGTGTATATATATACTATGAAGCTCTGCCTCCTGCAAGCTACGCTGGCTAACCCCCGTTCAAACATCGCAGAATCTAAAAAAACGCTAATCTGATGGGTCTTAAAAATATTAGAGAAGATTGAATTATGCTGAAAAAAGCTGTGCATATGTCCCTGTAAACAAGTTTCCATTAAATTCCTTTTGATTGCAAAAAAATTAAGGATGAATCAGTTGCTGTTAAGACATCTAATGGTTGTTTTCGTTTTTGATTAAAGAGGATCAGTTAACCATTTGAAAAGAAGCAAAATAAAATAAATTATGTATACAGAGTCTTTGTCTCCCGGTATTTTAAAACAATCTCTATAACAATAGCCTAAGTCATGCGACTATCATCAACAGTTCCAGACGGACAACTTCGCTTTTTATACTCCAGGTGCCATTTTGGTACTTTAATGTTAGCCAGGCACAGGTGATAAGCCGCCAAATATTATTCTATCGCCATCATTTCATCTATATTATAATAGTTCAAGTCATCAACTGCCATAAACAAATACGGTTTGATCCCTTCGCCGTTCATATGAAAGTTTGGCACAGATGTCATATATGTCCCATATTGGCGCAATTTTTTAACGACGCCAATTTGGAAAGCGCATCAACAGGATAAAAAACATTGGCTTACCATATCAAGCAAAATAACGATACTTTGGCGCTAGTTAAGTTCCCGCTCCGTGTATGACATTGGCGTCAGAAAATAATCGCGCCAATATAGGACCGTAAAGTTTCCATTATGATTAAAAAATCAAAAAAAAAATTCGAATACAACTACATAAAATTTGCCATGGTTGCAAAGAATTCTTGGTACTGTTACGCTATCTGGATGCAAATCTCTCCAATAGCTTTTTTTCAACTCGCCAGTTAGCATTTTTTTTCCGAGTGGTAATATTTGGACAGATGTCATATACGCACATCAGGTTTAGCGTGATTTTTTTTTTCAAAAATTTGGCGAAAACCTCGTTTTCAAATACCAGTTACATATGCATTTTTGGTATTACTTAGTTATCCCGTCGACCAAAACTCTATCGCTAAACTATACGATTAAATGCCAATAATGGTTGATCGTAAATGTCACATTCATTTGACTTGAGCAAGTTACACGTGTTTACGTTATCAAGTGATTTTTATTTCGACTTTTTATTTGTATATATATTAATGTTATACTAATCTGTTTGTTCTTTCGTTATTTAAAATAAAAATTAATTTGGCGAGTGTTTTGGTGATATATATAATTTGACGAAATTGGTCGACGGGATAACTAAGTAGTACCGTATTTTTTAAATATTTTCTATTATTTTCTAAAGGAAATATAAATAAAAATTAATAATTATAGAACAAAATAATTTATCTATTTTATAAAAAAAATAAATAAATAAAAGTAAATAAATATTTATTATCGAATAAACAACAATAGCCGGGTTACCATGTCAACTTTTTCTGAAATATGAAAAAAAAAATATCTGTTTGATTAAAATTTGAGTTGCCATCATTAGAAAAATGAATATAAAATTAGAAAAAAATTAACATTTCGAAAACTATTTCGAATTTAAAAATTCTAATACCAGTTTTGAGATCTGCTGATCAATGCTGATTTTCGGTGTTAATTTCATCCCATAGTATTCCATATTTTATGAGAAATCGCTTGAAACATAATCAGTTGTGTAATCAGTCGATTCATATATTCGTTTCATAAATTCGTTTCATATATCCGTTTCACAAATTCGTTTCTTTAGGATTTTATATATATAGGATAGATATATTTACAAATATTGATACTTCTTAGTCATCTCTTCGACCAAATTACTGTCGCCAAATTTTAAGATTAATTGCCAATAATGGTTGCTATTAATTAATTAATTGTAAGATTAAATGCCAATAATGGCCAATAAAACCATTAATTCGACGTTTTATTTGTATTTTTCTTAATGTTTTACTAATTCATTTGTTCTTTCGTTATTTAAAATAAAAAAGTATGTCAATATGTATAATTTGGCGATTTATATAATGTGGCTAAATTGGTCGACGGGATAGCTAAGAAGTACCCAAATATTTAAAGACCATGTTTTTCCACCATCCTGAAAAATTTATAAGGTTCTAAAATGACTTTTTGGTGTCATTTTGCATTCCTTTGCCAATCGCTCCAACCAGCGCACAATATGGAATTCTTCCCAATAATGCAACAAACCATGACATTTTATTTCAACATCAAATCAATGTTTTAATTTACCACTCGAAAAAAAAAAAGCAATTTCACAAATTACAACGACCATTTTGAAAAAGATTTTTTCGAAGAATAAATTTAGGACATAAAAATCGCACGGAGTTGATCATACCATACGTACGCCATGAATTAAACATTAACATTCCTGGACCCATCATGAACAAATTTTAAAAGAAATTCCAGTTTTACAATTTTCGGTACTGTAAATTTTTAAACTTCTACGGAACTGGTCATGCATTACGTACGCAATGGATTAAATATTAATGTTCCTTGATCAATTTAAAATGAAATTTCGTACATTACGTACGCCATGGATTACATTTTTCGGTACTGTAAATTTTTAAACTTCTACGGAGCTGATCATACATTACGTACGCCATGGATTAAACATTAATATTCATGGACGAATTTTAAATGAAATTTCATTCTTAAACTTCTAAACATCCCACAATCTTACTTTTTACAGCGCCCTATAGGAAAAAAGAAATACTTTTAAATGCAATTTGTTTGAAAGCTGTATCTCAATTTGTTTCTGAGTTATTAATTTTTTTGTAGTTCTTATTACTTTTTTGTCATAGTGGCAACAGAAGTATCCATCTCTGTTGAAAGTAAAGGGAAAATACAGATTAATGTATGGACCAACCAGAAAACGAATAAAATGCGAATTCAACTAATAAATAGCTTCAGATATGTTTTTGATTTCCTACCCTGACAGAGTACAATAACTATTTTTCCAAATAGTTCAAAAAATATTACCACTCGGAAAAAAAAAATGCTAACTGGCAATTTGAAAAAAAGCTATTGGCGAGATTTGCACTCGGCTAGCGTAGCAATACCAAGAGTTCTTTGCGACCATGGCAACTTTTATATAGTTTTATTCGAAAAAAAAAAATTTGATTTTTTAATCAAAATGGGCATCTGTCGTAAGAAAACACAGATGTTATAAGCGGCCCCATATTTGCGCGATTTTTTTTTTCTGACGCCAATGTCATATGCGCAACGGGTACTTAACTGGTGCCAAAGTATCGTTATTTTGCTTGATATGGTAAGCCGGATGTTGTTGTTTATGTTGTTGATGCGTTCCCCAAATTGGCGTCGGAAAAAAATCCCGCCAGTATCGTATATGACATCTGTGCCAAACCTTAGTATGAAAGGCGAGGATGGCCGCCCAGGGAAACCCAGCAAATGCTAGTATGAAAGGCGAAGGGATCATACCATATTTGTTTATGACAGTTGATGACTGGAACTATTATAATATAGATGAATTGATAACGATAGAATAATATTTGGCGACTTGTCACCCGTGTATGCCTAACATTAAAATACCAAAATGGCACCTAGAGTATAAAAAGCGAAGTGGTCAGCCCGGAACTGTTGATGATAGTCAAATGACATAGGCTATTGCTATAGAGATTGTTTTAATATACCAGGAGACAAAGATTCTGTATACTTAATTCATTTTATTTTAGCTACTTTTCAAATGTTTAACTGATACTCATTAATCAAAAACGAAAACAACCATTGGATGTCTTAAAAGCAACTGATTCGCCCTTAAATTTTTGCAATCAAAGGGAACTGAATGGAAACCCGTTTACAGGGAGATCTGCACAGCTTTTTTCAGTATAATTCAATCTTCTCTAATATTTTTAAAACCCATCAGATTAGCGTGTTTTTAGATTCTGCGGTGTCTGAACGGGGGTTGGTGAGCGTAGCTTGCAGGGGGCAAAGCCCCCTAGTATATATATAATATCAGAATATAAATCTTTGACTAATATTTTTACTTTACATGTTAACTCCAGATTTCATATGTTTATGCCTTTAATTCTAGACTTTGTGATATTTTTCTGCGATTAAATAATTCGAAAAAATGTTTTTGAAAGTGTGGTGAAACTGTGTACCCCTTGTATCCATATATCCATTTATCTATCAATCTGTCTATATATATGTGACGTTTTGACGGCAAGTAGTTGGTATTGTCGAAAATAATGGGGGTTTCCATTCATGCAGCACAGGCATTCCAGCCGATTGGTTTAAGATAATAAAGAAAAGTGAAGAATTCACACAAGGCAGTCGCTTGAAACACTATTCACTTTATTTCCACACTCACTATTGAATCTAGGGAAGATGCTCATTCCTTCAATGGTAAAAAGAATAAAGTCTATTCTCATCACACAATTAGTTTTAAAAGCATTCCATATCTTGACTGCGTTCTATACATAAATCCGTAAACAACTAACATCTCCGTACCCATTACCATACCGTTTCTTCCTCATTCTACACACATATAAAACAGTATTCATCCACCGTATTACTACCTCCATCGAGCAGTCACATTGAATATCCAGTCTGCCACGACTGCAATCCGCTACCCTTCTCTCTCTCTTTACACTTCTACATGACATGAAATCGCGTTCACCTCTACATGACATGACATCGCGTTCACCTCTACATGCTAACAAACTAAAAAGCTAAAAGTTAAAAAATGCTCCTCTCTGGTTCCCGCCATCCGTATTTATACTCCCCTCAAAAGATTGTTCTAGAATAATCTTATATCCTCGCCCCAGATGTCTAAAGCTTAAACAAATGTTAAAATCTGTAGTCGAGATCATGCAAAAATAACCCTTTTTTCCCTCTTCAGACGATAAAAGAAATGAATTTATGTCTGCGAAAGTTTTAATCTTTGAAATATTTTAATTACACCTGGATATTTTAAATAAAAGAATAAATTGAAACAAGTAGTTTTTTTTTTCTTTAAGAATGAATAATATTTTAGCAGTTAAATAAAGATTTAAGGGGAATATGATATACCGGGATTTAATAGCGGAATTTAATAGGAATTTAAATAATAAAAGTTTTATTAATGAAAGATGAATAAATTGATCCATTTTTTTTTTATTTTAGGCAATTTGGAATAAATATTAGTATATGAATTAAGATCTTACAGAGATTAATAAACTAGGGTTTTAATTTAATAAGCCGGTATAATATACGGAATATTACTGAAAAAGGAAAATTTACATAAAATACTTTAAACTTGGCGCAAAAATTTAAATTTTGTAATATTATCCCCCCTCCCCAAAGACTTTGTATGAAATTTGTGGTTAATTAACTACAATTTCAGACAACAGACTTGTAATAAATTTGGAAGTTGATTTTTGAGTATTGAAAATTTTAGAGACGTCAGCGAAGAGATGGAAAAGTAAAATTTTGCAATGCAAGTGAAAAAGAAATACTAAGAGCATTTAAATTTAGCTGAGAGAATTTCATTGGTAAAAGAATACAAATAATGGTTACAACATCCCTTACCAATCGTAAGTGCATAGGAAAATATATACACAATAATAAATAAAGAATAAGTATAAATACAATAAGAAATAAATAATAAGAAATAATAAATCTATAGTAATAATTAACAACAAATTCATTTATCTTATGGAAATTTAGTGTATTTCCATTTCTCTTATCACAAACATATTTCCAATCAATTAATGTTTAACACTTTATTTACTTCAAGTAGAATTTTAAGTTCTATTGGCTTAATCAGTTAGTAGGTCATAACACTCCTTTAGCAAAAATAGTGGTACAGTCCTTAAGTAAAAAGTTCACCTGCAATAAATATTTTTTACTAAATTTGTTTCGACTACTCTACCTACTAAAACTCTTTACATTAGGTTTTAATATTATATGTCATCATTAGTAGCTTTTATTTAATAAACAAATTTCTAGTAGTTATTCAACTACCTTTTCACGTTTGTTTATCAACTACTTTTTTGAGCTCCTTTTCCCATTCTAATTGGGACACACCATCTTTTAAGACTTCTCACTTGTTTTAGTAAATATCATAATTTTTCACTTATAAGTTATGTTCTTTTTTCTTTAATAAATAATAACTCTTTCAATAATATAAATAAATAATATAATATTTTCAATTGATAGTCATAATAATAAAATTTTCAACAGTATACTTGAATAATAACAATAATAATACTTAATAACAATATTATATTCTAAGAAAATATCACAGATTGTTTACTTATTGACATGGAAAATAATGGTTGCGGATAAAAATAATACATAGCAATTAATAATTTTCTTATTTTTTACTGATATAAGAAAGTATTTTTGCCAGTCGAAACATTAAAAAAAATAATAATAATTCCAAAGTCCAAATAAATTTAACTCTAAGTATTTAGAATGTGGACTCTCAACCAGTATTTCCTTACAATAATTTATCTCTCTGATACTCTTGATGAATAGACGTGCATTTGATAAACTTAGAATGGTAAAATAAAGAAAATAAATAGGAATAAAAGATAATTTGTTTATGTGCTTAATTTTCTATTGCTACACAATCACTACAAAATCTCATCACAATTATCAATTTTCTAGATTTATACAATTATAATAATATTATCAATTCTTACTATTTTTGTAAACAATTGGTAAAAAATGGAATAAAATAAATATAGTTTATTTTGATATAAACTTGATATAAAATTAAAATATTTATTTTTATTTTTCAACATCAATCTGAAAATTCCCAAAATCAAATACACATCCTATGCCTGCATAGAGTGTCTACCTAATCCCAAAAACTTCCAAACACAAGTAATATCCCCGTGGCCACCAAGGACATACCTGGTAATGTTGAAAACTAATGTAATAAAGATATTTAAAGAATTAAAATTTAATCTATGGTTTTTACTTTAGTTTGAGTTTGTGATGGCAATTGTGGGGGTGATGTTTGTTGTGGTTTTGTTTGTTTTATGGGTTGCTCATGAAACATTCTGAAATCATTTGGTGAAAAATAGGGTCTTAATTTAGAAACATGTACAATAACTGAATTTAGTCCTGTCTCATAATTAAATTTATCTATTTCATAAGTTACTTCAGAAAGTTTATTTATAATTTTATATGGTCCGGAGAAAGTAGGTTCTAATTTTCGAGTGTTAGGATATTTAAATTCTTCATAAATTACAGAATCTTGTATTTTTAATGGATATTCAACAAAATTACTATCATACAGTCTTTTACTTTTAAGATGAAATTCATGAATTCGCGCTTTTGCAATTTTGAATGCTTTACTGACTAGTGGGTAATAATTTTGGATTAAAGGAGATTTATAGGGTAATTGACCATAAAACAAGTAGGCAAGTGGGAATTTAGTTATGGAATGTGGGGTATTATTGTATTCTTGGATGACTTGGTCTAATAATCTTGTCCAAGGTATTTTAGAAGAAGTGGAATTGACTTTACATTTAAGCCTGGTAACTATTGTCTGATTAACGCGCTCTACCTTCCCATTGGTTTGTGGATGGTGTGATGACGTAAAACGCTGTTTAATATGATGTTTTCTGAGGAATTTTTTGAATCTTGGAGACCTAGAGAATCTTGGCTTTATGTCTATCACTAAGTATTTTTTGAAGTGTTTGAACATTAAAATTTGCTTTAAACAGTTTGTATATGCTTCAGTAGTAACATTTTTAGAAGGAAAACCCCAAACAAATTTAGTTGCGTGATCTATTATTATGTGTAAGAATTTTTTTGTTGAGTTGTAATAGTTAAATCCACCCACAGTATCAATAGAAAGACATTCAAAAGGTTGATCTGTGGCTGGCATAGCTTGTAAAAAGCCAAATCTTTTTTGTTTTGGTTTTTTATTTTTTTGACAGGTGTCGCAATGTTTAACAAATTGTGTTATGTTTATAGTCATATTAGGCCAATAATAGTTAGGGGATATTAAGTTAAGCATTTTTTGGATTCCTAAATGTCCAAAATTATCATGAGCAATATGAAGTAATTTTTCCTCAATACATTGGTACAACTATTTTTTTGAATCCCTTTCTCTGAATTATAATAATCCCATTTTCTTTTTTATATTTCTTATCACAGAGATTATCCTTGTTTTGCATCTGTATGATTTCTTTTCTGTCCAACAATAAACTTATATGTTGATTGAAGTAAGCAACAGGATTTCGAGACAACATGTCTGCTTCGACATTTGCTGAACCCCTCTCATACTTAATCTCGTAATCAAACATGCTAAGTTTAAGTGACCACCTAAAAAGTCTACCTCTTAAGTTCTTAACGCTCTTTAACCATACTAGAGATGCGTGATCGGTATGGATTGTAAATTTGACTCCATGGAAATAGTGATACAATTTATCAAGAGTATCTATAATTGTTAACCACTCTAGCTCGGTTATAAAATAGTTTTGTTCATCACTCTTTAAAATTCTAGAATGGTAAGCAATAGGATGCAAGAAATTATCTTTATCAGGTTGTTTTAGAACTGCACCCACCGCTACCTCAGAGGCATCTACAAACATATGGAGGGGCAATTTTGGGTCATAAATTTTGAGGATTGGTTTTGCAATTAAGGCATTTTTTGTTTTTCAAAAGAGTCCTGAAATTCTGAGTTCCATTCCCATATTGTGTTTTTTCTAAGTAATTTATTAAGGGGGTATCTAATTTCAGCATAGTTGTCTATGAATTTATGGTATACATTAATAGAACCTAAAAAAAGTTGCAATTCTTCAACATTAGAGGAGGGTATTAATTTTTTAATGGTCTCAATATTTGCATTAGCTGGAGTTAAAGTCCCATTGATGACTTCGTAGCCTAAGAAATTAATTTTATTTTGGCTTAATTTACATTTAGAAAGTTTAAGTTTAATATTTTCTAATTTACAGATTTCAAAGATTTGAGTTAAGTGTTTTAAGTGTTCTTCTAGAGAGGAGGAGAAAACTATAATATCATCAAAATAGTGACACGCGAAATCTATTTTATATTTATTAAGGATCCTTCTAATAGTTTTATTGAATATTGGGGGCCCTGTCTTTATGCCGAACGGAAGAACTAGCCATTCGAAGAGGCCAAAGTTGCTAGCAAAACGGACCACCATATCCAAAGATCTGTTGATCGAATTCGGTGGCCAGATATGCCCGGACGTTTGATGTTTTATGCGGAGAGGGCCCCATCATGTTGAAACCACACACGGTATGCATGTCGGAGAGGCAGCTCTTCATACCAGTCACGTATCGTGTTTTGTAGCAGATGCAGGTAACGATCGCAGTTAAGGTTCCATCGTAGAAGATGGGTCCAACAAACTGGGTTCCCCATATACGGCACCACACATGTGCAGGAGATGTGCAGGTTTTCCAGAGACCAGTAATGCACATTGTGCACGTTCACAATGCCACCCCGAATAAACATTGACTCATCTGTCCACAGAATGTCACAAAGGAACGACGGATTTTCCTATAAGGTGTTGAGCATGAAATTACTATAATCAAATCGTCGTGCTTGGTCACCCAGCATCAATGATTGCACTAATGTCGGATGGTATGGATGCGCATCATGTGTAGGTAACAAATGTCAGACATGCTGAACACATGCCTCACTTATTTCCACCATGCTCAGTTGTGGAATTAAAAGGGCGAAACCCAGACCCTCTTCCGGTGTCACTCGATTATTACACCTATCCCGTCTACTTGTTCTGGGCCGTGGTGAAACAGAACCGGTCTCTCAAAGATGGTGCAGTGGATTAGTTATAGTTTCATGCGTTGGATGTAGATCCTTAGGGAAACGTTCTGAATAAACACTCGCAGCCTCTCTGGCATTCCTTTGACATTCACCACAAATAAGTATCATTTTGGCATATTGCATGTATGCGTAGCTTGTCATCACGATCTCAGCGCTGGCTAGCATGTCCACTGCTAGAAGACTCATGTTTTATCCCGAACGTGTGGAGCTGCGGTACTATTGTAATTTGTATAATCACAGTTTTCATGCTCGTTATCGCTCGACTGGTCGTTTCCATGCCGCTGCCATTTATCTAGTCCTTAGTGAGTATGTTTTATTATTTTCCGGTTGTCGATTCTATCTACTTTGACGTTTGAATGCTGTTCGACCCATAAAAGTATTAAATAACACCTTTAACAGTATCTCTAGTAGATTCCGGCATGTGATGTATTCATTTTTTACAGTAGATCGTTTTTTGATATCATAATAAATTGATATTTATCTGTTTAATTTCAATATTTCATTCTTAGCTTTGTATACGACCCATAAAAGTCAGCTTAAATTTTTAAATGAAATAACCCTCTTTGGTGTTACCCCAATTTGGCGATAACGGCTAAAGGTGAATTTGCCGTAAAAAGGACATTGCACCCTAATTTCGATCTCGAATTGCTTTAATTCATCTTTTAACTGATCCCTCATTGAAAGAGAAAATCATGTGAAAAAATCTCAAATTTTAAAATTTAATAACTGTGTCAATTTTTGTAGTACAGGTGTCAAACGTTTTGTGTTATATCTGTTACGATATGTGTAAACTTTTACTAAATATAACTATAGGGACTGGGGACCGTATAAAAAGTTAGATTTCGTAATTTTTATAACATTGATTTTTTACTTTAAATAATGTCACAACTTGAATATTTATCTCATTTGAAGCATTTTTGTAATTGGAACTATATGTCTACGACCAACGGTTGAGAAATTAAAGGTCGGCGATAGATAACATATTGCACCCTGTATAATGGAAATGAACAAAATAAAATCTAAACGCGGAATTATTCCATTGCAACGGGATGGAAAATCTAATTTAAAGTTGCTCAAGTGATATTTAACTGAAATGTCACATTTTTTCTTAAATTAGTTTTTAATATTCTTAATTGTTATATCGCTTGATTGGTTATTGCGCGTCTAAAAACAACGACGAGTGTTACAAAGGTGCTTGCGCGAAATTTGTTAATTAACCATAAATGGTAAAAATAATTTTAAAATGCCATAAACATACATGCCAACTTCCGGCTTTTTAAAAATCAAACAATTATACTTCCAACCTGAAATTTATTTAATTAACGAAATTAAGTATATTTCAAACGACTATCTCATTTAATTTCAGACACTTCTAATTAAACAAATTTTCTGGTTCAAAGTATGTTTTCTTAATTTTAAAAAAATTCGGGGGCTGGCAACTCTGCATTAAATCAAATTTAGTAATTAGTTTAATACGTAGCACATGTAAAACCTTTCTGAATCCTAATTAGTGTATTAACAATTTGGGGCAGTGTCGCAAGCGCTGCGCCGCAAATTTTCCCCACTAAATTTTAATAGTATTTTTCGCCTTATAATATTTCATAAATTCTGTCATTAAATAAGCTGATGAATACTATAAAAATATAGTGGTAGCAATTAGCTATTTGTGGCGAAACGCTTTCATTTCCTCCTTAAGAGTATCCTTGTGTTAAAATTTTATTTTCTCTGGTTTTAGTATTTTTTTACTAAAATGTATCTTTCCATAAATAATTGCTTTTTAGACAAAAATATTTTAATAACTATGAAATTTTGTTTTAAAAATTTAATAGTTAAAACTTAAACTTATTAATTTTTGTTATAACTCATGAATCACTTGCCTGATTTTATTACTTGTTTTAGTATTTTATGCAGGAAAGTTTTCTTATAAAAATATTACTTAAAAAACTTATAATAAATTTTAAAAAGTGAAAAAAGAGAGGATTTTCGACAGCGATTTTTCGTCAAGAAAAATGCTTTTAAAATGTTCACGTAAAATTAAAAATCTTAAAGTAAATTTATTAAAACTTAACGTAAAACTCTGCTGAGAATGTCATGCATGTGTATTGCTAGATAATTTAGATACGGGCAAGTAGCCATATTTGAACCGCCACTTTAAGTGAACCGCTGCAATTCAGATGTTAATTACAGAAAGGGACGTCAACTACCGCTAAAATACTACTCATCAGAATGACGTCATCTATGATTAGAAGAAGCATCCGCCTTCCACGTGGTGTTTTAAGACAATTTTTAAAAAATCTCAAATTAACTGTTTTAATCAATTTTTTTTCCTGCTGTACGTAAGAGAGTAATTTAACACTAAGGTACGTTGTTATGCTTTCATATACATATTTAACTGCATGTGTTTACTGCGCATATTTTTCTTGTTTGCTTTCGTTTTTGTTCGTAGTCTTCAAATTATCTGATTTAAAAAATGGCGTAGTTGCCTTAATTGGAATAATTTCAGTTGCTCAAATTGGACCAGATATACGATCATACATTTTAAAAGTACAGTAGAACTCCGCTAATCCGAACTAATTAGGACCGGTGCCTGTTCGGATTACCCGAAATTCCGATAAAAATAGGAAAGAAAAAAATGTGTGCTAAAAACAATGTAAGTTATAAATACTGGGAAAAACAGTAAACATCCTCTAAGGTCCGGCATGCTGGATAATCTGGCACGGCTTTAGGGAAAAAATAGTATTCCTCGTTTAATCACTTCTGATGCTTATAATAACCAATGGAAGCTCAGAATGAGAAATTCCGTAACAAGCCATAACAAAAGTTTCAAAATCGCGAATCTATAAACAGCTCTGTCACCACGTTGACTATGAGGCGGGGGGGGGGGGTAGAAAAGACATTCTGTAGTTAATTTTCGAAATAAAACTATTGAAAGGAAAGATAAATTATTATCATCTGAATTAAATACTTTTTACATTTTAGAAAAGTATTTTATAGTTATTGCAATAGAAGGAACTAATAATCAGATTTTTCTAAGATGGCTTACGAGTAGGCTTACAGTGCACGATTTCATTTTATATTCGTGTACATATATTGTACTTTTATATTATGGAGTATTTTTTTATTCTATGCAAGCTGTTTAAAGAATAAAAAACATGCTTTCCTGTCATTTTTTTATTTAATTCTAACTTCTACACGTTTTTCCAGATATTCATCCTGTAATCCGACATGCTTCAAGTCCAGAACGAAAATAAAGTAATAATAAATCAAATCGAAAATAAAATCGGTTCGGATAAGCCGGAATTTCGGATTAGCGGGGCTCGGATTACCGGGGTTCTACTGTATGGAATGAATTTCGAAACCTGTACGCTTTCCACAATATTGTCTTTATTTTTTAATACAGTGATCTCTCACTTATGCGCGACAAAAGGGGGCAATGAAATTTTCTCGCAACAGTGAGATTTGCGTATAAGTGAAAAACCATAAATAAGCTTAAACGCGAAATGTTAACATAACTAATACTCAGTGGCGTGGCGTCCGGTCATCGCTGGATGCGGCGATGACCAAGCAATATTTTAAAACTCTTAATAAGCTTTTAAAACTCTACGATCCAGTTTTAGCAGAACATTTGGAGTTCATGTATAAATGAAGATAAGATTTAAAGTTTCTTTTTTGAACATTCAACCATTGAATTTTAGAGTTAATAATTTTTCACCACAAACTTAAATAATTGCGATGACCACCGAAAATTTTCACGCCACGCCACTGCTAATACTAACAGTACACTACTAATATACTAATTAAGCAGGACGGTCGTTCTGCCAAGCCAAGCTAAAAAAAATGCTAACTTCGCCAAACAAACAAACGCCAAGAATAACGGCAAGATACCGTAACTGCTTATTATACTGAAGACAACTTCTCCATGTTAAATCGACCAAACATGGCAGCGTAAAATTCTCCATATCAAAAGAACAAGTCATCGCAGAAAAATAAAACCAAAACCAGAAGGACTTAATGAAAAAGATCTTCAATTTGAGATCAAATTCATCCTCATAAATTAATTATAAACAGAGACATAGATTTTTTAAAATAACGTCGATATACTGAAAATGACCGATTTTTTTCTTCGTCACACCTTATGTTTAAATCGAGGTAGAGACTTAAATAATGGACAAAAAAAAAGTAAGAATTGCATTTTTGGACAGATATTTACTCAATCTACGTGCTTTTATAAAACTCAGCTTTAAAAACATAAATTTTCTATTCATAATTAGCGAAAATCTGTTAATTAATTCTAAAGTTTACAAGTTATGCCAAACAGCGATAAACCCGCCAAAATATTTTAGAAATCTTATACTATTCTTTTATATTATCTTTTGCATTGATTTCATCGAAGAAAACTATGGCCGAGATCCAGATAGATTTTGCGCTGTTAGCGAAATGTGTTTGACCAATCAGAAGCCAGCATGTTTGAGAATTTTCGCTGTTTTTGGATCCCGGCCTATGTCATAAAAGTTTTGAGTCATTTTCTTAGTGCCATGGATGAAGATGATTGTAGAAATCTAGGCTGGGATCCAGATAGATTTTTCGCTGTTAGCGAAACGAGATTCACCAATCAATAGCCTGCATTTCTGCAAACAACGAAAAGTTCTCAAAAATGCAGGCTTCAGATTGATGAATCTCGTTTCGCTAACAGCGAAAAATCTATCTTGATTGCGGCCAATTATGTTGAACAAAATATTGCATTTCCACATTCAGGAAGGGTATTGATGTCATAACAAGAATACATATTCGAAACTATTTAAGGCATTGATTCTGAACTCCTTTGCTATACATTTCGACATTAAAGAAGTTGTTTCCATAGTAACAGTACTTTTCTCTATTACTCACTCTAAAACACAAATATCGAAATTTAACCAATAGCGCTAAGAAACAACACCATAACAGAGAGCCTTTATACATAAGAGTGGTGATATATGCGCAGGAAGCATGCTCATTTCACGTTTTTGTCGAAAGTACGGCAATCCATTTTCTTGAATAGAGGATATTCGAGGCTAACGAGAAAGACAGACTACCGCGGTGGGTCCGATTCTTCTTTTTTTACAGGCCGCTGGAGTCACGTGATACTGTTTTCGCACACCTTCATTGGTGCATTCGAGCATCATGTGACTCCAGCGGTCTGTAAAAAAAGAGGAATCGGACCCACCGCGGTAGCCTGTCTTTCTCGTTAGCCTCGGAGGATATTCTATCTACATTATGATCACGTGGTCAAGGCAAGAACGTCTAGCGTAAAGAAGGGAAGGCTCCGTCGACGTAATGCAAATCCCCGCTAGCCAATGAAACAGTTCATAGAAGAAAGCAGTAGTAGTTTCCTGTTTCCCTTCTTATCAGTTAGCAGTTCTTTGAGTAAATTACCGGTACCGCGTGACTTTTTCAGCCTCGAACCCATATTTGGAATATCCTCCATTAGATGATACACGCATGGACGAGCTCTATTAGACTAGGGAAATAATTCAACATGCATTAGCCTGACGATAATGACACGCTCGCAAAGACCTTCAACGATTTGTTTTATCACTTTTACTAATAAACTTTTATTGGCCGTATGTCGCTACTTCGTTATAGAGACACACTTGTTCCTAATGGAGGCTATTCCATCTGCGTTTTGATCACGTGATCAAGGAAAAAACGTCTAGCGTAAAGAAGGGAAGGCTCCGTAGACGTATAATGTAAATCCACGCTAGCCAATGAAACAGTTCATCAGACAAAGAAGTAGTATCTTCCCTTCTTATCAGTTAGAAGTTCCTTGGGTAAATTACCGATATCACGTGACGTTTTTCAGCCTCGAACCCATATTTGGAATATCCTCCATTAGATCTCGGCCTTAATGTCTCAAAATACGGAGTTTGCTTTCTGTACTATTCCTGAGCTCAGTTATAGCCAAAGTACAGCGCCTAGAAGATACAGTGTGGACAACGGCTATTTCTATAATGCTTTAAAAAGTGCTAAAAACTTGTATCCCATAAATCTCCAACAATGCTCAGCGGCAATATGCTGATACGAGCGCCATCTCGAAACTCTTTTCAATATAAACCCTGTGTTTTCAAAAATTATAGAATGTTAAATATCGGAAACTATAAATATAAGATATTTTAGTCTGTTATAAGCTAATTTAGTTAAGGAATGACGTGAAATAGGTTAAAGAGTCTCTTTTAGAATGACTATCGGTTTTAAATCACTACGATGGCGCTACGATCGACATCTTGTTATTCAGCATCATTGTATATGTACATTTATGGGATTTAATTTTTTAGCACTATTTTGTAGCCGTTTTCCACACTGTATCTTCTAGGCACTGTAGCCAAAGACTTTTAAGATACATAGACCGGCAATTCCCATTCAAAAGTATGCGAACTCATGGCAGCCATCTGAAGTAAATTGAAACACCTGAACCGCGAAGTTTGTACGTCAGCTGTGGTTATTTACTATTAAGTGCTATGGCTAAAATGAGCTTAAAAATTAATTTTTATCAATATATATGAAGTTTATGGCATATTTGTTTTCATGAAGCTATTTTTTATATCTAAATATGCGTTATAAATATTGAATTTTCAGTAATAAAGTTAAATAAAGTGATTTATTAATAATTTTATGGATGGCATGTTTGGAAAAGAGTATCGAATTATAACATGCCTTATAAACTTAAATAAAGGCGAAATTTATATGGAAACATATAGTTAAAGATTAAAATTCCACTTTTTTTTAGTTTGACTTACAAAAGTAACTGGTAGGGAAGTTCAGATTAAAGGTAGCAACTGTAACATAATATAGCAATTTACAAAATATTAAATTACTTGTAAAGAAATCTACGTTTTTAAACTAATTATTGAAATACTTACTTGCTATACGAAAAGACAAAAAAATTGATGAATAATAAGGTTTTTTTTTTTTTTTAAGGCCTAAATGAAATAGGGTAGACTAATACTTAATGATCCGCAATGAAAAAATACGCTGATTAAAGCATTTTCTTAGGTAAATTAAAATATAAAGCATATATACTGCCGTACAACAGCTGTGATCAAAAATCCTCAGTTAAATTGACAGTTTGCAGGTCTATGTATTTTAAAAGTCTTTGGTTATAGCGTCTAGAAATATAGGCCGTGATCCAGGTACATTTTTGCAAACAGTGAAAAATTAGCAAAAATCCGGACTTCTGA
This sequence comes from Maratus speciosus, assembly GCA_963932465.1. NCBI lineage: Eukaryota > Metazoa > Arthropoda > Arachnida > Araneae > Salticidae > Maratus > Maratus speciosus. The sequence goes on from OZ010786.1 coordinate 23,035,819, forward strand.
TTGGTCAACCTCGTTGTGATAACAGAGAAAAATCTACCTAGATCACAGTCATGTTGTGGAAACCGGCTATTCCAGTAATGCTTTAAAAAGTGCTAAAAATTGAATCCCATAAATACAGCGCCTAGAATACCTAGTGTGGAAATATACTATCCAAACAGTGCTGAAAATTTGTATGCCTTAAATGTGCGACGAAACTGCTAAAATCTCAAGTGTCGAACGCAGCAACATCTGCTGTATTTTCGTATTACTAGTATTACATTGTATAGACTAGCAATTTCTTGCAGTTATAGAAAATATCCTGAAGATGACGCTGCGATCTGCATATTGCAGCAGTATCATTGCACATTTAAGGGATACAATATTTTAGCGCTTTTTTAAGTATTACAGGGATAGCCGATTTCCACACTATATATTCTAGGCGCTATACCATAAATATTGAAAAATACTGAATGACAAATGTCGATAGCAGCAACATTTTCTCAAAGATTTTTAAGATACGTAGACCGGCAAACTGTCAGTTTAACTGAGGATTTTTGATCACAGCTGTTGTACGGTGGTTTATATGTTTTATATTTTAATTTTCCTAAGAAAATGCTTTTATTAGCGTATTTTTTCATTGCGGTTCATTAATTATTAGTCTACCATATTTCATTTAGGCCTTTTAAAAAAAATACCTTATTATTCATCGATTTTTTTTTTGTTTTTTTTGTATAGCATGTAAGTATTTCAAAAAACATCCTCCAAGGATAAAAATATAGTGTTACTTTCGTTAATATGCATTTTTTTAATTACCTTTTTGCATAAAAATTAGTTTAAAAAAAGTAAATTTCTTTACAAGTAATTAAAAATTTTGTAAATTACTATATTATGTTACAGTTGCTACCTTTAATCTAAACTTCCTTTCCAGTTACTTTTGTAAGTCAAACTAAAAAAAAAAAGGTGAAATTATAATCTTTAACAATCTGGTTCCGTATAAATTTCGCCTTTCTTTAGGTTTAAGACTGTTAAAACTAGATACTCTTTTTTAAACATACCATCCATAAAAGTATTAATAAATCGCCTTTTTTAACTTTATTTCTGAAAATTCAATATTTATAACGCATATTTAGATATAAAAAATAACTTCATGTTAAAAAATATTACATAAACATCATATATATTGATAAAAAATAATTTTTAAGCTCATTCTAGCCATAGCACTTTATGGTAAATAACCACATCTGACGTACAAACTTCGCGGTTCAGGTGTTTCAATTTACTTCAGATGGCTGCCATGATTGCGCATGCTTTTGAATGGGAATTGCAGGTCTATGTATCTTAAAAGTCTTTGCATTTTCTAGATCTTCTCTGAGCAAAACGTTTTCTCAATTGATTTCTTTTGGAATAGTTACGTTGGAAATAACATATGTCGCTGTAATCGACATTCGTCGTTCAGCCTCGTTCAACATTTATGGGATACAATTTTTTAGCCCCTTTTTAATAAGCCGATTTTTAAACTATATCTTCCAGAAACTATAGCTCTGTTATATCGTCTAGATTATATATTGTAGAAAGTGACTATCCCAGCAATACTTAAAAAAGCGCGGAAATATTGAGTCCCTTAAATGCACAACGATGTTGAATTCCAAACAGACATTTGCATCGACATCTGCAGGATATTTTTGAAAGAAGAGACACGTGTAATGCACCGCACACTGTTAAAAATATTGTGAAAAATTACCTCTGTTTTTCAAGGCTATCTATTTCCTGACCAATGAGAACGCTTCTTAGGTGTTTATGTAGTGTTCTCATTGGTCAGAAAATAGAGAGCCTTTAAAAACAGAGGTAATTTTTCACGATATTTTTAACAGTGCGCTATAGCATCTAGAAAAAATAATGTGAAAATTTGCTATCCAAGAAGCGCTAAAAAGTTGTATTCCTTAAATGTGCACTGACGCTGAAAGCCAGGGAGCTAATCGCAGCGACATCTGCGATATATTTTCGAATTTCAAAGTAAACATCGTATAATTACTGCGGGTTTGACGCCAAGCACACAGGTCAGATGTATGTTAATAAAATGTAAAAAAAAAAAGAAAAAAAAATGTTACAGCGTCTAGACCAAATCGTCTTGGAGTTTTGTGAAATATCCTGCAGATTTGGCTGTGATCGACTCGTTGGATTTCAGCATAGTTTGAAATTTAAGAGATCCATCCAATGTTTTAGCACTTTTTTTAAGTATTACTGGGATAGCCCATTCCCACACTATATATTATAGACGCTGTAGCATCGCAGTAGTATAGCGACTAGAATGCACAGTGTGGAAATCGGCTAACCCTGTAATACTTAAAAAAAACGCTAAAATATAGTATCCCATAAATGTGCAATGATGATATTTTTTAGAACTGCAAGACATTGCTAGTCTATACAATGTAATATTAGTAATACGTAAATCCCGCAGATGTCGCTGCGATCGACACTTGATTTTTTAGCAGTATCGTCGCACATTTAAGGGATACAAATTTTTAGCACTGTTTGGATAGCATATTTCCACACTAGGTATTCTAGATGTTGTAGCAGTAGTCAGTGATTTTCGTTTGCCTCGGAGTATATACGAGGCTAACGAGAAAGACAGGCTACCTCGGTGGGTCCGATTCATCTTTTTTACAGACCGCTAGAGTCAACGTGATGCTCTTTTCGCACAACTTCATTGGTGCATTCGAGCATCACGTGACTCCAGCGGTCTGTAAAAAAAGAACAATTGGACCCACCGCGGTAGCCTGTCTTTTTCGTTAACCTCGGAGTAGATATATCTGACGTCATTTGAAGATGTTCATAAACTGTGATCAACGACATACAAGGCGATCTCATCACGTCACATGGAGTTGATTATCTGTAAACGGCAATAACCACAAAAAAATCGACGCGCCGCTTTGTAAGAAGATTTTGTGTAAAAATGATCCAACTCCGTGTGACTTTTAAACGTCATGAACTGGCCTATTATGTCATTGATCGCGCTAACACCCTCTCTCCTGTATCCGCCATATATAGCGGAATCTTGCACTGGAGACTGCTAAATGGGCTGCTATCGGTCAAAATCAAGAGAGAAAAGGGCAGAAGAGAGGGAAAGAACATTTTTTGGTATCTAGTTTTTCACACGGGAAGATTGACATGTCTGCTCCTCTCCTTTCATAGCTTTATTGTGGTGAAATAAGCCAACGTTCCCTAGATATTTGAGAAAGTTTTGACACGCGTCACGAAAACATCACACAAAGCAAAGAAAGAAAATCATTCATTGGCTCGCGGATATGAACGAGACAATGAATGATTTTTCTTCTTTGTTTTTCCTGCTTTGTGTGACGTTTTCCTGACGTGTGTCAAGGCTTTCTCGAATATTTACAGGGCGTCGAATAGGCCGGGATCAAGATAGATTTTTCGCTATTAGCGAGATGAGATTGATCAACCAGAAGCCTGTATTTTAGCGAACTTTTTTATGTTTGCAGTAAACACGGAAAGGCCTGTAAGGATGGAGGCTACTGATTGGTCAATCTAATTTTACAAACAGAAAAAAAATATCTGGATCCCGGACATTAACTTTGGTTGGTTAAGACGATTTTGAATAAAATCAAATCAGGAAGCCGATGTTTGAGTTTAATCGAAATCTTCCACGTCTATTACTGAAAACTGACTTTTGACAAAAACTTGAATATGAGTACACGACTTGTGCATACACTGTTAAAAATACTGTGAAAAATTACCTCTGTTTTTAAAGGCTATCTATTTTCTGACCAATGAGAACGATCCATAGGCGTTTGTGTAGCGTTCTCATTGTTCAGAAAATAGATAGCCTTTATAAACACAGGTAATTTTTCACGATATTTTTAACAGTGTATGCCACCACTCTTACATATAAATATTCTCTGTTATGAGCATGATTCTAAGCGCAGTTGGTTAAATTTGAGTATCTAGGTATTAGAGAAAGCAATAGTGGTCCACCGTGGCTGAGTTGATAGGACACCACGCCGCTAATCGGTTGAGAGCGTAGGTGGGGTCGGGTTCGAATTCCGCCATGATCCCCACGTGATCTGATGTATGTGTTCAATAAAACAAACAAACAAGCAATAGTGAAAGGTACAGTTGCCATGGAAACAACGATTTCTTTAATTCGTATAGAAAATTAATGAATAGTTGTAAATGACTCAAGTTTAAAATGTAAGCAAATGCTCTAGAAATATCAATGGCTCCCATCTAGTATTTCACAAAAGTAATTTAATAGATTCACATGATGTATAACTTAATGCAACTCTTAGCTAATGAAAATTCTGCAACAAGACTTATGTAGGTAGATCTTTTGAATGAATAATTCAGAATTCTGAGAACAAAATGAAGTTCTTGAGCGCCCTTCCTCACCCCTCATCCCCTCAATAAAGGAAATACGATAGAAAGATATAAGTATTTGGATAAATTCAGTATGTCTGTGATCTTTTGTCAGAGTTTAGAAAAGCTGTCTGGGTATTAAAAAATCATAAAACAAATTTCACGAACGATAAGACTATAGATTTCAGGCAATTTTTAACCGGAAAAAAATTAATTCTAATGTATATGCGGCTTTAATAATAGACTATTAATGATAAACAATTTAGGGGAATTTTTATATGAAATTATATTATTACATTTATGCAAATAGGTATTGATAAACAGACTTGAGTAAATTTACTTATTTATTCTTTCTTCTCAATAACATGATCTAAATGAAGATGAAGTTATATGTACAGTTTATATCTTTAAATTTTTAGATTTTTTTTATCAAAAATGTTTCCTCGTTATGTTTAGAATTGCTAGAGGTAGAGATCTTTAAACAGATCTTCGATTCTTTAGATGCCTGCGGGGCTGCATTCTCGGATTAGCCGTAGGTATTTGTAAAGGTAAATTTATTTTGCAAAAAAGTCAGCAAAAAAAGTTAGAACAAATTAACTGACAGACTAACAGTAAATATATTTTTTTATTTCGACTCTATCTGTTTTTTACTAAATTTTCATCCTTCATAGAATATTTTAAGGCGATATAAATTGAGAAAGGCTGACACTTTGAAAGAAGAAATTGACTTTCCTTAATTTTAAATTATTAATTACTCTACAAAATGAATGATAGGTAAACAAAATGCATACTATTGTATTTGCTCCCTGCTTATAAAGGCTATACAAGGGCTAATTTTAGCGAGTAGAATTATGTCAATTATATATAATCTGTTTTATTAAAAAAAAGAACTGATATCTACTAAAAAACAACTTTTCAAAAGTAAAAAAAAAAAAAGAAGGTGAAAGTTGTGGCTAAAAAATAGTGTGATATCAAATTTCCAAGCTTATATTATGGTACTTATTTAACATTTTTTATTAAAAATTTACCATATGTAATTCGAGTACCTAAGTGTGCGTTGACAGAAAGCCTTTTCGCCTTTACTAAATACATAATAACGCGTTTCTGTAAATTATTTTTTTTAATTATGCATGATGGGCTTGGCGGCCATCTTTCCATATTTTAAACAAATTTCTAAGCACACAAGCTCGTAATATGTTTGCATTATTAAGAATTTCGAACTTCTAGTTTTAGCTACAGACAGATAAGTTAAGAAAGTCTTTTATTTTGAAAAAAAAATATTTTTACTGCTTTAACTAATTAATTAACCCCCCTCCGAAAAAAAAAGAATTAAAAGATGAAACCTGAAGTTTTTTCAGCCTTTTTTTAAGACACAAATTTCTAGGCACACATTTCCATAAATTAAAAGCATAAAATGTTTGCTTTAGCAGCAATTTCGTACTTCCGATCTTAACGACGTACTTGTGTGCTTAGAAATTTGTGTAAAATATGGAAAGATGGCCGTCAAGCCCATCATGCATAATTAAAAAAAATTATTTTCAGAAACATGTTATGATGTATTTAGTAAAGGAGAAAAGGCTTTCTGTCAACGCATACTTAGGTACTCTAATTACATATGGTAAATTTTTAATAAAAAATGTTAAATAAGTACCGTAATATAAGCTTGGAAATTTGATATCACATTATTTTTTAGCCACAACTTTCAACATTTTTCTTTTCTTTCTTTCTTTTTCTTTTTCTTTTTTTTTTCTTTTTTTTTTTTTTTTTTGCTTGGCTTATTTTTACTTTTGAAAAGTTGTTTTTTAGTCGATAAATAAATACGCACATAATTTCCAAGAATGTAAATATTCAAAGTTGTTACATATGTATCAAACTTTTGTTAAATTACATTTTCTTTACAAATAAGTCATCAATAAAGGTTTGTTTTTGTTTTCGGGAACTAAAATACGGAAATGATCAGCTTACGCTGTTTTTGATTTAAAGCATTTTTCATCAATTTTTTTATGGTATTCATTTTCGAAGAAAGCGAACAGTTCGCATGTTTTGCCATTTATACACTGCACAGTACGTAACGCAAACCTACAGTTTTTTCCGTGAACAGTGCCTACCGTCCACACCCATTGGCTGCGACTTTTAGTGACGTCAACATTTTCGTATGTAACCGTTCTCCCCTTTCGATTTCAATCACAAGCGAAAAAGAATGCGTTCTTGGAAGAATCCGAACATTGGATTAAGGGCGTGTGAATGCATTCCAAGAGACAGAACAGGTAGGATACATTCTTGCGACAAGCAAAGCGTGGCGAAGAAACTAAACTTTACTAAAACTTGAATTTTTCTTCGCGCATAACTGAAAGGTGCATTTAAGGTTTCGCGTATAAATGAATAAGTAGTAGAACTATTTTCCTATTTCGCTGGCTGGGCTCGCGGATAAACCGCGCATAAGGGAAAAACGCATATAAGTGAGAGATCACTGTATTTTATAATGGATTACTATCTCGATGCAGGTTTTTTTAATATATATATATATATTGTATCTGGATCGGATCAATTTCTTTATACAGTTTAGGCCTACATAAACATAAAAAAAATGTCCTTACAGGCATGTTTTTAAATGTCATCATTTTGCAGGTGCTTCTGCGCTTTTTCCATAGGATATAGGCACTTCAGATAGATCCGTCGATTCTCCTGCTAGTTGGATTCGGAGTCGGAGTCAGTAATCCTGAAACTTTGTAAAACTAAATAGGGGAAAAATGATGAAAACCACGCAAACATACAGAAAAACATGAGTGAAAGCAAAAGTTGTTAAATATATTGGAAACGAAAAGGAAAGAGTAAGTTGTCATCAGTCAGCAAGTAAGATCAATCAGCAAGAAAGCTGCAGCTACAAAACTCCCAAAAAAGCCAAAGAATCATTGGAAATGTTATCTCCCTTGGAAAAATCAGTTAAGTCAAAGCGCAGAGGGAGCCAGGAAAGAGCTGTGTTAACATCTTTGCCATATAAAGTAAACCTTGAAATGAAATAAACGGTCAAGTGCAAGTTTTACTCGCGCATAGAGGGTTCAGTACAATAATATATGAATTAATAAGTGCATTATTAAAAAACCGTTTCTAAAAGAATACTAAGACTTTGTAAAGACTATACAACGTAGGGTTGGGTATAGCTGTATATACTAGAAAAGTATAAATGGATATACCATGAAATTTCAAAAAGATATGGAACCTAAATAATATCAAATATAGCTATTCTATATAAATCTTTTTTAAATCGTATTCTAATCTATTTAAAATGAACTTAATTCGGTACTTACAATAAAAGTTGTGCATATTTAATTTGGCATTTCAAAAATCTAAATTCAGCGTAGTAATAATCTTTTCTTTTTACAGTGTAACTAAAGCAAAACTCTTGTTCAAAATTGAAACTTAGCATTGTGCTAAGCGCGCTTTGATAGGACGCCGCAAAGTTGCAATGCCGCTTTGGTCCGTGCCGAGTTTTTCTGTATAGCCTTTTAGTTAACCTTTAAAGACATGGTAGGTGTTTTGAGAGAGACACTCAATGTAAACGAGTCGCGAATCCCATAGTATTTATGTGATTAATTCTAATTAAATTAGTCTATTTCTAACAATTTGACGTTTATTGCTTTTATACTGTTACTGGGCATTGCATTACTCAAATATATCCTTAAAATTTGTTATCTAGGCTTTAAAAGTGGATGGAGCATAGAGTACGCTACCGCTGTCATTATGTATGTCCAAACCGTCCGTGTCTTTAAGGATTGATATCTCGGCGAATTACCGACGATTTCTTTCGAAAATTATGATCAACAATGCTTTTATACTTCTACGATAGGCCCCTCCAGCGCCGCTCAACACGTTTGCTGAATGCCCGTAAATCGAATTTTTGTGTGTAACGGAAAAAGACGATTTTCTCAAAAACTATGTGACCTAGGGTAATCGCTATAATTTTCCCGCAAGTTTTAAATTAACGTCTACTACCTGTAATATTTTCATAATTTTAGTTTCAGTAGATTCGGAATTAGATGGGGTGGGGGGCCTATCATTGTACTACATTTTCGACGTTAACTTTGAAAATATAATACCTAAAATTAAATTAAATGTATTTTTGAGTTCAGCGTTACGAAAGCTTTCACACGATACCCCACACGATATACAAAGAAAACATTTTTTTTTTTACAAGTAATTTAATTAGCCTCTCTACGTTTTCCCTAAATATATTTAAGAATATTTATTAATCTGTAAATATGTGGGTTAATACACTGCAAATAGAGGCGTCTTAAATTTAGACACATATGTGACTGAAAAAGAATTTTAGACACTTAAGTGTCTTAATCTGAAAATTAAGACATTATAGATGTCTTAATTTAAGATACATAAGTGTCTTAGTATGATCATGGTGTAAATAAACTGAGAATAGTGTCTAAAATATCCGCAAACGTCTTATTTTAAGACACTTCGTTGCTTCAAACGTGTCTTAATTTAAGACGTTTTGATTCTTCCGACGCAATAACCACCAGGGGGCACTGGGGCACTGCCAGTCGCGCATGCGTTTTAGATGTCTTCGTTCAAAGTTGGTATACGTTGCAATTCAAACGAAGTTTGTTTTTTTGTACGCGTGTATTTTAATTCGTTTTTCGCGGAATGTGAAGTTCTGTGATTTAAATTCGTATTCACTTGGATTATTTATTTATTGAATACATGCATCTGACGTGTGTGCTTGACATCAAATGTCTCTTAGAAGCTGTTGTCCATATAAGGGCGGGATAGACACAGAACAGAAGTAGACGACGCTTGAAGATTACACCCGGAAATTCTACAAAGCGTGTGCAATGGACTTAGTGTTAATTCGTATTAATTTATATCAATAATATTGTGTTATTCATCTTCGTCCTGTCGAAGCTAGCAAAAAAAAGGAAACTTTTGTCTGGCGGGTCCTATTTTGAGGATGAAACATTTCATTCTTTAAATATGGCTAGTCGGATATATTATGAAATATCGTACTAAAATGATGCAAGCCCTTCTCCTTCACTGGGGTAGTTTTTGAAATTTCAAATCGAGGAATTTTTCTGACCTCTTGCAACATCGATTGAAGTAAGTGTCATAATTTCTTTATAGTACTGAAATTAGTGTCTTTTATGATTTTATTTATAGTATAAACAAAATCTTGCATGAAATTCAATTAGTTTTGAATTTGTTTGCGAAAAAACCCATTAATTCTAGAAGTATATATTTTTAAACTTATGACGTTGTCTTTTATTACAAATTATATATTCTGAATTTTCATCTTTTTTTCCCAAATTTAAAGTAATAATATTACTAAAATAGAGACATTTTAAGTTGAATATTCATTCTCTTGCTTTCAATCGCAGTTTCGTTTCAATGGTTAATTCTTATCTCACGTAACGACCACAATGAAAGAAAAAAAAAGCTTTGGAAAGATCTTTCTTCCTAACGTAAAACCGCAGATTAAAAAATAAGATAAATAAAGTACCTGAAAACGTATGACGTTGTCATGATTCATCTATTATGTGCTCCTTAATTTTAAAACTGCCAGTAAAAATATACATATGTATTTGATTTGAAATCAAGTATAATATTGATTTTTTGATTATTTTTAGTAGAAAAGTAATTTGAAATTTATAATGGGAAAAAGTAAAAAGCTATAACTATAGATTTTGTACTTAATATTGTGATTTTTGTAACTGTATTTATATACACTTATACGAAAATTACAAGAATGACAATTAGATGTTAAGATATATATTTAAGACAAATGAAGCTTGGAAACTAAGTTATTTTTTCTTCTTGCTATTAATGTAGGATATTTATTTATTTATTTTTATTGATAGTTGAATAGCTTTTGTAATTACCCTGTGATCTACATAAAAACTTGCTGAAGTGGCATGTGGCAATATAATTTTTTTTTTAATTTAATTTTTAAATGATAAGAATTTAAATTTTTTTTCGGGAAGGGAGGTGGGGGGAGGGGGATTTTGTATTCAATTTTCGCAAAGCTGATATCCTAAATCCTTTTCGATATTGCACTGATTATAATGAAAGTTTTGAACTTTTAGAGTAGGGCAAGATTAAAAACACAAAATATATTTAACAAAATACCGAAGTAATTTTTTTCTTAATGTTATTAAAGTGGAATATTTATTTTTTAATTTTTTTACTCATAGTTAAATAGCTGTTGTGATTATCATCTGATAGATATGTAAAATTGCCTATGTGTCAATATAATTTTTTTTTAAATCTAATTTTTAAATTATATGAATTTTCCTTTTTTGGGGAGATGGGGGGATTTTATTTGCAATTTTCGTACATCTGACATTTTAAATCTCTTTCGACATTCAACCGAGTATAATAAATATTTTAAACTTTTAGAATAGGACAAGATTATAAAAAAATATATATTTATCCATGTATCTTAAAAGCCCTTAATAGCGGAAACTTCGGGATCGCGGAATTTGTCTGATGATCGGAGATGTCTGCTTTTGTGAGGTAAAAATATACAAATATGTATGCGTGTGCTTTGCGGATTAAAAAAGTATTCGCTAAATAGAGGTGTCCGCTATTCGTGAATGTCCATTAACCTCCACAATGGATACTCCCGAGTACCGGACATCTCTATTTAGATAACCATAGTGTAGGGTTGCATTTTTTGCAAAAGAACTTCTTGATTAAAGCATGGGTATTAAAGCAGTGTCCCGTCCCCCTACGATTTAAGTTCCACCAAATTTAATGTGCAATATTTGTAAAGCTTATATTTTAAATCCGTTTCGAAATTGTACTGAATGTAATCGATGTTTTGAACTTTTAAAGTAAAATAAGATTTAAAAAAAAATCATATTCAAAATCATATTTATCATCAAAACAAATATTTAGATAAATATTTTTTGCTTTAATCTTGTTCTATTCCTGAAGTTCAAAATATTGATTATAATCAGTAAAATGTCGTAAAAGATTTAAATAAACAGCTTAACGAAAATTGCATACCAAAATTAGGAGCACCAAAAAAATCAGGCTGCGGGGGGGAGGGGGGAGGGCGTGTGGAGGTTACAAGACCCCAGCCAAATATTTTTCCAGGGTTCAACGTGGTCAAACATGGCTACGTATGATGCTTACAAAAAAAATGGATGCTATTAAGACGTTTGAAGTGTCTGAAATTCAGACGCAAAAAGTGTCTGAAAAAATTCAGACGCAAAAAGTGTCTGAAAAAATTCAGACATTTTAAAATGTCTGAAAATTGAACACTCCGTTTCAGACACTTAAGTGTTTGATTTTCAGACATTTTAATTTACAGTGTAGTCTTTATTATTTCCCCCAATTTGAACTTTCCACGTTCCATGGTTTACGAGTAAAACTGCTGTGACAGACGGACAGACAGAAGCAAGAGTGATCTTATAATGGTTCCGTTTGTACTTTTTAAGTACGGAACCCTAAAAAAAAAAAAAAAAAACGATAAAAAAGAACCTCTCAAATCACAACGGCTATTGGAGCATCAAGTTTTAAAAAATAGACGTAATTCAATTGGAATGAAAATGATGGAATGGAAGATCTACTGACATAAGGTAAAAAAAAAAAAACTTAACAGAATGTCTCTGACTCGTAATCTAAAAAGAAAAATCATCACAATGATGGTTGGTTTTGTAAGTTGTAAGAGAAATAAAATCGCAAAAATGATTCAGTGTTGAGATTGCGAAATATAGTTCCATGTTGTGTGCACTGGAATAAAAAATGAACAAAAGAAATTAATGTGTAAACCTTGCATCACTTCTTACATAATATTCAAGTAACTGGCAGTTAGTTCCATAACTTCTAATCTTAATTACTTATAACTTTGATTTATATTTTCAATGCATTTCATTTAAAACAATTACTCTTACATTTAAACATCCGTTTAGATTGCTGTTGTTTTGTTTGATTGTTTCATTAATCGGAAACTTTGCTTTTATTAAAATTTGTTATATTCCCAACTCATTAAAACAGTCTGATATTGTTTGGTCCAATTTAGGAGACTGAGGGTTCACTTGGGGGACAATTCGTTCAATTTGGACCACCTTTGACAAATTTTTCAAATTAAAATAAAATTTAAGATTTTCAAAAAGAAATTGTTCAAAAGATTTATTTGGATAGTACATGAATAGATTAAAAACGTGTAGCGATATTTTGTAGATATTCTAAAAATGGAGTGAGTTACACCTGAAAATAAGTGAAGTTGTCCAAATTAGGCTATTCTCCCTTATATCGTTTTAAACATGACAAAATTCATTCTGATATGAATGGACTTAATGTTTCAGATATGGGCAATACAAGCTCTTAGTACGACACAAAAACTGTCATATCCGCTGATATAAACATCGTAGAAATAGGCTGTTAATTTTATTTAATTTATTTAACTTTGTAGTATTTTATTCGAAAGAAAAATAGAAAATGCATTTTTCTTTTTCTTTTTTCTTTTTTCTTTTTTTTTCTTTTAGAATTTCAAACCCGGATGTCCTTAAATGATTTCAAACACTTTAACAAATAAATTTTAGTTTTATTCAACCGGATATTATTATAGACAAACAAAAATAAACAATGTTTTTCTTCAAATATTGAGAAAACTTTCGTTAGGAAATAGAAGACAAATTAGTTAATAATCTATAAAGCATAAAATGCTCCTCATATAACGTTACAGCTTCCTTCGTCTGACAATTCAATTAAGAAAGGCTTAAAAGATTGTGTACGACACATAAAATATCTGTAGTATTAAGCGTCTTTTTACAAAAACACTCATTTATGTCCTTACATGAAAATAATCTCTTATACTCTGACAAATACTTTGGAAAGTAGATCTATAAAAAGAAATTTATCATATAAAATATTTTACAAACTTTATCAAAATCCGTGTAACATAAATATTGTTAAATGAAAGAAAAATAAGGAAATTGACCTTTAAAATCCTGTTGATCTATTGATCCTGTGTATTTAGTTGGTTTAGATAAATGTTCAAATAAATATTAAAATATTAATCTTAAACTTGTCTTAAAAATAGTTTAATAAAAAAAATCTGTGATTTATACTAAAATGATAAATAAAACATAATCAAGGTAATGGAATCTATAAAAAGAGGTTGTTTGTCTATTTGGTGTGAATAAATGTCCCAATAGATATTAGATTGTTAAATATTAAACATATCTTTAAATTTTATCTTTCTTTTCTAAAAAAAGGGAACAAACGCTGTCGCTGCCATAATTGATTTTTTTGTGAATGGGGCTCTTCCATGACTTATATCAAGAAAACTGTTGCATATAAAAATATAAGAACTCGTAGTTTTACATAGAAATATGTGGCAAACACGGTGAAGCAGGTAGTTTTTAAGTCAATGAATTATTTTACGCAAAATTTAATATTGAAATCGTTAAAAAATGTTCAGTTAGAAAAGTGCTATAGCGGCTTCGGTACATGCAAAATGCATTCGTATACATTATGTGCTTTTGCACCTACCGACACAATGCTGACTTTCACAAGCATAGAAATAGTGATTTTTAAGTTCTCTACTTATTTGATTTTTGCTAACAATTATTCTCTAAAAATTTCTGAGATTTTAAAGCGGTCATAAACTTTTTTCATTTAGTACAATCAACACGTTTATCATTAAGTTTTGACTGGCTCCGTCTATAGTGTATTTTAATATGAATGAGAATATATATATATACACACACACACACACACACATATATATATATGCATTGTCGGAGCAACGCAACGCTGTCAAATTATTCAGTGAGACCCAAATTCTGGGTCTGAAATACTGGGCTAATCTATAATAATATGGAAGTAGTTTGCACGTGAGTATGTATGTGTGTCGGTGGTTTTATAAAGAGACCGCAGCACGTAGAGCTACAAAATTGGGGGAAGGTGCATCTATATATGAAATTTTACAACTTGAAGCACGATTTTCGATTTTTGGATTAGAGTATTTTTCAATTTAATTTTTTATGCGAATTTTAGCTTTTTTTTAAGTTTTAGGACAATTTTTCCACATTAGAGAAAAGAATACGGTTTCATTCTTTTAACGTAATATTAGTAAATTTTGTTTCTTATTCAATAAAGTTTACTCGGAATTCGCAAAGCGATTTTTAAATTTTTTGCGAATTAATGCGATTTTGAGTGTTTTTTCGAATTTTGCGACAATTTTCTCATATTTATAAAAATAATTTTCTTTCAGACTATTAGCATAATGTACTAAATATTGTCGATCAAGATTTTTGAACTTCAGCGATTTTTAATGCGATTTCTAGCGATTTTTCAAGATTTTTTTGCGTTCAGAGTCGATTTTTTGTCATTCATGAAATATTTCCGATTACAATGTTTTACCAATTTGAGTAAATTTTAACCTTACTATTTTTTAATATTTGGCGATTTTTAGTCAATTTTTCAATGCGATTGTTAGCTTTTTTTCGCCCTATACGGCGATTTTTTCACATTCGGAAAAAAATTTAGTTTTAAACTTTTATCCTAAATAGGAAATTTCGCCATTTACGATTTTGAATTTAAACAATTTTTAATGCGATTTTTAGCGGTTTTTCAAGATTTTTTACGTGCCGAGTCGATTTATTTTCATTCACGAAATAATTTCGATTGCAATAATTTACCCATTACAGTAAATTTTAACTTCTGCGATTTTTTAATATTTAGGGACTTTTAATACATTTTTAATGCTATTTTAATTTATTTTTCAACGCAATTTTTAGCATCTCCACAGTGATTTTTTAACATTTTAGAAAGGAATTTCATTTCAAACTTTTAGCAGAATATAGTAAATTTCATCAACTACGATTTTTTAATTTAGCGATTCTTAATGCGATTTTTCGAGATTTATTATGTTCCGCGTCAATTTTTTGTAATTCATAAAAAAATTACAATTACGATGTTTTACACGATTAGAGATTTTTACTCGTAGGCTACTTTTATATTTAGCTATTTTTAATGCATTTTTAAAAGAGGTTTTCCGAGTTCCATGGCGATTTTTTGACATTCGGAAAATGAATTTGGTTTCAAACTTTTATCCTAATACAATAATTTCAGACATTTACGATTTTTAATTTTAGCGATTTTTAATGTGATTTTTAGTGATTCTTCGATTTTTTGTAATTCATGAAAAATTTACGATTACGATTACGATAACTCTAACCCGATTAGACTAATTTTTTACCCCTGGGATATTTTTATATGTAGCGCTTTCAGTGCGGTTTTTAGCGGGTTTTCGAGTCGATTGCGATTTTTGACATTCAGAAAAGGAATTTTGTTTGTAACTTTTAGCCTAAGATAGTAAATTTCACCCTGTACGAATTTTGAAATTTAGCTATTTTAAATGCCATTTTTATGTCCTTTTTCAAGATTTTTTTACGCACAGCGTCTATTTTTTATCATTCACAAAAGATTTCCGATTACAATGTTTTACCCATTAAAATAGATTTTGAATTCTGGGATTTGTTAATATTTAATTACTTTTAATACATTTTTCAATGCGATTTTTAAATTTCACCACCTACGATTTTTGAATTTTAACGATTTTTAGCGATTTTTAAACAGAATTTTTAGTCCTTTTGTCTTTTATCTATGTGCAATTAAAATAAATAAATTTTTCAGTCTTTTACTATAATTTGTTTTTGCTCTGTTGTGAACATATTATCTAAAGAAACATGTTACTTTAAATTATACATCATAAATAAAAAAGCGTAAAATTATTTCAGCAATGTATAAGCCAATATTTTTTGTTTCAATATTTAAGAAAAAGAAAAAGATAAAAGATCAAGTAGAGTTAATTTCATATAGAATCATTCCAAAATTTTATCTTATTTAATACTAAAATTGAATTAATGTAAATCACTCGATCTAAAAAATGTATAGATTAACCTTCAGATTACAGTTCGTTTTCCACTTTATCTATTGTTTGTGGGTTTAATAAACACATTGGTATAATAAAGTTTTCCAGTTGCTGTTTATTGCGACACTTCAAATCATTTAAATCATTTACTATTTAAAGAATTAAAAGAAATTTATATAACATTGAATTTTTTTTTATTTAGCATTTCCTGAATAAGTAAAATGCATATTTTGGATCGTCACATAACATTTTGAATAAAAAAATTAGACTGCTTATATGACATTATAAAAAGCCATTTTTAATTTACCTGCAGTTAATAGAAGTTAAATCTTTTAAAATATATATAGTAAAGATAATTAAGTTTTTTTTTTTTATCGACATGTAAAATAAATGAAAAAATCAAATAATGAGCTAATCATCGAATACTTTTTTATGACTTTAAAAGAAATTTACTACTAATTACTTTATATATATTTTATTAACATGCCTAAAGAATAAAAGTGGAAAAATTAAAATTTTTAGCATATTTTGAATAAAAGAATACTAAACTTTCATTATAATTAAGTAAATACTTCAATCATAACATAGTATTAAATAATATCTCCTGATATAAAAAAAAATCTTTTTATATATTACTGCAGTCGTTTTGAGGATATTTAGTTATATTTTTGTATTTTTTTTTTTTTTTTTTAGAAGATTCCATATAAATTATTTCATTCAAAAGGGAAAAACATAAAGTTTTTCACGAGACAGTTAATTAAAAATGAAAGAAATAAAAATAAAGAATGACAAAAAAATCATTTTTTCTATTGTGAAAAATAAAGCGAAGAAGAATCTTTCTAATATAACTTTTGCACATTACTCAAACAGACATGATAAAGAATTGCATATACTGTGTTTGTACACCAAAACCTTTTCTTTCTAAGCTTTATAGCTACTATTTCTTGGAAACCTTCTTAGCTCGAACTGAAATACTTTTCAAACTTTTTACTCGTTTTTGATATTTTTCTGCATCGCAAAAACATAAATAACGCAATTTTTTTTATTTATTCTTTGTTAGATATATAAAAATTGGTTTTCGAAATAAATTTAAATAATTTATAAGCATATATATATATATATATATATATATATTACTTATTTAAAAAAAAAAATTTTATAGTCTGCAGATTTTTATCGAAAGATTTTTAAGAAATCATAATTTATTAGAAAATATTTCAATGCATTTAAGCAAAAGTTTAATGTAATCTTTTCAAATTGTTAAAAAATAAAAATAATCTCAAAATAAATGTTTAATATATATCTCTAATATATTATGACTATCCAATATTTTAAAATAATTTTAATTCATTTAAATTTATTTTGCGCAAACATTCATTTAATCTTCAAAATTATGTTAAGTATCTTTTATTAATTGATAATCGCATTCTTATCAGCTGTAAAACATTGTTTTTGGTTCTTCAATGATTATAATATTTTAAAACATAATCTATCTATCTATCTATACATGTCATATTAGAAATAAAAATGTTAAATACGAGATAATATAAAATTTGAATTGTGTTGTTATGAATAACTTCATTCAAATTTAGCTTGTTAAAAGTGCTTGTCAAAAATTGCATTCTTCGTATTTCATAGATTTTAAAACATAAATCAAACTGCTGGATAAAATTATTATATTAGTTGTAAAACTAAACATATTCTATAAAATTAAGTTTTATAGATATGTTTGATGGAAAGCTTATAAAAGTAGAATTTTTCCAATGGAAATAAAATGAATATAAAATTTTAAAGTCTAATACGTCTGTTTATCAGAAAAATTAAATTTCATTGCTAAATGTAGGGCGAGGCGGGGTAATTTGATACTTAATTATTTTTTATCTAAAAAAAACTATAGGTCTCCAAATAGAGTGAAATGTACAAAGCGAAATATATTTCTTTCAGATTACAAATTCATAAAAGACAGAAATAATTTCCGTCAGTAGTTAGTAAGTTAGTGCCTCAGGAGGTAATTTGGTGTCGCGTTTGGAATCACTGCCACACCACAGTCCTATATTTTGTGGTAATAAAGTGCATGCCTTTTTTTTTTTTTTTTTTCTTTAACATTGTGCTATTCAGAAAACTGATATATTTTTAAATCAGATAAAGGAGAGAGCACTATGAATATTTCTTTAAGAGCATATGTTTTTAAAAGAGACAGTTAGAAGAAAGTATCTGAAGAATTCTGAAGGCTGTATTGCAGTTCATAATGTTTTATTCTCTTTAAAAGGTGACCTTTCAAACTAAATTACAAAAGAGAATTCACTATATTAATTTCTCTTCATTATGACGTAATTACATGGTATACAGGAGTGAAATGTGTGCGCGTGAGACCGACTCCGTGGCTGCTTGTCAACAGCGATTTTCATTTCGCTGTTGACGGTCGAGATGTGAGGTGCGCCTCTCTGACTCTGTCTCCCCACTCTTTTATTCCTCAGTTTTATTTTTATCTTTAATTTATAAGCACTGATGATGAGGCCTTAGAGGCTTCGAAATAGCTATATGCTTTTTAAAATTACTTACATTTGTGTTTTGTAAGGGTTGTTTCTCTCTTCTTAATACAGGAGTTTCCGTGTTAAAACACACTTTCATCATGTAAATGCTATAGGTATAGGTCGGATGAATGAAAGTAGCGCTGCCGTTCGCAGACATGTCTAACAAATAAGAGTGAATTATGTCAGTCAGGTACCGTCCGGATAACTTAACAGGTAAAGAATTGGCGCGGTACGCCAAGTGTCCAGGTTCGATTCCTGGTCTGGACACTTTTTCGCTTTGTTGGAATAAACTTCAACTGTGCTACTCCATTATTGAATATGAATAGTTCAATATCATATAATATTTAGGTTCACTGAAATTGTTAACGAGATCATTTTTGTTAACTAAAGATAACTAAAGGTAACAATAAATTAACTTTGTTAACTATAATTTCACATATTTGCTGTCACTCTTTTATTACACTCAATCTGGTTTTTGTATATAAAGATTGAATTTTGTAATAGCGTGTTAACCCACTTCCTGATAGGGTAGAATTAACAACAAACTACGTTCGAAGTTGTGTTTCCAATGACAATACTACGTTTTATTACTTTCAGAACTGAATTATAGTAAAGTGGGGACAGACGCCGCGGTGGGACAGACGCCGCGGTGGGACAGATGCCACAGAGATTTTGTAGGCAACACTAGCGTTCCCTAGAACAATTTTAGAAGTTCGTAGTGTTCCTCTGTGCTGTGTGATGTGTTGTATGCACTTCCACCGCTTAATTTTCAGTATTTACATATTTATGCCAGATTTTATGGCTCGAAACTGCGTGGTAAGTTGCTAAAATTATTCTAATGAAGTTTTATTCCATATTTTAAGAAAAACAAACAGAGATTTCATCCCAAAATCGATTGCAACTATAGACTAGATCCTCGTAGAATACAGACATGTGCTCGCCTTTCTCTCGCGTCGCTCAAATGACACAAAATGGTGGCGCGGCATCTTACCCGCCAATATGGGACAGATGCCGCACCGAGGTTGACAGATGCCGCAAAATACACTTTTGTTTTTTGGTTCAATAAATTCATCAATGCGATTTAAGTAGAACTTACATTTAAATGAATGTATATTAGCACATTCTGCTACTTATCAAAATATTATTAGCAACAATGTTGGTTCATCATGTGTGAATAAGGAAAACGTAAGCCGTTTACGATTCTCATCATCTAAACTTTTAAACAAAATATCTCCTACCTCAATGGTCAAAAGACCTATAAAGCCAAGTAAGAGAAAGTAAAAGGATGCAAATATTACAAGCACAGAGTTTATAAACAATGAAAAAGAAGAAGGAAATGAAAAACAAAAGAAACTAGAAATCGTCAAAGAACGACAACTTGGCGGAATTAAAATGTGTAAAAAAAGGAAGGAAAATATCAACTTGAAAACGCCTTACTGAGGAAAACATTAAAATATGAGTCATCTTCCGATAATGGGTAAATTGTTCCTTTTATAGATTCTGATGTAGAACTGGATTGGAATTTCATGTCTCTGCATATGTTGAATGGCTGGGGTCTTATCACGGAGCAAAGTCTAAAGCGGACATGATTCAGTGCATCAAATTCAATCGATAGCTGCATGAAAAACCCTTACTTAATTTTTGCAACGGGTAGTGTGGTGTGATTGTGGGCGAATGGAAATACAAAATCAAAGAATGAGAAGAAAAGCCAAAAATAAACACACTAGGGGCTAAATAGAATAAAACTAATACTTACATTAAGAGCAAACTGCAATGTTTGCCTGGATGTAAACAAGTGTTTTATATCTTTTTTGGAATTATGCTGTCTATTGTTTCCAGTAATTATGCTATCCATTCATGTAAATTCAAATGATTTTCTTTTCATTTTCACTTTTTGTCTTAAGTTTTGTTTATAGAGATTACACTTTTGCATTTTCGTTAAACTTTCACAATTTAGTGATAGATATAATTTTTGTAAGTTTACTGTTATTTATTTTCGTTTTAAGTAGTTTGAGAAAATAAAAAAGTGATTTGACTGAAAAGAAAATAAACAGCCTAGCATTTTTCTTCATGCGGCATCTGTCCCACACCCCATGCGGCATCTTATCCAGCACATAAAAAATTAAGTTAAAAAAAGACCTGTGGGAAAATAATTATGCCTACTTTATTAAGAGGGTTTTAACTTGTTTTAACATAGAAATTAGATTCTAAAGGGTTTGATCAATGATTTCTGGTACTTAGTTTGTTGTTTTTGGCTTTATTGTACATTTTACAAGAAGAAAAAAAAATACTGCGGCATCTGTCCCCACTTTACTATATGAATAAATTCTAATTTTCAAGTTACATTTCTGTTAGCTCACCACATGTGATAAATCGTAAAATATTCTCTGTATTTCTGTATTTTTTTAAATGATATATTTAAAAAAAACTTTCATGTGAAATTCTGATTTAAAAAAAAATAGTTTAATTTATTTCATGTTCATACTCTGCGTTTGAAGGAAGTCGAAAAAAGTAATTGCACTTAAATGTGTTCGGATATATTGCATCCTTTTGAATTTCGTTTTGTAGGCGCACATGTTGACAAAAAAAATATCCTATATTTTGTGCATGTAGGGGAAGGTGGGGCAAAATCGGGTACCATAAATGTTTGTTGTTCGTAAATGCAATCAAATGGAAAAAGAAACTCTAAAAACCGTTTTTAATATTTGTACATTTATTTGTATATTTGTATATTTATTTGTTTATTTGTATATTTGTATATTTCAATCTTTGGCTATAATAAAACATATTCTTTTCGACAAAAATTTCATTTATTAAATGTAAAAAAAGCTTTCTTCAGATATATGCAAAAATCCGGTTTTACACCACTGGTTGGGTTAAATTAAAAACAGCATTGGTCGCCTTTTTACAGGGACACACAACTGATATCGGTTAAAATACTTTCTTTGAGCAATAATTGCTGGAACTGCATTTACAATTTCGGTATGCGCTTTTAAATGTAACTATTTTTTTTTTTTTTTTTTTTTTTTTTTGCATGTTATTCTTCGAGTATAAATTATATACCTCGTATACCGTGCTGCACAAAAGAATTCACGTAACATTCTCCTTATTAACGGAAATTGATAAGGGGGAATTTTCAGCTCAAGTATGTATTTTCTAACTGAATTAAATTTTGGCATGCATGTAGTTTATAGATAGAAATCTATGTATCATATACAGGGCTGCTCAAAGAATTCGGATCATTTTCTGATTTTGATGGGAACAACTCAAATTGAGTTTTCAAATGTGTTATGCGTTTCCATATGGTTAAATTAGACATAATATTTTAACTTATTAAACGGTGCAGTTTTGTTACATTATTCTGAATGTGTTGGAAAGTGTTTCATAATATATGCTTGAGGCATGATTTTTTTCTTTCTTGTTTAAATGTTTATTTTCGCTCATGGTTATATTATAAATTCCTAGACTAAGAAACATATGTATTTTTTTATTATTATTATTGTCACATTCGTGGCTCCGAACTCCCACTACCCTGCACCCCCAACGCATCTCGGGAATCTTAAAGTGGACTCTTCGCGGAGGCTAAATGCTGGGGGTTGGAGAAAATAAAAACTTTACGTGGAAAGCAGATCGAGCCCTTGACTTGGAAGGGTGAAAAAATATTTTGGGCCGGTGGATGCGCCGAAACTTTAACTCTGTAGTTATTGAATGCTCTCAGAGATACGGGACGTATGGGCAGTGAGTGTGCCTGGCCTGTTAATGAATTATCAATTGTAAATAGTTGTGTATTAATGTCATTAAATGTTTTTCTGTTTAGAGGCATGCGTCATCATTAGTCTCATCAGTAATAATTATTATCGGGAACCACCGCACGGGAAATCGCCTCCTGACAATTATTATTATTATTATTATTATTATTATTATTATTACTATTATTATTTAAGCGGATTGAAGAATGCATGATTTTACAAGTTGTTTACAAATAACAAAAGTACTCGTTACAATTTATGAATTAAAACATTAAATCCTTCATTTCCCAATTTCTAAAATTTCGAAGAAACTTTTTCTTTATTTAAACAAGAATACGAATATGAGTCATAATACAATCGTAGTTTATTGCTAATATTTTAAAAGCAAAAGATAAAAAGCTTTGTTAAAATTTCTTTGTTTATCGATATATCATAACATTTCCTAATAAACTGAAAAATGTCAAGGGAAGGTTTTAGAATTTCCACATTACTTCTCTTTCACTACAATAACAAAATGGATGTTTATATATTACAAAAATTTCATTGAAAAAAGAAAAACTAAGATATTTCAACGTCTAATAAGATGTTAAATTACAGTTTTCTTCAAGATGCAAACTCTATTATACTAAACAGATTTTTATCAGTTTGTACTTTGAATATTATAAATTTCAAATGCATAAGTAAACATAAGAGATCTTTATAAATCAACAGAAATAATTACATGAATATATACGTTGTATAAAATAATTCGTTTTCTTGTACAGATTGCATTTAAAAGCTCATTAATTTCTTCACATTATTGTAAATAAATAAATAACTTATACATATCGTTTCATAAATATTTCTACAGTGTTTATAAATACAATCTTGATTTATTTTTCAAATATAGTATTAATTTGTTTCACTACTTGTTACACTGTTGTTGCTTTCATACATTAAATAAGGTTAGGTATAGACAATAATTTAATTATATTGATAAAAGTAACACGTAAAAAAGGTTTTATTGTAAACGTTGAAGCAATTTAAGAATATTTTAAGCATATTATCGAATAGCACAGTAGTGCAAAATTATTTACCGATTAATTTCATAATTTTTTTAACATACAGCTCATCTTCAACATATTAGAATAATTACTTTTTTTTACAAATTGAAAATATCATTTGGTAATTTCATGTCTTTTAATGCAAATATGCAAACGATATTTTTATTAAGAATTTATTGTTGATTAAACTTATTTACTATCTTAAAATTAATATAATTTTTGAAAAGATTAATTGAAAAAAATATTTTGAAAAGTCAAAATTTTAGAATATTTATTCAAGTGGTTTAAATTATTAGAATATTTCACATTAATTCTCTTTTAATTATCACCAATTCATAACTGGTAGCATCATTGATTAAATTCAGAAGATTTTTTTTTAAAAATCAGTATTCTTTTTGCAGTTTGTTTACTTTTTCGTCTTAAAATGGGTCGTGTGAGTGATATTCCTGAATCTATTAATCTAAATGTGATTTTTTTTGTATCGGCACGGTAAAAATCAATGTTATATAGCGAATTATTTACATTGTTCGCAATAAAGTATTAGTAAAATACTAACACAATATTAAAAAAATTAAAAATTTCAAAATAATCGCCGAAATGGCGGCCGAAAACCAAAAAGATCTGCTAGAGATGACAGGAAAATGAATCGTATAGTTAATAAAAACCGTTTGAAAAGTGCGCGATTCTTGCACCGAAAATGGAAAGAAGAAGGAGTTGAAGTTTCTACATCGACAACATTAAGACGTCTCCATAAATTTAAGTTTGAATCTCGTGTATCGAAGACAAAACCTCTCATGACTGCAAAACAAAAGCGTATAAGATTGAATTGGTGTAAATCAAGACGTTTATGGAACGAAGAAGATAGGAAAATATATTAGTGATGAAAGTATGTTTGTGTTTCATATAGTAATCAAGGTATTCGAATTTGGAGAATGAAGCAAGAAGCATTTGATAAAGAATGCCTTAAACGTTCCGTAAAATTTGTTGCTAGTGTCATGGTTTGGGGTTGCATGAGCGCAGAAGGACATGGAAAGTTATGCAATGTGTACGAAAAGGTTAACTGTCAGATGTATCAAGAAATTTTGGAATATTACATGATTCCATCATCAGAAGATTTATTTGAAGATGATTTCATCTTTCAACAATATTTAGCGTCACCTCATACCTCGGTGTCAACTAAGAATTGGTTCCGTCAACACAACATTAAGGTACTTCTTTGGCCACGAAACTCATCAGACCTTAATACCATCGAAAACTTACGTTGTATAATGAAGAAAAAACTCCAAGAAAATTCTCCTTCAAGTAAAACTGAGTTAGTGGCAGGTATGCAGTCTATTTGGGCTAATATTGATACAAATGTTTGTAAACACCTTGCATATAGAATCCAAGATCGATTGTACGCCGTTATGAAAGCTACAGGGGATACTACAAAATATTAACTACCATTTACTTCATATTCAAAAGGTAATATCGTTGCGTAAAATAAAATATTCTAATATTTTGAGCCAATCTAAATTTTATTCTAATATATTGATGTATTTCCGAAAGCTGTATACCTAATTTATTGTACTGTATTTATATTTTATAAATGATAAAATCTTATCTAAACATTCCAGATTTAATTTATAAGAAAATTAATTGCATTTACTTAGTATCAAAAATAAATAAATGAAAAATATTTTTTTCTTATTACTTTTTCGCAGTTATTCTAATATTATGAATATGAGCTGTAGTTGAAAAGCGTTTTAAATAGGGTTGTTTTTCAGTGTCTCTGCCGTCTGTTTGTGATCTAATTCTCCTACTTATACTCGTATTGTCATGTAATTCATATATATTATTGAGATTTACAATGGTATGTTTACTATTGAAAATGGAGTGTGTAGCGTTTAAAGTTCATTTACAGGGACAATTAAAAAAAAAAAAAAAAAAAAAAAAAAAAAAAAAAAAAAAAACACGGTACATAATGATTTAGGAGGAAAATGTTTTGCTGTCTATTTTAATGATGTTATACTATTTATAGCGTAATAAAATTGATATGCATTTCAGAACTCAACATCCTCTCTGTAGGAAGTGGTGTGCGTAATATTAATCACCCATTTACAGTGTCACACAAAATAATTCGGGTACTGCAGTGTCCTATGATCGATAAATGTTGAAAGTGCGTTTTCAGTTTTGGTATGCGTTTTTAATTTGAAATATATTTTTGCGTATTACTCGGCACATATAAATTCTATGTATCACATACAGTACTACTCAGAAAAACAAAACTTCATAAGCATTACTGTGTATGAGAGTGAATTGCTTAAGAGGGAATTTTAATTTAATTATGGATTTTTCTTCTGAACTATATTTAGTATGCCAAGAGATGCTGTATAATTCATACACTGGCCGAAAAAAAGAACTGGATACATAATTGTCTATGGATGGCTATTTCTGAAAGTGCATTTTCAGTTGTTTTGCGTTCTCTGTATCTTATTAAACAGTGAAATTCCTTTAAAGTATTCTACAAGTGTTAGAAAGTGTTTCATAATCTATGGTTAACACACCATTTTTATTTCTTGTTTTATTTGGGAGGTTGGTTGAGAGGACTATTTTAAAAGCTTAGGTCTGTTTTTTTAAACAATAAATTACGCGACTTGCTTTATGAATAATAAATATTTGACTCTGCTTCAAATTTTTTTATTTGTGGTTTGTAAAAGGTAGGCTGTTTCAACTAAATATTTTGATAATGCATGTCCTCAGGGGAAAAAAAATAAAACAGAAAATTTTAAACGTATGTTGCTGAAAAAAAAAACAGTGTGTTTGAACAAACCGCCTGCCCAAAATAATTTAAATAAATGAAGTATATTAATATGAAAATACAAAAATATATCGAAAGTAAGAAATTTAGAAAAAATGGCATCATTTTTTATTTTATGAAATAAACTTTTATCAAATGATGCCTAAAAATATAAGAAACTGCTAGAGAAATATAAAAAAAAATATTCTTCTCACTAAGTAAATCATAATTATACATTTTTTCACATTTATGATAAATTGACCAGTATTTTGTTTTGTGAATAATTGTATTCTTTAAATTAATTGATTCGAAAATTAAAATTCTTCTTTCGATTAGCATTTTGAAAATTCTAAAACTTATTTTCATATTAGCATTAAAAAAAGAAACATAGAAATCTTATTTTTTCTTTACTAAAAGTACGAAAAAGAAAGTGAATTATTATTATATATAAACTAGGGGGCTCTGCCCCCGGCAAGCTACGCTCGCCAACCCCCGTTCAGACACTTTGTGAGTTTTTTATTTATTTATAGTGGTTTAATAAACCAAAGGTGGATAATATTGTGAAAAAATATTATTTTACATGCATTTATGAGAAAACAACAACAATTTTTCATGTCGTCAATTTCAACATACCTATTTGATACAATGTTGAAAAATATTGAGACTTTTGGTGTATTACAATGCAAAAATTCAAACCATTAGGAATATAAACCAAACATGAAATTATCTTTATAATAACTGTTTGCTTTTTCATAGAAACATGTAAAAAGGGAATGTAAAGTCTTAAGAACATAGAACGCTTAAATTTCCAAATATTGCTTGTTTCACACTTAATGCTTGAAATGTTGGCTAAAACAGTTTCATTTAGATAAATTATTTCTATTAGTATCATGTTTATGAGTAATCTATGGTGTTAAAAGTTCACATCTTAAAAGATTTCTTTTACTCGATTATATTTAATTAAATCTTTGAATAATGTTTGAATATGCACACACAGTTTGTTTTCATAAATTCTTGTGGCTCTTTGTGGGTTGTTTTATTTATTTATAGTGGTTTAATAAACCAAAGGTGAATCTTATTGTGAAAAAATATTATTTTACATGCATTTATGAGGAAAAAAAAAAAAAGATTTTCAAGTCGTCAATTTCAACTTACCTATTTAATAAAATGTTGAAAGATATTGAGACTTTTGGTGTATTACAATGCAAGAATTCAAACCATTAAGAGTATAAACCAAACATGAAATTATCTTTATAAACCTGTCTGCTTTTTAATAGAAACATGTAAAAAGGGAATGTAAAGTCTTAAGAACATAGAACGCTTAAATTTCCAAATATTGCTTGTTTTACACTTAATGGTTGAAATGTTGGCTAAAACAGTTTCATTTAGATAAATTATTTCTATTAGTATCATGTTTATGTGTAATCTATAGTGTTAAAAAGTTCACATTTTAAAAGATTTCTTTTACTCCATTATATTTAGCTAGCAAACCCCGCGGCTTTGCTCGCATAATATTTGAAATATGCCACGCGATATTTATATGTCTAATTTTTATTAAAAGGTACTAACTAAATTTTTGCTTATTACTTTTAAGAATAATTCAAAAATTACTATTTAAAACACAGTTTGATTAAACATTATTATTACACTGCATTAGGCAGAAATGAGACTTAAATTAATAAAACTAAATAATTTAGAAAATATTTTGAAACCTTTATGCTCATTTAATACGCTCATTTCAGTATTCATTTGAAGTTTTGAATTTTTTAGAAACCATCTTCTTACATCTTAAAATTAACTATCATGTCAAATTCCAAGTCCTACCATCTCTCTCAACAGAAAGGGCTATGTTGAAATAGGAACTATCACCATTAATTTGCCAACATTAATTTTGAAATCGGTTTGTTATTTTTAATATTCCACAGAAACGTAATTTAGAAAGCTTTTAAAGGTCTTTTATAAAACGTTTATTGTTCCTGTAAACCCCAGGTGGTGGAACCATCGCCCTGTGCAGGATCAGAGACTGTTACCATTGATTCGCTGAAATTGCATAGATATCGTAATTTAGGACTTGTTTAGAATGCTTTTCACACCTCCCCTTCGCTTCAGCCCTTTTTAATTCGAAGTTATTTTCGACAGTCCTTCGAGGGCATTTATATTTTATAAGTAACCACCATGCCATATTTAAAGTTTCTAGCCTTTTCAGTATCACAGAAATCGCAATTTAGAAAGTTTTTAGCTCCTGCAATCCTCTGGTGGTAGTGGCACAGATATAAAATATATCTTATGTTTGAGCAGGTTCTAACACCAACATTTTGTCATCATTATTTTTTTAATCGGTTTAGTATTTGATAAGATTGCATAAAAATTGTAATTTAAAACGCTTTTCGCTTACTTCATCTTTTTAAATTTGGAAATTTTTTTCGACTGTCCTTAGAAAGCAGTTGCATCTTGTAAGTAAATACCATGCCATACTTCAAAGTGTTAGATCCCTCAGTTGTGCAAAAAACGCAAATTAGAACATGTTTTGCTTTTGCAACCCTCAGATGGTAGTAACAGCAACATAAAATATAACCTATGTTATAGCAGGGACTATCACCATTCATTTGCAACCATTACTTTTGAAATAGCTTTGGTATTTTCCGAGATTGAGTATAAATCGTAATTTAGAACGTTTTTAGAAAGCTTTTTGCGCATTTTCATCCCTTTTTAAATTTCTAATTTTTTCGAATCTGTTCTTAAAGATCATTTATATCTAATAAATATGTACCTTGCCTAATTTTAAGTTGCTAACCCGTACCGATCACAAAAATTGAAATTTAGAACGCTTTTTTGCTCCTGCAACGTCAAGGTGATAGTGATACCGACATAAAATAGCGTCTATATTAGAGCAGAGTCTGTCAGCATCAATTTCCTACCATTTATTTTGAAATCAGTTTGATTCTTCCTGAGATATCGCTTTCAAATCGGCATTTAGAACGTTTTTAGAACTCTTTTAGCGCATTTTGCTCCTGCATCTCCTCTGGGATAGTGGAAACAGATATAAAATATAGCCTTAGTTGGAGAGAGATCTGTCAGCATAATTTTTACACCATTATATTTGAAATCGGTTCAGTACTTCCTAAGATTGCATAGAAATCGCAATTTAGAACGTTTTTCAATTTTTTTAGGAAAGGCCCTTAGCGATCATTGATATCTTATAAATAAGTACCATTCCAAATTTCACGATTCTAGGCCCTTCCGTAACGCAAACACCACAATTTAGAACGTTTTTCCCCTTCACCCCCTTTGGGGTAGTGTCACTGACATAAAACATAGCCTATGTTGGAGCAAGGGTTGTCACCGTCATTTTGACACCATTATTTTTTAAATCGGTTTAGTATTTCCTGAGATTGTGTAGAAACCATCATTTTGAACGCTTTTTAGAACGCTTTTCTCGCATTTTCACCCCTTTTAAATTTTGAGTCGTTTGAACTGTTCTTAGAAATCCTTTATACCTAATAAGTAGCTAATATTTTAAATTTCATATTTCTAGGCCCTTCAGTAACACATAAATCGCATTTTTAGAACGTTTTTTGATCCTGCACCCTATTTGGGGTAGTGGCACCGACATAAAACATAGCTTATCTTGGAGCAAGTGTTGTCATCATCATTTTGACAACAATATTTTTTAAATCGGGTTGGTATTTCCTGAGATTATGTAGAAACTACCATTTAGAAAGTTTTTTAGAACGCTTTTTGTGCATTTTCACCCCTTTTAAATTTCTAATTGTTTAAAAACTGTTCTTAGACATCATTTATATCTTATAAGTAACTAATATTCCAAATTTAATATTTCTAGGCCCTTCAGTAACGCAAAAATCGCGTTTTTGGAACGTTTTTTGCTCCTGTACCCCGTTTGGGGTAGTGGCACCAGCATAAAATATAGCCTATGTTCTAAGTTGGACTAACACCATCATTTTGATACCATTACTTTTGGAATCGGTTCGGTAGTTTCAGAGCTTACCTCCTACAAATAAACAATTTTTACCTATTTATAATATGAGTATAGAAGTATAGATTAAATCTTTGAATAATGTTTGAATATGCACACACAGTTTGTTTTCATAAATTCTTGTGACACTTTGTGAGTTGTTTTATTTATTTATAGTGGTTTAATAAATCAAAGGTGGATCTTATTGTGAAAAAATATTATTTTACATGGATTTATGAGAAAACAACAACAATTTTTCATGTCGTCAATTTCAACATACCTATTTGATACAATGTTGAAAAATATTGAGACTTTTGGTGTATTACAATGCAAGAATTCAAACCATTAAGAATATAAACCAAACATGAAATTATCTTTATAATAACTGTCTGCTTTTTCATAAAAATATGTAAAAGAGGAATGTAAAGTCTTAAGAACATAGAACACTTAAATTTCCAAATATTGCTTTTTTTTACACTTAATGGTTGAAATGTTGGCTAAAACAGTTTCATTTAGATGACTTATTTCTAATAGTACCATGTTTGTAATTAACCTATAGTGTTAAAAATTTCACATTTTAAAAGATTTCTTTATCTCGATTTTAGTTGTGAAATCTTGGAATATACACACACATTGTTTTCATAAATTCTTGTGACACTTTGAGTCGTTTTATTTATTTAAAGCGGTTTAATGAACTAAAGGTGTATCTTAAAGTGAAAAAATATTATTTTACATGCATTTATGAGGAAAAAAAAAAAGATTTTCAAGTCGTCAATTTCAACATACCTATTTGATACAATGTTGAACATTTTTAAGACTTTTGGTGTATTACAATGCAAGAATTCAAAGCATTAAGAATGTAAACCAAACATGCAGAAAAATACTCTCTTGGTACTGACAGGAGTTCCACAAAGTAAAATAAGATTCTGCAATATAAATTACACATTATCTGGTGCAATATTTCATCATGGTAAATTTACATCAAGGGATCATTAGTTCGAAAAGACAAACTGTAGTTTAAAGCAGATGATACTAAAATCTATCATTGTTCATGGCCAAGGTACAGTAAAGATACATTTTATGTGATAAAAAAACCTAATCTTTTTTAGTACAGTTGACTCTCTCAAATCCGCAACCCTAAAATCCACACATCTTTACATATGTAAACAATGAAACTTTCAGATGTAAGGTCACAATTACAGCATTTTTCAGTTTTATTACAACCTGTGTGCATTTTAATATGTAATTCTTAATAGCGTGATTGAACTCATGTTTTTCCATGAAAGGAGTATAAATTTATTTTTTTTTTAAATCACGATATTTTTTATACCACTGGTAATCACAATCTTTTTACCAAATATATTTATGTATTAATCAATCTTTTTTTAGTTCTTATTATGATGATTTTGATGTGAATTAATGGAAAATGTATCTCATCATTTTTATACATATTCAAATATGCATTATTAATTATTTACTTAACCTTTGCATTTAATATTTTATTCAGTTGTTAAATTACCTTTTTATCCTTTTAGTTTATTACTTTGCATAATTATTTTAATACTTTCCTTTGTTACCATCATTCATTATAATTTTTTTTTGCATTATTGCTTCAATTTACCGTTTAAAAAATGTAAACAAAGCAATAACCAGAAATTCGCAAAATTCGAAAATCTACACAAACTCTGGCCCCAAGCTGTGCGGATTTGAGGAAGCCTACTCTATAACAGACTCAAAATGTTATATATCAGCAATACACGTCTTGTACAAAATGGCAGAAATGAAAGTGCGAGTTAGAATTGTTTGCCAACTATGTTATATGTGCATTGTTAATTTTCATAAATATTTCTAAATTTTAATATTTTATTCCTGAACGAAGTGGGCAACAATGAGCCGTTCCACTGGTCATGGTGACACCCCCACCTTGTTTTGTGGATAATAGGGAGATAATATATTCTTTATATATATGCTTTTCTCTTGTTTTTGCCCCCAAATGCGATATTAGCAAAATGGATAAGTGGATAATATGATAACAGCATATATTAAAAAACACCATATGTGTATTGTTAACAATGGTATTAGGAAAATCTAATAAAGACAGTCGGAGAAAAGTAGGGAACTTTTTCTTTAAATTTCTGTAGACATCATATTTTAACAATATTTATTTTAAATAAGATTAATTTTTAATTATCTCCCGGGGGCCCACGTTACTTATCATATGTCCAGGTATTCATTATGTTATAAAATAAATAAATAAATAAAATGTTACATCTTGCCTTTGTCATGATTTTTCTGTTTTTTCAATAATTTTTATAGTAACATTTAAGTTTCTAAGTATTCAAGTCTTAACTTTTGGATTATAATTCAGGATATAATACAGTTTTTCATTTCTTTAATTCCATATTGAACTTGCGCTGTATATTTGAGGAATTTTTGTATAATATAAAATTTTGACTGTTTTTAATTTTGATTTTTCATTTATATAAATATCTTTTTAATTTGAATATGATGATTTTTTTATTATTATGTGAATAAATAAATAAAAAATTATAATGCTTATTTCATTTCTAATATTTTCTTGTTATGTATTTTGACATTTTTCTCAGAAATGTGTGTCAATAAAAAGTATTGTCTATTTTAAATAGCTTTTCTTCTAATATGTTTTTGTAAGGTTGTTGGTTTTAGTTCCTGAAAAAAGTATTCTATTTTTCATGCACTTTTTGTAAAATTTTGGTATTTCATTAAGTTTATTTTGTTTCTTGGAAATTTTAATCCACTTTTATCATTGAAGGTGTACTTTTTTATTCTTTTGATCCTAAACCTCAAAAAAGTAATGATATCAATACAAAAACACTTAACGGGTTAAAATTTTGACGCAGCACTTTACTTTATGGCTATATGAATCTGAAATATCGGTCTTAAAAATTCTGATATCAAATTTTGAGTGACGCTGTGCTATTAAAATGAATTTATATATATATATATATATTTCTTTTTTTGTTGTATTTATTTTTAATCAGTAATGCTTTTCTATTCAAAATATGAGTTTTAAAAGATATGTTATCAAAATTCAAGTGACGCTCTGATCTGACTTAAAGATTTGTTAAAAAATTACTTTACACATACTTATGTTTTGAGTTCTGAAATATATTTAGACATTGGATTATTTTTCAATACACTATCAAATATGTCATATTTTTTTTTCAGCTGATGTTATGTATTAAATGTATTTAATTCAATAAATTCATTTATCTTTTGCGTTGCGATATCCAGAACCATCGGTAAAATTTTTGTAAATGTTTTCTTTGCGTCACACTATCTATTTGCATACAATTTACTTAGTTTGGATACTATGACCTAAAATAAACGTTTACACAAATTTTACGGATTGTTTTGGATATCGTGACGCAAAAGATAAATGAATTTATTGAATTAAATACATTTAATACATAACACCAGCTGAGAAAAAATGACATATTTGATAGCGTATTGAAAAAAAAAATTCAATGTCTAAATATATTTCAGAAGACAAAACATAAGTATGTGTAAAGTAATTTTTTAACAAATTTTTAATTCAGATCACAGCGTCACTTGAATTTTGACATCATATCTTTTAAAACTCATATTTTGAATGAAAAAGCATCACTGATTAAAAATAAATACAACAAAAAAGAAAAAAAAATATATATATAAATTCATTTTAATAGCACAGCGTCACACAAAATTTGATATCAGAATATTTAAGACCCATATTTCAGATTCAGGTAGCCATAAAGTAAAGTGCTGCGTCAAAATTTTAACCCGTTAAGGGTTTTTGTATTAATATGACTTACACAAGCTCAAAGTTCGTATATTCGTAATTTTGATGAAAAATACGCAGTTTCTGTTATTTTTACCTCAATTATTTATATGAGCGCAATCGTGCAACACATTCTTCTTGAGATATATTATAAAACACATCAAAATATACAAAATATGTTAAAATATGTTAAAATAACTGTGTTGCAAAGCTGTGTGCATAGGAAAATATTGAAAATAGAGGTAAAAATTGAGGTAAATATAGCAGATACCTATTGTTTATTTTTCTTCAAAACTACGAATTATGCTAACTTTGATCTTATGTAAGTCACATAAATCCGAACAAAATACTAAAACTATTGTTAAAATCGTACAATACATACCTTCTAACATTAAAAAGTGAAATAATTAAGTCAGTATGACGTAATCGAATTTTATTGTATGTCATGAGCCAAAAACGCGGCTTATGGACCCTGATCCTTTGTGTTTTATTTATATTATATTAATTTTATTAACCATTTGGAAAAATGGTTATTGTCTTCTGTCAGGGTAGGAAATCAAAAACATATCTGAAGCGTTTTATTGGTTGACTCCCGCATTTTATTCGTTTTCTGATTGGTCTATACAGTAATATGTATTTTCCTTTTACTTTCCACAAAGATGGATACTTCTGTTGCCACTATGACAAAAAAGTAATAAAAACTACAAAATAAAAAATAATAACTCAGACACAAATTGAGATACAGCTTTCAAACAAATTGCATTTAAAAGAACATTTTTTTTTCTCTATACGGCGGTGTAAAAAGTAATATTGTGGGATGTTTAGAAATTTAAGAATGAAATTTCATTTAAAATTGGTCCAGGAATATTAATGTTTAATCCATGGCGTACCTAATGTATGACCAGCTCCGCAGAAGTTTAAAAATTTACAGTACCGAAAAATGTAATCCATGACTTACGTAATGTATGATAAACACGATTTTTTATGTCTTAAATTTTAGTCATTTAAGTCAATTAACTGATTGGTCAATTGACTTAATTGATTTAGTCAATTAAGTCATTAACAAAATCATTTTCCAAATGGTTCTTTGTAATTTGTTAAATTGCATTATTTATTCATTTATTTATTTATTATGAAGTATTGATATTGTTTGGAATATTAGCCAGAAACAAATACTGAACGGTTTATTTAGTTTTAAGTGCAAAGGGATTAAACATTCGTAATCCGGCTGTGCGCAATAAAGATAGATTTTAAAATAATTCACTCTCAAAAATTATTTTAAATATCGTAAACAATCAGTAAACTGAAATACAGTTTTCGAACAAATTATATTCGTAAACTGGATTTTTTCCCTTATTCGGCTGTGTAAAAATTGAAATTGTTTGCTTATACATACGTTAAACTTGTGTTTCTTTTATTTATTTATTTATTGATGAAGTTTTAATTTCATTCCGGAAATGTAGCAGGAAACAAATCCTGAACTATATATTTTGTTTTATGTGAAAATGGGTTTTTATTCTAACTAATGAAGCCTGCACCGTATTGAGATAGATTTATTTATTTTTTTAATCATGCTTGAAATTTATTTTAAAACCAAAATAAATAAGTTAATTTCGATAGGGTTTTCGAGCAAATCGCATATCATAGTACACGTTTTCCATCTACTATGGTGTAAAAATTGAAAATATGCGACATTCTAAAAATTTTTAAATTGCTGTAACGGAAATTACAATACTAAAATTTAATCGTCAGATCTTGCCAACCCACCGCCGTGCAACAATAATTAAAGTTATGCTAAAAATCATAAAAAAGGAATAACTGAAATAGAAGTTTAAACGGATGTTCACTAAAAAACACAACGTAGTATCTTTTGTTAAATTTATGAACTTAATGAGTTTTGCAAAAAAAAAAAAAAAAAAAAAAAAAAAAAAAAAAAAAAAGAATATATTCTATGATGCATGTATGCTAAAAGCCAATTAATTACTTTAAACTTATAATGTCTTTTTTAAAAAATAAAAATAATCTCGAGGTTCTAGAAGATCATAAAATGAAAAAAAAGCTGTATACGAACAGTTAAGATTTGATAATTAAAGATTTTTTTTTTCAGGAAATAACGTCAGTTAGAATAATAATTTCCTTTTAAGCAGATATAAACAAAAGCTATGTATATATATATATATATAAACGCAATTAATATAAGCAAATGTGAGTCTGCAATAAGTTCTATGACATTCGAAATGGCTTTTGAAAGTCATTTTTTTAAATATCAATGTTGTTTTAATACTTTAATTGATGATTTTATATGTTATAATCCTGACAATCTATTGTGTGTAAATTTGATTATAAATGCATATACTTGAAATAAACTGATATTTAAGAAGGAAAACACTCCTTTATTTTATTTCATTTCTAAAGTTACTACGTGTCCTGAATATTTAATTACGAGTGCAAGGAATGTTTTAAATTAGGTTCGGGAATACTAATGCAACATCAAAATGCAGGAAGCTTAATGCAATTTAAATAGTTATTCCAAAATAATTTCATGTACGTAAAAATTGTAATATTAAATAATTAAACATTAATAAAATCCCCACGTACTTACTACTACTTACACAAATTAATTACTCCTACACCAGACGACATCGGTACACTGTTAAAAATATGTCGCAAAGGTAACTGCTGGTAACACAATCAGCGCTGCTAATAAAGACACTTTGGAGTATCAGTGTTATTTTCAATGTTTCCTAAAAATGGCTGCATCACCTTGCAAAGGAAGCTAGAAAGAAACACCACCCGCGAGCCAAGCACAAATTGTTGAAGATTCTTTTATAAGGATGAAGTTATTTCTATTTGCTTAAATTCTAGGGCGGTCAATTATTTTTATAGGGTAACTGTACCTTCTTTTCGTGCAGTCAATTGAATTAGAAAAAGTAATGCTCTGTGAAATTTATTGGGTTTTCGATTTGTTTTGAATGATAGGAAGTGCGTTTTTTTTTTAAAATTATTATTGGCCCGTTCAAGAATTATAAGAGCTAAAGCTAGCTATCAAAGCTAGATGCAGAGAAAAGGTGTTATTACAAACAGAGCAAGACCATTTTTTATGTCAAAATACTTTTAATTTCATTAATTTTTTAATTTTTAATTCAATTTATATTGTTAAGATTGCAAATTTCGCGCAGATATTATACTTCTATATCGTTCTCGTCATGAATTTAGGTGGTGCTTTTAAAACATTTAACGTTTGAATTTTCTAAACATTTCGGAATGTTATCTTTTTTTTTTGTCTAATTAGCCCCCGGGACGGTATACTATTTCTTTCTCCCAGCTTATTTTGCCTCCGAAAAATAACGTTACTTTACAGAAGCCAGCAATAAACAAAGCAAATGTACCATTGTGCGATTAAATGCTCTATAGCAATTTTTTTAATTTCTAAGCATCGCACATTTTAAATTTTTATACCGTCGTATTGAAAAAAAAGTACTTTTAAATGTAATTTGTTTGAAAACTGCATCTCCATTTATTTTTGAAATATTAATTTTTTTGTAGTTTTTAGCACCATTTGTTTAATTTTGGCAACTCAAGTACTCCATTTATATATAAAGTAAAGAAAAAATAGTTGAAAAAGAGCAATTATATATTTTTGTTGTCATTTTCTCATAAAAACCGAAAGAAAATGTAATTAAAATGCGTGCTATTTTGAAAAAAGTATAAACGAATAATTCCTGTTAAAACATGGAGCTATTATAAACTATATTTAAATTTAAGTATCTGTAGACGCTTTCAGTGTGACGTCAGTCATGACGTTTTGGTTGGAAACTGACTCCAAACAAAGGGTTGCTATGTGTCCTTTTTTTTAAAATATACATTGCGGAAAATGATACCAGTACATATCAAGTATTGAAACAGATGTGAGATATAGATATAAGATATAGCTGCAACACACAAGCAAAATAGAAAATACAACATAGAAACCATTTGTTCGGAGTCAGTTTCCAACCAAAACGTCATGACTGATGTCACGACTGAAATCGTCTATATTAA
This sequence comes from Maratus speciosus, assembly GCA_963932465.1. Lineage (NCBI taxonomy): Eukaryota > Metazoa > Arthropoda > Arachnida > Araneae > Salticidae > Maratus > Maratus speciosus. Next base: position 23,073,983 of record OZ010786.1, read on the forward strand.
TGTTACAAACAAATGAATGCCTATTAATCATGATATAGCCGTTTTTTGTAGAATTTCTTTAATGACGGATCTTTTTGCTGCATTTGTGTATTATTTTGTGATAGTGACATCCTTATGCATGCTTTACTGTATATGTTTAAGAGTAGATTGTAAATGTGGAATTCTTAAGCGGATGCGAATGACGTCATTTTACATAAAATAAAAGTGCGTGCTTTAAGTCTTAAAATTGAAATAGGTTTTGTACTATTTATTTTTTTTTTTCATCGGGGGCGACACTAAATTCTGAAAAAGCAGAATTCATGTTTTCTAGTTATTATTTTATTTTCATTCCATTCATTTTACTAGGACTTCCTTCAGAGGGATTAGTCTGAGCGATATTGCCGAGAACATAGATTTAATAATAACTTGTTGCAAGTAAAGAAAATGAGATGCTATCTTTAATTGGTCATATACTGTTTAAAAATTCAAATGATGAAATATCTAGATTAGTGAATCTGAAAAAAAAAAAATTCATATCAAATTTAAAACAGCACTTCCCTCTGTTAAGGGCCTTGGCAAGAGATAGATTAGCCTAGAGAAGGAACACTTTCACAAGCACTTTCGGACAACCTATTCGCTGTTTCATACAGACATTTATTCAATATTTACATAATTTATTCAATGCTAAGTGTGTATCTACCCATTTTGTAGCATTTAAATTGCATGTTTTTTTTTTTTTTTTTTTTTTTTTTTGGGGGGGGGGGATGTAGTTTTATTAAATATTTAAAGTTCCTATACCTAATAATTTCAAATTAATGGTAAATTAAAACGTTTCTGTTATTTTCACCTAAAATTTTTAGACTCAGCAGTAATACAGAAATAGAAAATTTTCGAATATTTTTTTGTTCCTGCACCACTTTACATAGCCAAATTTTTAGAAATTGTTCTGTTGTGAGTATTTATGTCTTAAAAGTAACACCCATGTCAATTTTCATGATTATATTTCTAACAATTCCACGTACTTCGTTATTTAGATCATCTTTAGTACTCTGTCCTCTTTATTCAGTCTTCTAAATTTCGATTTTTTAGAATTCGTTCTAAAACAAACATTTACATCTTATAAATTACTACCATGCCAAATTTCAAGTTTCTAACTTCAATAATATCACAGAAATTGCAGTTTAGCTCTTCTTTTTTATCGTACACCCTTTTAATTTCCAGGTTTTTAAAAAAACTGATCGGCATTTACATTTTAAAACTAATAACCACGTGAAATTTCAAAATTTATATCCCTAACAATTCCAAATAAATCGTGATTTAGAATCTTTCTAGAACGCCTTACGTTTATTTCTCACATTAAAATTTTCAACCTTTTAAAAAGAGTTGATAACGAGTGTTTACATCGTAAAAGTAGCCACCACACCAATTTTCAAATTTCTAGCACAAACAATATCCCAGAAATCGCATTTTAGAAATTTTTTTGTTCCTACACCGATGGGAGATGTTGTACCGACATAAAATACAGTCTTTTTTGGAGCAGAGATATCACCAACATTCTTTCTGACACCACTATATTTTAAATCGCTAGGTAGTTTCAGAGATGACATCCCACAAACACCCAAACGTTACTGCTTCGCACAGATGCTATGTACCGCAACCCCATACTGGCGCGATTTTCTTCTGACGCCAATGTCCTTTACGCACCGGGTATTTAACTGGCGCCAAAGTGTCGTTATTTTGCTTGATATGGTAACCCGGATGTTGTTGTTTATTTATTAATAAATTGTTTATTTACATTTATTCTTTTTAATTATATAAATGGTTTGTTCTACATTTATTAATCAAACTTCTTATTATTTATTGTCATTATACTTTTTAAAAATATATATGTAACTGGTATTTAAAAACAAGATTTTCGCCAAATTGGCTTCGGAAAAAAATCGTGTCAATATGGGGTATGTATGACATCGGTGCCCTTATCTAATACGTGTTAGCAGATGCAATTTTTAAAATACATACATAAACCAGTATAATACTTCTTTAGTTTTATTTTCATGGTCATTTATATCATTTGGCAAAATATCTCCCTTTCTTAAATTCGAATTGCGTCAAGCTTTTTTAAAAAAGCTAAGTCCATATAACAGTGAAATTCCGTAATGGGTATTAAATACATGGTAATAAAGCATTTAGGTGAGCGCAGCTGATAAATCGTCAAGTACCATGATTAATTCAAATAGTATAGGACTATTCCGTAATCTGGTTTTCAACCAATGTCGTATTTTAAAGATCTTCGCTTAACTCCAATTACATTTCATTGCTGTAACATTTTTTTTTTTTTTTGGGGGGGGGGGGATGCGAGATTGCATATATTTACATTTAAATTTTAACCTTTTGTTTATATAACGGTTGCTTGTATGAATAATTAGCACCTTGATGATCGAGCTTCACTCGAAACATATGTAAAAAGTACTCGTGTGATTGTTTGCTTAAAGCCATTATTACTTAGCTATTATAACTCCCATACAGTTATAACAATGTTGCTGTTAGTATTACTCTTGTTTGACGTCAACCTTGCCCATGTATCTGAATACGAATTATTGGCCATTTTTCTTGCACGAAGAGTGGTTATAACATAATTGTTTAATTTTGCATAGCATGCACCAATTGCAATATTGATACTTTTAAGTTAGTCAAGCGCAGGTGATAAATTGCCAATATTTTTTCCATACCATATTCATTTTGCATTCATTTCATTTAAAATATAAATCTTCTATTCACTTGATTTAAAATACACGTTTTTAACTAATTTCCACTGTATTTTAACAACATTATTTTGCCTTGACCCTTTTTTTTAAAAAGCTGTTTGGGCTTCAAAAAGGGAAATTTGTTACAAACCCGTTGAACGTTTATGCTTATTTTTTACAAATAAATATAAACCATTTTGGCACAGATGTCATATACGCACCACGTTGGCGCGATTTTTTTTCAGACGCCAATTTGGCGAAAACCTCGTTTTCGAATACCAGTTACATATATATATTTTTAAAAAGGTAGTAACAATAAATAAAAAGGTTTAATTAATAACTATAGAACAAAACAATTTATATAATTTAAAAATAACGAAAATAAAAGTGAATAAAAAATTTATTAATAAATAAACAACAACATCTAGGTTACCATATCAAGCAAAATAATGACACTTTGACGCCTGTTAAGTACGCCGGTGCATATATCACATTGGCGTCAGAAAGAAATCGCGCCAAAGTGGCGCGTATATGATATCTGTGCGTAAATGTCTTGTTAAGACTAAATAAATTGTTTAAAACTTTAAAAAATTGCTTGGGTACATGAAACAATGAGTAGGTTGCCAGAAAATATGCATGAAAAGTTTACTTCTCTCGCCAAACTCATTTTCTTTACTTATAAGAAACCTATTCTGGAAAAGCACAAATTTCGGTACTTATTAGCTATCCCGTCAACCAAATTAATGTCGCCAAATTGTAAGATCAAATGTCAATAAGTGTTGATAGTAAATGTCACATTCACTTGACTACACGTGTTTACGTTATCAAGTGATTTTTATTTGGACATTTTATTTGTATTTTTATTAATGTTATACTAATTTATTTGTTCTCTCGTTATTTTAAATAAAAATTATGTCAATTTGTATAATTTGGCGGGTGGTTTGGCAACTTATATAATTTGGCGAAATTGGTCGACGGGATAACTAACAAGTACCCAAATTTCACTTGAAATAATAAAAAGGAAAAAAAAAAAGAATAAATGATGCCACAAATCAAAATTGCTTATTTAAACATCACATAACTGTTTCAAATTTTCACACGAAAATATAAAAGTTGCTTTTGGCGATTAAAAAATGCTATTGGATAGGTTATCGTAAAATCTGAAATCCTAAGATATTATTGCCTTTTTTCTTTGAAACAGAAAAAAAAATCCAGATTTCTTTTCCTGTTTGATTAAATTTAAATATGTTTTATTGTACTTTAATATCAGTGCGTGCATATTTTCTTTGCTCCATGTGCTGTAATTCGGCTTTCTACGAAAACATCCAACCAGTGAAAATGACATACACTAAATTTCCGTGACGTATGTAGATAAATTGTGCTTTTTTATCAGTTTTTTTAATATAATTTTAAAACAAATTGGAACTTATTTTTCATAGTAGATGCATTCAGTAGGTTACCCTGATAGGTACCTTCTGGTACAATCAAAACCGAAATACGACAAATACTTTTTGAGTTATGCTTGACGAAAGGTTTTACGAAACGTTTTAATATCCATCTTAGCTGTTTTTTGCCCGAAAGTAATATTGCGCTGTGTATTAGCTATCGCTTCGCTCAGACAATAAAGAAATAACGCTCTGTTCATGAAAGTACTAAAGTTGTGTGATTTTTGTTTAATTATCTTTTATTTAAGTGAAGTAAAACTTGATTCAAATTGATTTATGTAGAAAAATAAGAAAATGGCCAAATTAACTTCACTGTCTGCATTTCCTTGAAAAATGTGATTTGAAAAATTTTAAATTTTAAAGAGAGAAAAAAATGTGTTAAATAATGGATCTCAAAACTAAAAAAGGAAAGTTACCTGTAATAACAACGCATAATTCTTATTTTTAAATAATTAACACAGCCACTGCAAATTCTGTTTGAAATAGGAATGGTCGTACTACGCTCAGTTACCATATTATAAAGTATAAACCTACCATTTTTACATATAGGGAAGACCGGGACTAGTAGGCGCAATTTTTAGTTATTGATTTTTATTATTTTTTATTTAAGTTTTTTAACAAACTTTAACTGCACTTTTAAAGAACAGACATTTGTCTATAAATACTCGGAGTTTTGAGATTTCAGCTTTTGTAGTTTATGTTTAGCGAAGGCGTAAAGTAAAAGGGAAATTGTGCGCCAACCTACCCCGTCACGGGGTAAGTTGCCAATACCTATGGGGTCAGTTGGCACACGCTTTATAAAAATTTAAACTAAACTCAAATAAGACACGGAGTTAAGAGAAATCAATTTCATTATTGCCAGTAAGTTTAAATAAAGGCGTTATCGCCGTACAATGTAAATTCTAAATTATACAGACATAAAAATAAGGAATAAATCATTAACATTGAGTAAGTTCTATTCTACTCGATATCATAATCAGAGTTACAGATGTCACAAATAAAAAATCGAAGTATAGTCGAAATATAGTATAGAAAAGAAATAAAAGTCTCCGTTTCGGCAAACCTCATGTGCCCAAAATCTTGCATTGCAACCACTTTTCTCTTATTTTGCTGTATTTCAAGCTACCAGCACACAACAAACACTGAGACCAACTTGCCCCGTGATCAATGCACCTACTAACCCCATAATAAATTTCTTCACAAAAGGGAGACGTAACCTTTTAAACATAACTAATCCAAGTAAATCACATATGGGGTAGGTACAGTTAATCATACACTAAGAAAAACTGCACAAGTTAAATCGCAATTATTAAGATAAGTATTAGAAATTAGAAAAAGAATGAAGTAACAAAAATTTTCTTATGAGTGCAAAAAACAGAAAAATCGTAATAAATGTCCACTGCACGTAGGTAACGGTGCAAAACTACAACGGAGATTGTAAAAACCAAGAAGAAAAGTACTCTGTGACTGGTTGCGCAATCTATCCACAAACAGGCGATTTAAGAGGACTGCGCCTACTTACCCCTGTAGCCAACTAGCCCCGGTCTCCCCTATATATATATATATATATATATATGAAAATTTTTTAATTTCATTATTTTAAAAACATAATGGGGTCATTCCATACAAAATGAGCATAAATTAAAAAAAATTGTGGCCACATAGCAACTGATTTTAATAAAATTTGATACATATATACAATTCATATTTAAATAAAGTTATGGAAAATATTTTGAAAAATTATTTTTTTGCGGCTCTGCTCTTTTTTTCTGAAAACAAAAATCATTTCCAAGATGGTCACAAACTTCGATCACTTTTAAATTCCAATTACTCTTCACATAATAAATAAAAATTGTCTAATTGAAAGTCAAAACATATAATTTTTTTTTTTTTTTGATAGATATCGTGATCCCTTACGAAACATTTAATCTTTAATATTATGAGATGAAAAAATGTATTGTTTACTCCCTATGTCACTATGGAATGGTCCATAGAATGTAATAAAAAATCCCTGCCGGCTCGGCCTACAGGCGGATGTAGATTTCGAAGTTAAGTGTACTAATTTCACCAACAAAAACTAAATCCTGATTAGATATAAATCCACTTTAACAGTTTTATCTGTCTGCTTTTGACGAGTTTTTATTTCATTTTTATATAATAGCTGGTTTTATCAGAATCATGTTAAGGCGGTATTCAAAAAAATACTTTTCCATGCTCAACAACTCGGAATTTTCTGACACATTTTCAGATTCATTTTTAATAGAAAAAATATGAAACTTTCTGAAGAGATTTTTGAAGCGATTTATAAGCGACCTGTGTTTATATTTTTCGTTCAATTAATTGAAACTTGATTTATAAACAATTATTTTCTCAGTAGGACAATATTTTTCGTTTCTAACACAATCGCTTCGGGAAATTCTGTTCAAAATGCCCACTTTGACATAATTTTTTGAAAGATATTCTGCCTCTATCAAAAAATCGATCATTACGGTACATTATGTAGTTTCTGAATAAGCGAATCTACCAATTGGATGCGTTTGAGAGCAAAAATGAATTTAAAAATGAGTCAGAAAATAAGCAGTTTGGATTTGAATATGCCATTAATAAGATGATTTTTTTCTTCAACAACTATGTATTTTTAATTTGTTTTTACTGTAAGAATTGGACCTATAAAAAAACTTGTCTATATTAATGTTGTAGACAATATTACGAAGATACATGATAAATTCATGGGGATTTTATATCTTGTGAATTGACGGAGTTATGGAATTTTTTCTTCAACCCCCCCCCCCTTTTGTTTCCGTTTTTAATTTTTTTTTACGGTACGAATTGGTCCTATCAAAAACTTGTGAATATAAAAGTTGTAGATAATATTAAGGAGATTTATAATAATATTAATTGGATTTGATATCTTTAGAATTCACGAAGTTATGATTTTTGTTTCTCTCAAAAACCCTATTTTTGCGCCCCTTGAAACCATTTTTAATTTTATCAAAAATCTGCGATATATAAATTTTTGGCCCTATTTTTAGAAGTAATAAAAACCTTAAACTGGTTTGATATGTACAAAAATTAAGAAGTTATGGGTGTTTTTCGGTTTTCACAGAACACCTCCCTATTTCCACCCTTTTGGTCCAATTTTGCCCATTAACGAACTTAACCGAGATTTTATGTGTCAGTTTGGAAAAGATTCGTGCAGAATTGTGGAAGTTATCGTGTCCAGAAGAAAGTGATATATATATATATATATATATATATATATATATATATCTACTTATAATAAAATCTGAGTGCTGGGGACCGTCAGAACGATGCCGGTGCGAACCACTCTGGTCTGCAAATCGACCGTAGCTAAACGCCATGTTAGGCTTAATGAAAAACATATCTTACCATACGACAGCTAAATGATAATTTTTTCTACTTGAAATCATGTCTGTTCAGCATATTTTCACATAAAACGTGTGTATCATATCCATTTATAATGTATTAAGTTCTAAATTAAAATTAAGCTATTAGAAATCAAATCTAAACAAACGATACTGTTGCCATTCAGATTCAAATTCCAGCAAATCAAGAAACAAATGAATGACTCTTTGACGATTCATTAAAAAAAAATACGGCTAACATCTGATTCTGCTTTAAATATATTTTTTAGAGCATATTAAAGCCTTTAAGTATTTTGAAATGCGTTTTTCATTATTGTTTACATTTATAAGCAGCACTTTTATTTACGACTGTTTACATTTACAAGCAGTCAGTTTGCGACATACATATGAAATATTACGTAATTTAGTGAATAAATATTTTAAAAAGTATTATCAATGTTTTCAACAAATATTAATAGTTTTAATGATTCAATTTAATGATTATTCATCATTATTCATATGAATCATTCATATGAATCATTCATATGAATATTGATTCATATCAATGATTCATATATTTCACTCTTCTGTAGTGGCAACAGTGAAACGCTGTTTCTTTAGGAAAAACCGAGGGATAAACGTGCTGATATTTCGCCACTACTCGCTTTGATCTGTCAATAGTTATTTTTGAATGTTTTAAAACAGTTTTTTTAATTTTTATTATGGACTTTCCAAATGAATCGCTTTCGGAAAGAAGGCGTCAATTGACCAGGAAAAGAATTGCGCGATCGCGTCAATCAACGGATTTCTCACTTTGGCTGATAAACACAGCTGAGTTTACACCGAACAGAATTAAACACCCATAGGCACAATTTTTTGTTTATTTTTTATCTAAACTATGCATATTTTAAGTTCATGTTCATAAAGTGTTTATCACTCACAGGAACGTTTCATTATAATAAAGATTAAAAAATGAAAATTACATTTTTTTTTTTTTAATTTTACTAAATTTTTGTACCGTTAAAAAACATAGCTTTATGTATGTGTATTACTTTGAATGATGCACATAATGGTGTTTTAGTTTTGGCCAAATATATGAATCAAATTTTAAAGTTTCATCTAAAATTAAAAAATAAACATCTGATTTTTTAAAGAAATGACACATGTTTTTTGTTTTATTTTTAAGTTTGTTATTTCACCTATGCTGAATTTAATATATTTCTGTGAATTACTTTTTGTTGTTTGAAAAATGCAACAGCTTTTTTTTTTTTTTTTTTCAACTATGCATATATTTTTAAAAGCATTTACAGACATGCCACTTTCCAGCGAAAACATGGAATTCCACTTTTTCGGCATAATTTATCATCCCTGGGATTGATGCAAATCAGTATTAACATTTGTTGACATTTTTAGGACGAGAGGGAAGGGGGGTGGTAGCAGAATTTGACAAAATAAAAATGACAAACAGCAACAAATTGAGTTTATTTCTAATCCTTTCCCATGACCTACTGTGCATTTAGTCCATGTATAGAAACAAACAGCATAAAAAAAAAAACAGCCAGGAGCTTGGAACTATCATCTGTCTGCTTTCCGTGAAGGATTGCAAAAATCATCAAAATATCGTAGAAAAATGGTGGTTTCGTCAAACGAATATGAATTTCGTCAAAGGATCGCAGAAAAAAACACAATTTTTCCCAAAGGGTTCTTTAGAATGTATGTTTCGTCTAAGGATCATGGAATATGTGAATGTCGCCAAATAATCATGGAAAAAACATGAATTTCATCAGATGATGCAGAAAAAATGCATTATTTCATCAAAGTATCGCGAAAAACGTGAATTTCGTCAAATAATCACAGAAAAAATATGATTTTCATTAGAGATCACAGAGAAAACGAGAATTTCATCGAAAGGTTGCAAAAGTGCAAGTTTCAACATTAGATCCTAAAAAAATGTAAATTTTGAAATCGGGGGATCTTGAAGCTTTTTGGTTCATCAGTATCAGGTGAATCGGTAGCCAGCTAAATTTTCTGTTACGTAACTAATTTGCTGCATACATTCGGATGCACCTATGCTTCTGTCAACGTAGTTTGATTGTAAGGTAAGTCTCGCTTGCTCTGCTGTTTATTTCTTTTTATTTTTTATTAGGATTTTTGCATTAGCTGTTTAAAATGCACCCTTTATTGGCCAATATATCGATTTTTACATGGTTTACCATTTTAGAGACGGACGATTCAGCGCCTGCGAAAAAATTCGAGTCTGAAAACATCGAGGGTGTATTACCAAACATCCATCAAAATTTAAATTTAATTCAGTTAGAAGAGAAGTACCATACCTTGACGATGTTTCAGACCCTGACTAGGATCCCTTTTTCTAAACATTAAATTATTGATTGTTTTTTTTTTAATTTTAACTGATTGTTTGTTTTTTGTGTAAATATTTTAATTTTTTTTGTATGAAACTCCCCCTTTTTTTATGAATCGTCGTCTCATTTATTGGTATTTCTTTATATTTATCCTTTTACTTTTATTTTATGTTTAATAAATTTTTTGGCAGTTGTGAGCGAGATTTTACCTGCATTCGCAACAAATTTTTCTAGATGGCAGGAAAACTTCGTTTTTAAATCTTTATTGTTACTTATAAATCCATGTTTTTACATCATTTTCTATTTTTTTGTGCAAATCATTGATTTATAAATAACATAAAGATTTAAAAATTGTGTTTTTCCATCACCTTGAAAAATTTTTGGCACAATTTTTTTCGCCAAGCGACACAGGATGTGGAACTCTTCCCTGAATTTTGTCAAAGAAACATGAGAGGTGTAATTCGTCAAAAAGTCGCAGAAAAAATGTTAATTTTGCAACAAATCCCGATAAAAACACTCATTTCATGAAAGGATTGTGGAAAAAACAGTCATTTTGTCAAAAGGCTGCGAAAAAAACATGAATTTCATCAAAGGTGTGCAGAAAAAACGAGAATTTCACCATAAACATTAAATTATTGATTTTTTTTTTGTTTGTAAATTTTAACTGATTGTTTGTTTTTTGTGTAAGTATTTTTAACTTTTTTTTATATATATATATTTTGTATGAAACCCATTTTTTCTGAACCGCCGTCTCATTTATTGGAATTTATTTATATTTATCTTTTTATTTTATATTTAATAAGTTTTTTGGTAGTTGTGAGCAAGATTTTACCGGCATTCGTAACAAATTTTTCAAGATGGCAGAAAAACTTCGATTTTAAATCTTTACGTTATTTATAAATCCATGTTTTTACATCATTTTCTATTTTTTGGGCAAAATCATAGATTTATAAATAACAAAGATTTAAAAATGATGTTTTTCCGCCATCTTGAAAAGATTTTCAACATTTTTTTTTTTTTTTTTTTTTTTTTTTTTTTTTGCCAAGTGGCACTCTTCCCTGAATTTTGTCAAAGAAACGCGAGAGGTGTAATTCGTCAAAAGGGCGCAGAAAAAAGCGAATTTTTCAACAAATCCCGTTAAAGACACTCATTTCGTCAAAAGGCTGCGAAAAACACGAATTTCATCAAAGCAGAAAAAAATGAAAATTTTGCCATAGGGTTGTTGGAAAAAGCTCTTTTTTTTTCCGCATGAGGTGGTTCATACTTTCTTCATTTGAAAGTTGACTTTTACAAACACAATTTTTTGTATGCTTTTGAGGACTTGCCACTATCTGAATAATCATGCATATCAATCACCTGTTTAATTGAGTCTGACTTAATGTTGTAAACTTAAAATAACACTTTCCCGTCATTTTTGACGGGGCCATATGCTAGTATATATATATATATATATATATATATAGATAGATAGATAGATAGATAGACAGATAGATCAAATTTATAGACATTTATATAAAGTTTTTTACTGCGTGTGGTTTTGGGTTCTAGGAGTCATGATCGGTGTAGATCTGCAAAAAATTTTCAGTAATTCCAACATAGCGAAGAATGTAATAAGTAGTATTTCATACGAAATCTACCTAATATTACCTTTTTTGAACGCAATTATGTTATGTTAGGAATCAAAAGGCAATCTTGAATATTTTCCTATCATATCATGAGCGTTTTTATCCTTATGCCTAAGCAGTATTGTTGATATCTGAATTTTCCTTAAATTGATTTTTTGTGCTTACATAAGAGTGAAAAATAAAAGGGAATATATATCAATCTTAAAATAGCAATTAAAGCCTTTATGCAGGGATATTAAAAAGCAGTAAACCAACGTTTAAAATGCACAAATAATGCGTGAAAAGCAGCAAAGAGTTGTTTCGAATCTACTAGCGAGATTCTTCTTCAGTGCAAGATAGGCAAAAAGGAACAGTGTGGCCTTTCTTATATTGGCCAGACTAAACGAGCTCTAAGATTTCGTTTAAAAGAGCATGAAGGTTATGCTAAAAATCAGGAGCTCAAACGTTCTTCTATTGCTCAACATTCTTGGTCTTTTCAACATAGGTCCGATTTTTTTCTCAGCCACCATTGTCCAAAAATGTTCTTCTAATCTTGATCTTGATTTTTGAGAAGCTTACCACATCATTAAAAATTCTCACTCTTTAGTAAATGATTTATCTAGTACTCCTGATTTTCCAAGTATTTGGAAATCATTAATTTAATTTCCCCTTTTTTTGGTTTATTTTTCTCTCCTTCTCCGGCAGATGTCGCTACTTGTCCACCTAGTTATTTCCACTGCTTCTCTCTCATCGGTTGTTTTTGGCGCTTTCGCTACCCACACAGGGTATATAAGTCAGTGCGTTTCCGTCTATCATTTTGCTCAGCCTTGCTTTTTCCAGCAAGCTGTTCCTTTTTCCCAATCTTGCACTGAAGAAGAATCTCGCTAGTAGATTCGAAATAGCTGTTTGCTGCTTTTCACGCATTATTTGTGCATTTTAAACGTTGGTTTACTGCTTTTTATATCTCAATCTGTCAAGGTCGTATTAAAATTCTAAATATCACTTTCGCATCATAAATAATATCGAAGCATTCTAAAATAATTATCTGGTCTGGAAGTAAACAAGAAGAAACTGCGTATCTGTCAAATCAAAACTTCATTAATCTTTGCGCCGAAGTTCTTTTTAAGTAAACATTTAATAAAGAATAAAACTATTTACAGATATATTACATATTTACACAAACTCAAAACCATATTGTTGGGAGACACGATTCTCCACGTTCATATTTCAATTATTTGACGATCTTACGTCACATCTTTCTATAATAACAAATCATTCCATTCTTAAAACAACGTTCGTTCTGTTTACAAAAAAACAATCTATAACTCCTTTTTCTACATACTCCCCACCTGAACTCTTACAGAGTTCATCAATCAAAAATTCTATCATGAAAATTTAAATTCTCATATCAGTGGTTCAGTGATCTATAGTTCAATTTCAAAATTCAAATACACAAAATCAAATTCAAAATATGAAGTTCAAAATATCAAATTCAAATGCAATATATTAAATTCAAAATATCAATTAATGCTAAACATAAAAGTATAACATTCAAACATTAGAAAAATAAAAAAATATTACCTGCAAATTAACACAATAAAATGGTTTTTTTTTTTTTTTAATAGGTAATATATTTACTTATACTAAAACTCAAATATTACTGCATTCAAAGTAAGTAGAATTAAAAAAAAGGAAAGAAAACTTTTAGAGTTCTAAAAGAGATTAAAAAAAAAAGAGAAGAAGTCTATAAATGTTCATCAGTCTAAAATTTCTAAAGGATATAAGTTCTGGAATCTTTTCGGGTTTTTCTTTTACGGATTTTCTACGGAAAAGTCTTTCGCAAAAGTCTCCCCACCATGCAGCTGCAGCTGTTTCAATATTTTTTCCAAACAAGACATTTTTTAATGATGCTTTTCATCAACTGTCTTCCTTTCGGAATGCAATACTGGGATCGAATTTTTGTCAAAGTATGTGCAGTTCCTGCGTGCATCATTTTTTCATGATCTTGACGCACAATCAACACCGTTAACCTAGAATGTCTTGGCAGAATGACTGGATGTTTTCTTCCGTAGAAAGATCACCAAATTCTAGTCTTCCTGCTAAACGTATAATTTCTGCTTGATCTATATATGGAACAAAATTGAATAGGAGTGAATTTTTCTCTCCTGAATTATCATTTCTAAGAGACTCAAATTCTACTTTATGAAATTGCTTCTGTTCACTACGGATTAAATATTTTTCTGCTTCTAATAATTCTTCAGCTGTTAGTGAGCCGCAAACTTCAGTAGACTTTTTTAACTTCAATATAAATATTTTAACCAAAGCAGTTATTCTTATTAGTTTCTCCAAACTACTAAATTTGGTTATATCAATAGGATTTTTAATCTCTTCGATTATGCGCTCGCATTGCAATATGTCATTAAGCTTCTTTCTGTATTCTAATTCAACTTCATCAATTATTTCTGTATCTTCAGATTGTGTCCAAAATTCTGGCGGGAAGCTAAGCCACTTTGGCCCCAATAACCAAGTCGGAACATTGATGAGCTTGGAAACTTTTGCTCCTCTTGAGACAAGGTCTGCGGGATTGTCTGCGCCTGGGCAATGATTTCAATCAGGAGGAGAACTCAGCTTTCGAATTTCTTTAAAGCGATTTCTCACGAAGGGATTAAATTTTTCAGGTGATCCTTTAATCCAAAAATATGTTATTTTAGGTAGCTTTCTTTACAAAAAAGCTACCTATTGCAGCCGTTCGGAGGAAAGCGATTTCAAAACATTTTGGTATATTTTCATCGATCATGACCCCCAGACCCCGAAACCACCCTCCGTTCAAAATTGATATATATATATATATATCTGACATATGTCACACTGTAACTCCCGTAATTATGAACCGATTTCGATGTAATTCGGTGTGTACATAGTACATACCAATGTCTCGACCGAGTTCGTTGGCCAGCTTCATCCGCCGTTTTGTTTCAAAATGGCGGCCATTTAAAATTTTTAAAAAAATTTAAAACTTGAAATGTTGTACCAAAAAATTAAAAATGGAAAAATATTTTTTTCTTATGTACTTGACCTTTATACAAAGATTCCAGAGCAGTTTTTGTTTCGTCTATATCTTAAAAAATGGCTGAGTTATAGCATTTTGAATTTCTAGCGTGGCTGACATTTTGAAACGTCCTGAATTTTGTCACGCGATAAAAGGCGTATTTATGAACCGATTTGGATGTAATTCGGTATGTACATAGTACATACCAATCTCTCGACCGACTTCGTTGGCCAGCTTCATCCGCCATTTTGTTTCAAAATGGCGGCCATTTAAAATTTTTTTAAAAATTTAAAATTTGAAATGTGGTACCAAAAAATTGAAAATGGAAAAATATTTTTTCTTATGTATTTGACCTTTATACAAAGATTTCGGAGCAGTTTTTGTTTCGTCTATATCTTAAAAAATGGCTGAGTTATAGCATTTTCAATTTCTAGCGTGGCTGACATTTTGAAACGTCCTGAATTTTGTCACGCGATAAAAGGCGTATTTATGAACCGATTTGGATGTAACTTCGTTTATACATAGTACATACCAATGTCTCAACCGGGTTCGTTGGCCAGCTTCACCCGCCATCTTGTTTAAAAATGGCGGCCATTTAAATTTTTAAGAAAAATTTCAATTTGAAATGTGGTACCAAAATTTGAAAATTGAAATAATATTTTCTTCTTATGTGTTTGACCTTGATAAAAAGATTCGGGAGCAGTTTTTGTTTCGTCTATATGTTAAGAAATGGCTGAGTTATAGCATTTTGAATTTCTAGCGTGGCTGACATTTTGAAACGTCCTGATTTTTCTCACGTAATAACAGGCGTATTTATGAACCGACTTGGATGTACTTTGGTGTGTACATAGTACATACAAATATCTCGACGGAATTCGTTGGCCAGCTTCATCCGCCATCTTGTTTCAAAATGGCGGCCATTTAAAAAAATAAAAAAATTAAAAAAATTAAATGAGATATCAAAAAATTGGAAAATGAAAAAGATTTTTTTTGTATGTGTTTGACCTTAATACAAAGATTCCGGAACAGTTTTTCTTTCGTCTATATCTAAAAAAGAAATGGCTGAGTAATAGCATTTTGAATTTCTCTTGTTTCTGACATTTTAAAACGACCTGAATTTTGTCACGCGATAACAGACGTATTCGCCTATTTCGATGTAAGAAGGCATGTGGATAGTATACATCAACACCTCGACCAAGTTCGCTGGCCAGATTCATCAGCCATCTTGTTTCAAAATGGCGGCCATTAAATTAAAAAATATATATATATATTTAAAGCGAGGTGCAAAAAAATTAGAAATTGAAAAAGGTTTCTTTCTTAAGTATTTGATCTTGATATAAGGATTCAAGAGCATTTTTTGTTTGTCTTTACCTTAAAAAATGGCTCAGATATAGCAGTTTCAATTTCTATTGTGGGTGACATTTTGAAAAATCTGATTTTTTGCATGCGACAGCACTCCTATATATTAACCGATTCCGATGTGAGTGAGCATGTGCACAGCAATTACTAAGGTCTCGACCAAGTTCATTGCTTAACCTCATCCACCATGTTGTCTTAAAATGGCAGGCACTTTAAGAAATTGCCGAATTTGGCAGCCAAATATAAGTTACTTTAAAGAAAAGCAGCTTGGATAAAGCTGACTAATTTCGTGAAATTCTCCTTCATTATATTGATAAAAATTAGTATTGAATCTCCTATATTCGGTTTCCACTAAATCGAGCTTCGTGTGTTTGCATGATATAAGTTGGCTTTTTAAAAATAAGGATTATGAAAGCTACCTCTTCCTCCCGGCACTGGCCGGAAGGACTTTTTGAATCGATCCAGTAAATGCATGGAATTTTTAGATGTAGCGCCTTCAAAATACTGCAGCTTAACCTAGCAGAAATTAATGCAGCCATCAATTCTAGTCTCGGTAAAGTGAGGGTTTTAAAGGAGCTACTCAGTTTTTAGAAGCTACGAAGACTGTCTTTTTCAGAGGTTGTTACACGTAAATAAGCAATAATGCCGAAAGCTATTGTACTTGCATCTGAAAATAAGTGCAATTCTAAATTGGTAATCTTCTCAGCTGGAATTTTAAAAAAATAATGTCGAGGAACATAAAATTCAGATATCTCAGGAATTTCATTACACCAGTCTTTCCAAAGAGAAATTAGATCGTTTGGGATAACATCGTCCCAGTCTATACCTAACGACCAGATTTTTTTGCATCAAACATTTTATTCTTAAAGTGAAGGGTCCTAAGAATCCAATGGGATCAAATACTTGACCCAAAACTTGTAAAATATACCTCTTGGTATCAATTCTTTTAGAAGCAAATGTTGCTAATTCACGAGTATCAAAATACAAAAAATCCTCTAGACTGTTCCATGCTATGCCTAAAACCTTGTAAGGGACATTTTCTGTTTCAAATGTTTCCAAATTATCACTAGAAATTACATCATTATTTTTCCACAATTCTTTAAGGGATTTTGAATTAGTAGACCATTTATGTAAATGCATACTAGCTTCTTTGAAAACGTCTATAAACTCTAATGTAGTGGACAAGGCTTGCTCGACAGAGGATTGACTTCCAATGACATCATCTACATAAATGTTTCCATTCAAAAAATCTACAGTTTCTGGATACTTTTTGATATATTTCTTTGAGTGATGTTTTATTGTAGCCGCTAACAAGAATGGACTACAATTAACCCCAAATAAAACTCTAGTAAATCTATATATTTGTGGGAGGTTGGATTCATCAAAAGGGTTTTCCGAAAACAAAAAACGAGAAACGTCTTTGTCTTCTTCATCTACCAATATTTGTAAAAGTGCCTGTTTCATATCAATAGTAAAGGCAACTGAATGAAATCGAAATCGTAGCAAAATATCGAAAATTTCTCGGTATAAATTAGGCCCTGCGTGAAGACAATTATTAAGAGAAAGGGAGTATACTGTAGACCATGATCTGTAGCGAAAACATTTTATAGAATTATTGCATTTTTAAGATAATCATTTTTCTGTAACTCCAGGTTCGTAGGTCCTTGAATAGTTAAAGACAGGCACAAAATGAGAACTCTGCAAATTTGAAGACAGGATGAGTTTATAGGATATGGACATGAAATATGCAAATGCCAGAGAGGGACCCTTTCAGTTAGCTGTTGACAGTACGATGTATAGAGAAGGAATCATTAATTTGTCAGAAATTGTTGCCAAAGAGTCGAGCCAAAATCTTGGTAACCTGGACCATTATAACCCCAAAGATATATCACTTAATGGAACTTTGAATTAAAAAGTGGCCAAAAGGACCGTTGATTGACGTTTTAACATTTCAATGTACAAATACGAATGCCAAAGCTAAATGATGGGAAATATGCATTTAGAAGCAGCATCGGAGATGCAGGGCGCCGATTTTAATATAAACAGAGTATAATATTTGCGGCTGAAAATACAGTTGTATTGACTATCAAACTGAAAATTAACACTGAGTGTATAAATAACTGCTACAATTGGAACATATGGTCAACGAATATCTTTTTTTATATATATTCGTTAACCGAAGGAAAATATGCTCGAACAGTTAATGATTTTAGGATGAGAAAAAGATTTTTTTTTGATTTATTTTATTAACGGCTTTGGGTGAACTTGGGTAAGTTAAGTAACTGAAAAGTAAAGCGCAAGAGAAGAAGAAATAGATATATTCTTTTTAGAAAGGAAAGGAAGTTTTGATTCAATTTATAATTATGAAAGGAGAAATTAAATTTTAAAATGGGGAATTTAATTTTACAAAGGCGATAAATAATGATATGTGATGATATATTATTTTCAACATCAGATATCTCTTCTCCTTTCCCAGAAAAACTAACATAACCCACTAAATTTTTGGTTGGACACACTTACATGAAGTATATTAACATTACACTGGCACATACATAGTAAAACACAAAGTTGCAACCAAAATATGTATAATATAGATAAATGAGCTCAAAAAACATTCATTTTAAGCATATGCATTGATGAATAAAAATATTGAGATTTAAATTCTCAAATATAAAATACATGGTATGCCATTATCAACATATTCGTTGATGAAAATATTATATAAAGTATTATATAAAATCTCTTTATTACATTAGAGATCACAATCTGGAATTTCCGCTGTGCACAGGGTAAAAAATTATAATAGTTCCAGATCTTTCATCTTGCTTGATTTTTAAGTCCTCAAGCTAAACATTGGGCATGCCATAAAATGTTGGATAGGTTCCAACCAAAATATTATGTTGAAATATTAAATCTCAACACTCAAATTTATGTGCTATGCTAAAATAAATTTAGTAAATAAAGTAATATGTGTATGTACATATGGCATAACTATGATAATATAGACTTGACAACACATAAAATGTCTAGTGTGGTTAAAACATCAATTATTTAAAAAAAAAAGTAAATACAATAAATTTGCTAAATGTTTTCAAAGTTTCATAAAGTTTTTTTTTTTTTTTTTTTTGTTTTTTGTTTTTTGTTTTTTGTTTTACTCTTTAAGAAAAAAAAAACTGAAAAATTTATCAAAATCTGTTACAGGTAAAAACTGTTTATGTGAAACTCTGAAGCATTTGTTATAAAGAAATGCAGTAGTATGATAAAGGTAAAATTTCTCCTGGATGTACAGAAATGTGTAAGTGAAGAGAGGTGCTTTTAGAGAGTAAGCTTGTACAGTTAGAATGCAACCATTAATTAGACTTCAATTGAAGATAAAGCTGGTATAAACACCAACAAGGTTGCAATTTCTTTACGACTGTGAATAAAATACTCTCAAAACCAAAAGATTAAAAAAACTGTGAACTAATATTAACAAATAAAAAAAATATGCCTTGAATAAGAGGAGTAATATTAAACTGAATGTATGTCATAAATGAAGTGGCAATTACGTGTAAGTGTGGAATAGGCATACAAGAGTGTAAATGAAGTGTGTTCATCAGTTCTTGAAAAAAAAAAAAAACTAATATCAGGAATTAAAATTTTATTTAGAATCCTAAAAATGAGCAAGATTTGCGTTATATTGAAATACCTGTAAGTGGGAGACTTGAAGAGGGACCAGTGACGTGAAAATTGTTTTTTATGACATCTAGAAATATGTAAATGATACAATGTAGTGTTTAAATTAGGAATGGTAGAAAAATGTTTAAGATATTTGTATATATCTACAGAATGAAGCATTTACGCCTTAATACTTGTAATTTCATCAAAGCAAATGTGCATTATCCGGAGTCTAATAGATTCCTATTAAATCTTAGTATCATAAATATAATATACTCGCCATAGCGGCATGATTTATTGAGGCACATTTTTTTTTTCAACTGTAGACAAATTTAGGTAACCATGAGAAAAATATGATGCAAAATATTAATTGATATGAAAAATGTAATTAAAATGTGATATATGTGATATTTAAATAAAGGAGATTATGTTTATGTGATAAGGAATATTATGTTAAAGTCAAAAGGAACACATTGCATGGTATAAAAACATTGATTGAAATTGTGTATAATGTGTGTAGTGCGTGATATGCAAAACTCGAATACAATCTCGACAGATATTACTCAAAATGGCATGCTCACCATATAAAAGTTTGCAAGTATCACGAAAGGAACGAAAAGGAAAACGTGTGTAGCTTTTGACAATTGCAATGAATTAAAAAAAGAACAACAGAAAGTTACATTTCCTATATAGATATACAACAGTGTGCGTGTAAAGTACAAACACTGGAAAACACTGAATGGTAGCTCTGAATGGTAACTCTGAATGGTAGCCCTGAATGGTAATGTGAAAGAAAAAAAATAAAAAGGGCACAGTTGTATGTCACCAACATGATTATAGGATATGGTAAAACAGTATGAAAAATCATAAAGATTATTGTACATTTCACTTACGAGTAAGTACTGTAAAACTACTTTACTAAAATAACTTCTGAGATTGAAATGATAATGATGATAAAATCTCTAATAAAAGATAATAAAAGAAAAAAAAAGTTTTGTGTGCCATACATTAAAATTAATTAAAAGAATATTAAAAAGAATGAGATAAACAAATATCATTTGAACTTGGCAAGAGGTTGGCGACCAGCACCACAAAGTAACAACCAAGCGCAAAAGATAAACACTTTCACAAAATCATCCCCTGCCGTGAATAATCAAATGAAAGGGTTTATAACACTCAAAAAATGTTATGGTTGAATTACTAATATAAAACTTAAAAAGAAATTTTAATGTAAAATACTGAGTCTAAAATTTAAAAAATAATGTATATCTAATAAAGATGGTACCTGAATGCTGAATTGTGTGAATGATAGTAAACAATTGTGTATTGTACTGAAAGGAGGGAAGAAAATTCACGATGAAATGTGTACTAAGTCAACTGGTCCTGCAGTGATAGTATATTTAATAACCGTCACAATTATTTTTTATAATCTCTCTTTTTTTTTTAATATTATTATTAAGTTTACCATGTAAACCAAAAACAAACTAGCAAAATATTAAATGCTAAATATCCATTTATATTAAGCTGAAATTAAACATAAAGTTTCTTAAATGATAAATATAATATGGCTGATAGTGTTCAGTGTATGTATGTAAGATAATGAGAAAACTGAAAAAGAAGAATGTAAACATTATAGAACTTCGCATTTTTAAATGTTTATATCTAGCAAAATATTGAATAAAATTTTTCTAACGCGCACAATATATATATAAACTTAAAAATTATGTACAAAAGGATTTTCTATTTCAAACCCATTCGTACAATGAATTGAAAAGAAATGCGGAAGTGCAGTACATCAAATTAATGGAAAATTAATTTTAACTTTGAGAAATACGCCTCTTCAATATAATGAATGATATGAAATGATAAAGTAATATAATACAAAATATGATAAAATAAAGTTTAATTTTGTAAAGAATTATATGTCTTTTGAATGCAGATGTACGAAAAATAAACGTAAAATAGCAACAAGGATGGTCGTGAATTCAGAGACGAGAGATGTGTTAATGAAAATTATCTTAACATTAAAGTATCCAGTGTAAATAAATGAAAACGAATTTCAGAAACTTATTGAAATGTCTGATTAAATACCCAAAGTGAAAATGAATGTAAATAGTATGATACAAACAAAACTGAAAGTTCATAAAGAAAAGGAAAAAGAACACATCTACAATATATTGAATTGCCAGAAGGTCACAGACTGTACATGAGTGCTATGCCATGTATTTACCAAAGCGGTTTATAACTAAGTATGTGTACCATAAAATAAAAATTATTTCTTGGCAAAATGATATTGTAAGTGAGATAAAACAAAAATATTGTTTCATAATAAGGCTCCAAAACATATCTAGTAAGTGTGTACTTATTATGAACGGAAAATGTAGAATAAATATTTAAAAATTATAGAGAAAATTTTGCATAACCTGTGAAAGTATTTAAAAATGTTAAAGCTAGAAGGATACAGCGACATGCATATAAAATTATAAAATTTTTAAACCTCAATAATAATGTCTGCCAACTGTAAATATATGTGTATAAAAATAAGTAGGGCATCGCTGTACACAACTAACAGATTATAATTAAAGACATGAAAATGTGTGTGTGTGTTTTGTAAAAAAAATCATAGGAAATGATATTAGAAATGTGCAAAGCACGTTAATTTCAATTAAAGATAAAAATGTTCTGAATAATGAAAGTGAGAAAAACAATCATTAACAATCTATACTTAAAAGTAAAACAATGATTCATTGTGTCTTAAAAAATATTCAACAGGATAATTTAAAATAAAAAATAATATATCTGCAATTTTATTTTATTATTATTATTTTTTTTTTTTTTACACATATATCTGTAAAAGTATGTCTGCACCAAAAATTCAATAAGATATTATAGATCTTTTGCATAACAAAACGTAAAAAATAAATCACCATTGTTGTTAAGACTAAACATTAACTTCAAATTAAAATAGGATCTTGAAATAAAACGCACTTTGAACATAAGAGGCAATGTTATTTAAACTTGATGCACTTGCAAACGCTCCAAATATTTACTTACAACACAGATATAAATGTAATACATATTCCCATGAAAAAGTCTATCAAGGAATACAAAAAAAAAAGTCTTTGTGTCATTATAAAATATTAACACATCAGTTAATATATATAAAATATATTAGTAGTAAATGTTTTAGCTAGAATAAAAATAACACACAAAAATAATTTCGAGTAAGTATAAAAATAAAAAATGTCAACACAAACTTAAAATTCTTCATTTCTAAGTTGGAATTACATTGGAAATTACATCTTAAAAAAAAAAAAAAAAAAAAAAAAAAAAAAAAAAATCAGTACTAACTTATTTGAAAGCATCCAACATTTCTCTCTCTTTATCATTTGTAAGAAAGGCTATACAAATAATGTCCTGGGAAAATATTTATCCATATAACACGAAATTGCACAGAAAAATATTTTAATATCTTATAAGCTATCGTTGAATTATCTTAAGGCACTGAAATCAGTATTTTTGTCAAAATTATATATGTACTAGACAAGAGAGACTGTATGTGCCTTTAAAAATAAAAATAAGTATTTAAATTTTAGCAAAACTATTAACAAAATATTACTTACCATTCATAGTCAAATGATTAAGCTAAAAACTTTTTTTAAATATGATCAGTAGGTATTAAAATATACACAAAAATCATACAAATATAAAATGTTAGGCTTCTTTTCATATAATTATACTACCATATTTATATTTAGCCTTTGTGATAAATATCAAAATTTATGCAAAGAAATTTATGTAAACCAACATAATACTTCATTAAAATATTTTACCTAAGGGCAATTAATTATGTTTGACATTGCAACATGAATATTGCTAGCTCATTTATCTCTGAAATCATATTATATAGCTGTTGATAGTTCTGCATCGGAAAAAAAATTGTGGCACAGATATCTATGAAAATTACGAAATGTGCTCAGGAAGAGATAAAACGACAAATGCGAGAAAAATTAGTTTATATTTAAAAATATTTAGCACGGATTGAATTAAAACAAAAGTATTAACTTAAGGACTTAGGAATATTTATGAACTTGAACACTATAATAATTTGCTAATAATAATAATAATAATAATTACTTACACAAAATATCTTCCTGTGCACATAGTATTTATCATCCGAAAAATCACAATTTTCGAAAGGTGACACTATTATAAAAAAAAAAAAAACTGCTTTCCAGCGTCCTTCAAAAACTTCTTTTTTTAGTGCATAAATAACACTTTTTTTTGAAGAGCTGTTGTCTTAAAACTGCTTCCGAGAAAGATGAAAAACAGTCATAGTACTTGATTCACCGAATATCAAAATAAGACGATGCGAAGTATGTAAACACTCATGTTAGAGTAAATCATATTGAAATTAAACACAGCGATGATCGTTTGAAAATATAAAATCCCCGAAGAACTCGATGATCAGCGAAAATGCTTCGAACATCGTCACGGGAGTTCGATAGAGGGGCAGGAGCCACAACGTTCTTTTTTTTTCTCGTCACAAAAGTGGGAGAAAATATAAAATCCACTAGAACGCGAAATCATTCTGGTTTCATTTCGAAAATTTTTCTCTTCATTTTAGAAAATGCGGAAAGAGCAAAATCCAGTCTGAGTGATAATTAGAGCGAAGGAGCGATGCTGAGTCAAATATGGGAATGGTAGAGGCGGTCAAAGCTTCCGAGATAAGCCTACTACGGGCAGAGATGATCAGTAAGGTTTTCCGCTCTTCGTAGGTGAAGCGTCTCAAAACGAATCCTTGTTTTGAAAAAATGGTAGTCCATAGCAATATCCATATCATCGTCGGTAGTTTAAAAATATGCAGAAGCGCATTATACGTAAATCTCTGCAGCACAATATATTCAGTTCTCACTTTTAAAGGGTACGGGATGCAAAAATACTGTTCGTAAGTTTCAGGAGAGTGGCGATTAGGTTTCATTCACTTTAAAGTTTTTCATTTTTTTTTATTCAAAGCAGGCCGTCGTTAAACACAGGGATCCCTCTCTGACAGAGATGAAAATTTTGAAAAATTCAAGCCTGGGTTAGGCACCATATACATATACTGTAGACCATGATCTGTAGCGAAAACATTTTATAAAATTATTGCATTTTTAAGATAATCATTTTTCTGTAACTCCAGGTTCGTAGGTCCTTGAATAATTAAAGACAGGCACAAAATAAGAACTCTGCAAATTTGAAGACAGGATGAGTGTATTGGATATGGACATGAAATATGCAAATGCCAGAGAGGGACCCTTTCAGTTAGCTGTTGACAGTACGATGCGCAGAGAAGGAATCATTAATTTGTCGGAAATTGTTGCCAATGTGTCGAGCCGAAATTTTGGTACCCTGGACCATTATAACTCCAAAGATATATCACTTAATGGAACTTTGAATTAAAAAGTGGCCAAAAGGACCGTTGATTGGCGTTTTAACATTTCAACGTACAAATACGAATGCCAAAGCTAAATGATGAGAAATATGCATTTAGAAGCAGCATCGGAGATGCAGGGCGCCGATTTTAATATAAACAGATTATAATATCTGCGGTCGAAAATATAGTTGTATTGACTACCAAACTGAAAATTAACACTGAGTGTATAAATAACTGCTACAATTGGAACATATGGTCAAAGAATATCTTTTTATATATACATTCGTTAACCGAAGGAAAATATGCTCGAACAGTTAATGATTTTAGGATAAGGAAAATATTTGTTTTTGATTTATTTTATTAACGGCTTTGGGTGAACTTGGGAAAGTTAAGTAACTGAAAAGTAAAGCTCAAGAGAAGAAGAAATAGATATATTCTTTTTAGAAAGGAAAGGAAGTTTTGATTCAATTTATAATTATGAAAGGAGAAATTAAATTTTAAAATGGGGATTTTAATTTTACAAAGGCGATAAATAATGATATGTGATGATATATTATTTTCAACATCACATGGAGTTTAAATCATGAGCGGATGCATCGAAAACAATCCTCAATTTACTAGTTACACGGTCTCTTTTTATTACTTCTCTGTGAGATAAATAAAATTCAACATGCCCTTTATCTTCTGACTTAGGAACTAATTCTATGATTCCCTGATTTAAATAATCGTTCAGTACTTCTTTATATTCTACGAATAATTGGGGGTTCCTAGTAAATCTTCTATTTAATTTAACTAGTTGCGATTCTGCGATTTTTCTATTATCATCCAAACGCCTTTTTTTTCAGTTTCCATGGCAATCTTACTTTATATCGTTTGTTTTCATATTTAATATCTGAGTAGAATTGTTTCATAATTTCATTTTCAGAAGGGTCAGAATCTTGTTTAATATTAATAAGGCCTGAAGTTTCAAGATCCCAAATTTTTTTAATTTGCTCAGAAATTAAATGTTCTTCAGCAATTACATTAAAAATCAATGAAGTTTGGTTTTCGTTTTTTTTTTTTTTTTTTTTTTTTTTTTTTTTTTTTTTTTTTTTTTTTTTACCTTGGAGGCTCCAGCCAAAGATGGTTTCAACAGCAACAAG
The DNA here is from genome assembly GCA_963932465.1 of Maratus speciosus. NCBI lineage: Eukaryota > Metazoa > Arthropoda > Arachnida > Araneae > Salticidae > Maratus > Maratus speciosus. The sequence continues at coordinate 23,100,106 of OZ010786.1, forward strand.
ATTTTTGTTCAAATGTTTTATATTACCTGTTACTATTTTATAGTAATAGTCTGCTCCTGTGAGAAGGGAAATATTATTCTGACATTGTGGTGAGTCAGGAAGGGTTAAGTTCTGCAAAACGCTGACCTCTCTCAATTCATTTACTTCTGGGGGAGGGATGTCAGAACGTGAGATTTCGTCTGTTACTAAAGCTTCTATTTCTAAACTTGACTTTGAAAGATGCTTATTTTCCAATTTAAGCTTAACAACATCATAAATTTTTTGAATTGGCGTTTCACTTCCAAATGTGAAGACTGACAGTTTTTCTTTTCTCAATAATTTAAGTTGTAATTTGTCAGCAATTTCCCGAGTTAAAAAGGTTTGCATTGCAGCGGTATCCAACAATAATCGAATGACAAGTTCTTTATTTTTATTTTTTACATTCGCACTGCAAGTCTGTAAGAAAATTCTATTTTTTTCAATACACGAGATAGCCGAAATAAGTTCGTTACTTGTTTCATTTTGTGCATTTGCTGCTTTCAAATTTTTATCCGGATAATTTTTATTAGTAGATGAATTATGTTGTTTACAAATAGCTCGGCTATGTCTACCACCACACGTACAGCGTATTTTAGAAAAACAATCTCTAATTCGATGTTTTGGCATCAGACACAAAAAAAAATCTACCTTGTGATTTCAAAATATTTTTCTTCTTTTCGACATCAAATGCACTGCATATTTCTGACAAATGGTTATTCTTACAAAAAATGCAATTTTGTTTATCTGTATTTTTTTTTTTTTGTCTGAGACTGTAGTCATTAATTCATGTGCGGATGAAATGTTTAATTCTTGTTTAGGAGGTTTCGTAAATTTCTGTCTGTTTACTTCTAATTTATTTGATTTTGAAAATGAAAAAAACAATTCTCGACTTTTAATTTCGGTTTGCAAGAAATTTAGTAGTTTGTTTATATCAGGGTTACATGATGACTTAATATTTTGTCTACTAAATTCTAAATTTAAATCTCAGGGCAGTAATTTCAAAACTACGACTAAAAACATGGAGCTGTAAGCCTGTGGTTCGAATCCCAATGTAATTAAAGACCTTACATTTATTTCAATATCGTCATGAAGTTTCTGTAATTTTGAAATATCACTTGACTTAAATACAGGAGATAAATTTAACAATTTCTTCATGTGATGATTAATTATCATATCTTTATTTCCAAACCTACTTTCAAGTATTTTAAGTGCTGTGTCATAATTTGATTCCGAAGCTTCTAACCCTTCTATAGCATTTAAAGCGGATGACCCTAAGTAACTTCGTAGATAATTATACTTTTCAATTTTCGTTAATGAATTATTTTCATTTATAAAAACTTTAAAAGTGTTCCAAAAGATTGTAAATTGTGTGCAATCCCCATAAAATTTCTGTATATTTAGCTGGGGAAGTTTCACATATTTAGTTTCATTATGGGGGAGAGAATCATTAACTGAATTATTACTCAAAGGAAGAATATTTCTTTTACTTTCTTTAGGTTTCTTTTCGGCGCGAAAATTCGTTATAGATATTTTATCGGAATATTCATAGGTTGTGACCATATCGGCCTCGTATTCGTCTTAATTCAACAAAGGTTCTATCTTATTATTTTTTTCATCTAAATTACAGGTTTTAATTTTCAACTGATTAAAAGTTTCTTCGAGGAAATCAATATCAATTGTGTCACTTTTCAAAATACTATCAATACTGCTCATTAACTTTGTAACAGAACTCCTTAAAATAGTCCTGTTTTTCTTAAATTTTTCAAGATCAGCCATTTTTAAACATAAAAAATAAAATCAAAAAGTCTTACCTTAAAAAATCTTTGCACTTTCAATAATATAAAAAATTAAATCATTAATATTTCGCTCATCCGAATTCTTTCGGCCGTTATGCACCATGAAAAAAAAAAAAAAGGAATATATCTCAATATGTCAAGGTAGTATTAAAATTCTAAATATCACTTTCGCATCATATCTGTAAATCTTACTTCGAATAATTCGAATCATAAATAATATCGAAGCATTCTAAAATAATTATCTGGTCTGGAAGTAAACAAGAAGAAACTGCGTATCTGTCAAATCAAAACTTCATTAATCTTAGCGCCGAAGTTATTTTTAAGTAAACATTTAATAAAGAATAAAACTATTTACAGATATATTACATATTTACACAAACTCAAAACAATATTGTTGGAAGACACAATTCTCCACGTTCATATTTCAATTATTTGACGATCTTACGTCACATCTTTATATAATAACAAATCATTCAATTCTTAAAACTACGTTCGTTCTGTTTACAAATAAAACAAGGCATTCTGGGAGTGTTCTATGAGTTGAAGTAGAAGTATAGAAATTACATTGCGCGTAGCGCGAATCTAACTGTAATTCTTTTTTCTACAAGAGGAACAATTGTGATTTCGTATTTTTTTTAAGTTTCTAAGCTATTTTGAAGATGCAGGAAATAAATAGGAATTTAATTTCGGTTTGCAAGGAATTTAGTAGTTTGTTTATATCAGGGTTACATGATGACTTAATGTTTTGTCTATTAAATTCTAAATTTAAATCTGAGGGCAGTAATTTCAAAAGTACGACTAAAAGCATGGAGCAGTAAGCCTGTAGTTCGAGACCCAATGTAATTAAAGACCTTACATTTATTTCAATATCGTCATGAAGTTTCTGTAATTTTGAAATATCATTTGACTTAAACACAGGAGAGAAATTTAACAATTTCTTCATGTGATGATTAGTTATCATATCTTTATTTCCAAACCTACTTTCAAGTATTTTAAGTGCTGTGTCATAATTTGATTCCGAAACTCCTAACCCTTCTATAGCATTTAAAGCGGATGACCCTAAGTAACTTCGTAGATAATTATACAGTAAACGCTCGATTTAACGGACCTCGGTTCAACGGACTTCGGATTCAACGGACTAATTAAAAAAAATTAAAAATTGAACAAAAATTAAAGTAAAACAAATGGGTAAGTGTGATCGCAGATCGCACAGAGGGTTTCGTTTAATATCCCTTTTAAAACACTTTATCCTTAAATTAACAAATCAAAATCGTTAATTTAAAATTATTCGCCTCTCCCTAACCTGAAATTCAACGCCCCTATTTCAAATTTTTATATTTGACAAATGTCAAATATTTATTTATCACTATTATTTACTGGAAGCCTCCATGATAAAACAGCTTCTAAAACGATGAAACACGCTTCGAAAAAAAAAGTTTTACTGCCACCCTCCCCTACTTGAGAATCAACACGCAACCCTCTTTTAAGCTTTTATATGTAAAAAATCAAGCAATGAACAACGACAAAGCATTTCTTTTTACTATTTTTAAAAAGCGATTTCTCTGTAAAATAAAAAAGTATTTATTATATCTGTGGCGACACAATGTCTCGTGATCAAATGAACGAAAAATTAAAAAAGGGGAAAGAACACGAAACGCCGAAAGCGCGCGCTTTGATTCTCACTGCAGCGTGGTTTTCGTTCTAAGCATGCGCAATGATGCTGGCGACCTATGGGGCCATGTGATATGCTTTTCGTTCTATGCATGCGCTAGCGTACCCACGATCCATTTTATGCTTCCGTTCACAAGTGTATTTTGCTACTAGTGCTTTTTTGAAATGGCTTGTAATATTAAACGGAAACGCGTTAATTTATCCATAAAACAGAAACTTGAGATGATAGAGAAGTTGGAGAGTGGTGTGTCGGTCGCACGTGTTTGCGAACTATACGGAGTTAAAAAACAAACCGTTTCAGACATTCGCAAGAATAAGGAAAAACTAGTCCATTTTTCCCTTAAATACAGCGTGGGTGATTCAAAAAGCGGTTTCTCAGTGGCGGACAGGAAACATGTAAAAGTGGCTCAAAATAAAAACCTGGAGGAGGCAGTATACAAATGGTTTGTACAACAGCGGTCAAGTGGCGTCGTCGTCCGTAGTGTTGAGTTGCGGGCAGCTGCAGAAAAATTGGCGAAACATATGGGTTTGGTGGCATTTCGTGCAAGTGATGGTTGGCTTTGGCGCTTTCGTAAACGCCATGGCTTCACTAACAGGAAAACATGCGGTGAATCTTTAAGCGCCGACATAGAATAGGTGGAACCTTTTCGAAAAAAGATAAAGAAACTGATAGAATCCGAGGGCCTACTTTTGTGTCAGTTATACAATGCTGACGAGACAGGACTCTATTTTCGTTCTGTGCCGGAAAATACCTTGGCGTAGAAACATGATGCCCAGACGCCTGGCCACAAGCTAAACAAGGAGCGTATTTCAGCACTCCTTTGTGCTAATGCTGATGGTAGTCATCGCCTTAAACCAATGGTAGTTGGAAAGGCCAGGAAACCGCGTGCTCTAAAAAAATATTAGTATGCAACAACTGCCAGTCATCTATTCTAGTTCAAAGAATGCTTGGTTCACAGGCGATATTTTTTCTGATTGGTTTTTTAACCAGTTTGTTCCTGCCGTGCGTCACTATCAAGAAGAAGTTATGAAAATACCTTCCCACGAAGTAAAAGCTCTATTACTCCTTGATAATGCTCCCTGCAACCCTAACGCGGAAAAGTTAGTTAGTAGGGATGGACGAATAAAATGTGATTTCCTTCCTCCACACACAACTTCATTAATTCAACCGATGGACCAAGGAGTCATTGTTGCCTGCAAGACGATTTATAAGAAGAAATTCCTTGAAGAAGTAATGGTAGTGTTGGAAAATGAAAATGATGCAGCAGAAGATTCGAGAGGAGCCAGAACGCTGCAAAATTTGCGCACCTACAATTTAAAATAAGCTATATTTTAACTTTGCTGATGCGTGTAGGGAGATGAAGGTATCCACACTGGCTAACGGCTGGTCAAAACTACTCAACGACGCAGATCCTGAATACGATTTTACAGGGTTTGAGATTTCGGATTTTAGGACTACAATAATGGAGGCTGGTGATGATATCCCTGAGAAAGATATAGAACAGTGGCTCGAGAATGACGAAGCAGATAGAGGCTACCAGATTCTAAAGGAGGAGGAGATCGCAGAAAGTATTCTGCATGATGATAATGAAGATGAGGTCGAGGACGACAAGAAAGAAGAATTAAGCGAATTTCGACCAAAATTATCTACAGTACGAGAGCATATGGATGACGTCATTACTTACATAGGGGCATCTTCAGATCCCGAAGTGTTTGCGTATTATGAACACTTTAGACAATTTCGAGCTCTTATAATAAAACAGCATTCAAGTGGGAAACAACTAAAACTAGACGCCTTTTTTCAATCCAGCAGTATGGAGGATGTGATGTAAATAACATAAAATGATGCCTGTTGTTTTGGGGGCATTGTAATTTTTTTCCATTTGTTTATTGCTTGTTTATTAATTATTATTTCTGTGTAAAACGTGTTTCATTCCCATAAAAGTTGCACATGTGTTAATTCGTTTGTATTTCATTACCAATATTGTATTATTAAAAGTAATGTATTGTGTTTATATATATATACAGTATATATATATATATATATATATATATATACAGTACAATATATATACATATATATATATTTTATATACATATATGTATATATATTATATATATATACATATATGTATATAAAATATATATTTATGTATATACATATATTGTATATATACAATACATGTATGTATATACACTGTATATATTGTATATATATATTATATATATATATATGTAATTTGCACTGTAATAATATATGTAATTACAAGTACGTAATAATATATATATGTACTATAATTATAACAAAATAATATTATAAATAGTACTTTGCGATTTAAAGGACTTTCGATTTAACGGACACATGTTAGTCCCAATTAGTCCGTTAAATCGAGGTTTACTGTACTTTTCAATTTTCGTTAATGAATTATTTTCATTTATAGAAACTTTAAAAGTGTTCCAAAGGTTTGTAAATTGTGTTCAATCCCCATAAAATTTCTGTATATTTAGCTTGGGAAGTTTCACATATTTAGTTTCATTATGGGGGAGAGAATCATGAACTGAATTATTACTCAAAGGGACAATATTTCTTTTACTTTCTTTAAGTTTCTTTTCGGCGCGAAAATTCGTTATAGATATTTTATTGAAATATTCATAGGTTGTGACCATATCGGACTCGTATTCGTCTTAATTCAACAAAGGTTCTATCTTATTATTTTTTTCATCTAAATTACAGGTTTTAATTTTCAACTGATTAAAAGTTTCTTCGAGGGAATCAATATCAATTGTGTCACTTTTCAAAATACTATCAATACTGTTCATTAACTTTGTAACAGAACTCCTTAAAATAGTCCTGTTTTCTTTAATTTTTCAAGATCAGCCATTTTTAAACATAAAAAATAAAATCAAAAACTCTTACCTTAAAAAATCTTTGCACTTTCAATAATATAAAAAATTAAATCATTAATATTTCACTCAACCGAATTCCTTCGGCCGTTATGCACCATGGAAAAAAAAAAAAAAAAAAAAAAAAAAAAAAGGAATATATCTCAATCTGTCAAGGTCGTATTAAAATTCTAAATATCACTTTCGCATCATATCTGTAAATCTTACTTCGAGTAATTCGAATCATAAATAATATCGAAGCATTCTAAAATAATTATCTGGTCTGGAAGTAAACAAGAAGAAACTGCGTATCTGTCAAATCAAAACTTCATTAATCTTGGCGCCGGAGTTCTTTTTAAGTAAACATTTAATAAAGAATAAAACTATTTACAGATATATTACATATTTACACAAACTCAAATCAATATTGTTGGGAGACACAATTCCCCACGTTCATATTTCAATTATTTGACGATCTTACGTCACATCTTTATATAATAACAAATCATTCCATTCTTAAAACAACGTTCGTTCTGTTTACAAAAAAACAAGGCATTCTGGTAGTGTTCTATGAGTTGAAGTAGAAGTATAGAGATTACATTGCGCGTAGCGCGAATCTAACTGTAATTCTTTTTTCTACAAGAGGAACAATTGTGATTTCGTATTTTTTTAAAAGTTTCTAAGCTATTTTGAAGATGCAGGAAATAAATAGGAATTTAATTTCGGTTTGCAAGAAATTTAGTAGTTTGTTTATATCGGGGTTACATGATGACTTAATGTTTTGTCTATTAAATTCTAAATTTAAATCTGAGGGCAGTAATTTCAAAACTACGACTAAAAGCATGGAGCTGTAAGCCTGTGGTTCGAGTCCCAATGTAATTAAAGACCTTACATTTATTTCAATATCGTCATGAAGTTTCTGTAATTTTGAAATATCATTTGACTTAAATACAGGAGAGAAATTTAACAATTTCTTCATGTGATGATTAGTTATCATATCTTTATTTCCAAACCTACTTTCAAGTATTTTAAGTGCTGTGTCATAATTTGATTCCGAAACTTCTAACCCTTCTATAGCATTTAAAGCGGATGACCCTAAGTAACTTCGTAGATAATTATACTTTTCAATTTTCGTTAATGAAATATTTTCATTTATAGAAACTTTAAAAGTGTTCCAAAAGTTTGTAAATTGTGTGCAATCCCCATAAAATTTCTGTATATTTAGCTTGGGAAGTTTCACATATTTAGTTTCATTATAGGGGAGAGAATCATTAACTGAATTATTACTCAAAGGAACAATATTTCTTTTACTTCTTTAAGTTTCTTTTCGGCGCGAAAATTCGTTATAGATATTTTATCGGAATATTCATAGGTTGTGACCATATCGGCCTCGTATTCGTCTTAATTCAACAAAGGTTCTATCTTATTATTTTTTTCATCTAAATTACAGGTTTTAATTTTCAACTGATTAAAAGTTTCTTCGAGGGAATCAATATCAATTGTGTCACTTTTCAAAATACTATCAATACTGTTCATTAACTTTGTAACAGAACTCCTTAAAATAGTCCTGTTTTTCTTTAATTTTTCAAGATCAGCCATTTTTAAACATAAAAAATAAAATCAAAATCTTTTACCTTAAAAAATCTTTGTACTTTCAATAATATAAAAAATTAAATCATTAATATTTCACTCATCCGAATTCCTTCGACCGTTATGCACCATGAAAAATAAAGGAATATATCTCAAACTGTCAAGGTCGTATTAAAATTCTAAATATCACTTTCGCATCATATCTGTAAATCTTACTCGAGTAATTCGAATCATAAATAATATCGAAGAATTCTAAAATAATTATCTGGTCTGGAAGTAAACAAGAAGAAACTGCGTATCTGTCAAATCAAAACATTAATCTTGGCGCCGAAGTTCTTTTTAAATAAACATTTAACCCGAGAGTGGTCGCGACATTTTTTAGAACGTTAGTAGTCGCGTTCGGTCCATTTGCCGCCGTTACCAGCAGGCCGAAAACGAAGGGGAAACTTGCCGGTGTTATCAGATGATCGAAAACGGATAACGTAGGGTGAAACTATTGACTGAACTTTAAAAGATTACAGCAATTATTCATTTTACAACCTTTTACAGCAATTATTTATTTCGCTTAAGTATATATTCAGTTGGCATCTAGATAAATGTTTTTAATAACTCTTTCTTCGTTTTGCATAAATACTGAAAAGTAAATAGTAAATGATTTGATTGAATTTCTGATATTACTATGAATCAATAATTAGTAGGAAAACATTTACTAATATGAATCTAAATTCATGATAGGGGTATTTTTATTTATTTATTTTTTATTTATTTATTTATTTATTTTATTTATTTATTTATTTTTTTTTTTTGAAGGACAGAATCAGTCAGGTAGATTTTTTTTATACTCCGGCATCCATTTAATAAAATAAAATTAATAAATTTAGCATCAATATATTACACTGACATTAAATTGAACAATTAAACTGAAAATAAAAATGGAACCTATGACATGCAACAGAAAATCAAATACAATATCAGTAATTCACCAGCATATTGCGGACGATTAATTCATTTAAAACATATGAAAAACCATCAAATTTGATGCCATAAACAATTAAAGACAATATATATATATATATAAACTTTCTGTACAATAATACCATTGAAAAATAAGGAAAACGACCAATAATTATGAAATCACAAATACCACATAAACCAAATATTATTAAAAATGTATAATTATATATATATATATATATATATATATATATATAATAAAGGAAAAGGTAAAAAATACTTAACTTCGAAATTATAAATGTAAATGTTGTAACTACGTTTTATTTATTTATTTATTTTGTGGGGTGTCTGTGTGTGTATGAGGGGGGAGAGGAGGGGGGGGGGAGCTCTCGAGATTTTGTGATTAAATCCATTTTTCAAATGAAAATGCACGATTTGTAGTGTTTCTACTTATTTCAGGGTGGGAGCAGCGCCCTTGAATAAAACTCTCGATACGAATTTCGCTCATATAAATTAAATAATAAATAAGATATTGAAATTATATATTTAATTTAAATATATTTGCAATTGTAAATTTAAATCCTAAGATAGATAAATTATTTTAATTAATAGAATCACTGAAAGGTTCATCTTAATAGGGCTGTATTTTACAGAAACTATTTAATTAAAATGAATATTCAATTGTATATTTCATAATAAGGTATTAATGTTATAATTTATTGTTTTATAATAACGTTCATTAAATTAATAAAAACAAAAGTAAGAAAATTTTCTCCGAAACTATAAATATTCAGAAATAATTTAATTTAAATGAATTTTCTCTCATATTCTGGAAAACATTATTCTGAAAAATAGTTTGAACATTTGATGAAGGACAACAAATTTAAATTTGTTAGATACTGTCCCCAAGCCTCTATTGGATTTCAATAATAATTTCTGCGGCATTGTTAAAAAAAAAATGTGTTTTTACTTACAGTATGAAAATTTAAAAATAGATAAATTTTATAAAAAATACTTAAAATATATATTTTTTTAAATCATAGTATAAACATTCACTGAATTATCCAAAAGAGATTTTTATTTGCGTAATTTCTAACCTACATTATAAAATTCTCATTATTTTTCTTATTGTACAAATAAATTATATGTATGTTCTTCGCAAATATACACACTACATTTCTGAGAAGATTGTTTTATCTTTCGAATTTGTTTTATTGTACAAAAACGATACTTTTCAGATTTTAGATATACGGCAATTTTTTTTACTGATTCCCACAAAATTCTCTTCTCGTTTTTTTAATGGTTTTGCAGTGTTATTGTCTGTTTTCTTTCATTTATATGTTCGGGTAATAAATGGAAAGCAAGTTCTTTCAAATAATGATGATGAATTTCCCTTTTTTTCCATATTTAAATAATTATCGATTTGAGAATTTATCGATTTGACAATGACAAAAAAAATGTAAGTGACCATCCATCATTTTTTTGTGCGAACTGACTACACAACTAATATAATAAAACAATTTTAAGTCACATTCTAAAAGTACTCTTTGAACGAATAAAATAGCAGAAGGAAAGAAAGACGAAATAACAACAGACAGAGAGTCCGTACTTCGAAGAAACCTTCCCCACAGATTTCGCGGAAATGGGAAAGGATGAACACGAGGGGGAAAAATTCAACTAACGTAAGTGGTCGCAACGCGGTCATTTTGACCGATTGAAACTTAAGAATGCGATAAAAGGCTAAGAAATAGCAGTAATGACTTGCAACTTTACTACACAAGAGTGTGAACACTCAAGGTCAGCTACACGGAATTTGGCTATCGTAACTTTAACGGGAAATGAGTTACAGGAAGATAACGAATTTCGGGCGGGGAAAAGACCAACGCGCGACTATTAACGGGTTAATAAAGAATAAAACTATTTACAGATATATTACATATTTACACAAACTCAAAGCAATATTGTTGGGAGACACAATTCTCCACGTTCATATTTCAATTATTTGACGATCTTATGTCACATCTTTATATAATAACAAATCATTCCATTCTTAAAAGAACGTTCGTTCTGTTTACAAAAAAAAAAAAAGGAATTCTGGGAGTGTTCTATGAGTTGAATTAGAAGTATCGAAATTACATTGCGCGTAGCGCGAATCTAACTGTAATTCTTTTTTCTACAAGAGGAACAATTATGATTCCGTGTTTTTTTTTAAGTTTCTAAGCTATTTTGAAGATGCAGGAAATAAATAGCAACTTCCAAGCTTCAGCAATGTAATTTTCATATGTAAGCCAACATCAAGCATTAATTTCACACATGTTTTATATTCCTTTGATTTTTATAACTTTTTCAATTTTCTCAAAATTGACAAATTTGCAAATTTTACAACGGAATTATGATTAACCATGGTGTTACAAAATTATTATTACAAAACTAGAGAACAGGAATTCTGCTTTTTTCAGAATTTAGTGTCGCCCCCGACATTTCCATTACTTCATTTTCTTCTGGTGGACTGGTGGTTTCTATTTTTATGAAACAATCATTATAAATGAAGCGTTAGGTGAAGATGAAAGAGCAGCCGTAAAAAGTTAGAACTCTGATTTTCTGTTCAGAATGGAAAACAAAAATGGCCATAATTTAAAAAAAAAAAATGGCCATTTTTTTCCATTCTGACCAGAAAATCAGAGTTCTAACTTTTTTACGGCTGTTCTTTCGTCTTCACCTAACGCTTCATTTATAATGGCTGTTTCATAACAATAGAAATCACCAGTCCATCAGAAGAAAATAACTCGGTTAAGCGGAACTCAGATAATCGGGACTCTACTGCAAAACATATTCCAATTTTATAACTTAAAGCACACGCTTTTATTTTATGTAAAATGACGTTATTTCCATTAATATAGATATATAAAATTAAATATAGTTTATAATAGCTCCATGTTTTATCACAAATCCTTCATTTATATTTTTCTCAAAATAGCACGTATTTTAATTATTATTTTTTTCCATTTTTATGAGAAAATGGCAACAAAAAGATGTAATTGCTATTTTTCAACAATGTTTTTCTTTACTTTGTACAGAAATGGAGTACTTGAGTTGCCAAAATGAAACAAATGTCGTTAAAAACTACAAAAAATTTAATATTTCAAAAACAAATGGAGATACAGTTTTCAAACAAATTGCATTAAAAAGTACTTTTTTTCTTAATACGGCAGTATAAACATTGAAAATGTGCGATGCTTAGAAGTTTTAAAAAATGCTGCAGAGTATTTAATCGCACAATGAAACATCGGCTTTTGTTTTACAAGGCTTATACAAGGTAATGTTATTTATTGGAGACAAAATAAGCTGGGAGAAAGAAATAGCATTCCGGGGGTTAATAATATGCAGATAATTTCCTAGAGATTACAACATTATAACTCTTTTTAATTTATATCATATAGTTTTCATGATACTGGACTTCAGACTTGCAACTTTGAACGATTGCACACATGTCATGCTAGTATATGTTTTTAAAACATACAGATCTACCAAAATATTTTATTTTTGTTAAGATATTTTGTATTTACACACAAATAAATTCGATTTACCTATATTCAGATTTTTATTAAAATCGGTGATATGTCAGCCACAGCTGATTTCCTCGTTTTGTATCGAATGACCCAATGATATTGTTCATAGAATCAAGCAGTTTATTTCATATGCAAGTTTGAATCTATTTGATAAACTTTTAAAGGTATGTTTACTTGAAAGATTTAGAATTAAAGATTCATATCAATAAAATACACATAAATATAGCCCTATATAGTGAAATAAACAAAACCTGAAACAGAAAGAACGTGATTAGAAATTGCCCATTTTAAAGAACAATACTAACGGAAAATATGTCTTATTTATTTACTGAATTACATTTCGTTTATTATTGAATTAATTCCCAATAGACAAAAGCATTTATATATATATATATATATATATATATATAATATATATTTAATGAATTAGAAAGCAAATTTTCTTAAACTAAGAGTATCATATTATTTGATAAAATGCCAATTTATTAAATGCTAATTTATAAATCCGACAAGGAATTTTTCCATTAAATAGAAGATTTATCAGATGAAAATACTATAAAAATAGATTTATTGCTGTTTATTAGGCAGTTTGGAACATCGTTGGATATTAAATCTTGATTATTTTTGTAATATATGTACTATATTATTTTAAATTTTGTTTTAAACATTTGATATCTAGAGTCCTAAAAGAGTAGATGCCCAGAATTTATTATTTTCTTGTTTTTATAGTTAATGTTTTAATTATTGGCATAGTACATTCGTATAGTATTGAGATATTTAAGTATTGCGCGGCAGCGCAATACTTATTTATTTCCAGTGTCACTTCTCAATGTTAATTTAACATAGAAAAGCCTATGGAGATGATAACTTTTTCATTTTTTCTTCCCACCTTTTGTCCCTGATGCCACTCATTTTTTATTCTTTACTAATTCTAATTATATTATAAATTTAAAGTTTAAAAACGTTTGCCTGACGTCAGGGTCAAAACGAATGGCAAAATACTTTTGCATATGGGTGAATTATAACCCAGAGAGAAACAAGGGCCAATTTTTTTGTATATTATTCAAATATTTTTCTTAATAATTCCATATTTCACTTTTTTCATTGAGAATCAACGGACATTTTTAATAGAAAATGTAACATTTTTAATAGAAAATGTAACATTTTTTCTTCATTGTTGCAAAAATTTCAAAATCCGTAATAATAATTTATTTGGTTTTAGTAGAAAGATTCCCGCGTGAAAAATTTAATTGAAATATTTTTTTTTTCAAAAATTAAAAAGGTGAATATGACGTCACAGTGGAAATAAAAAGGATATTTTCAGAATACGTTTTTGCTTTGGTCAAGTTTATATTTTAGTAAAAAGTTTCTAATGGATAGCTATTTTTACGCAGGTAGCGAATTTAGTGGGGCTTAACGTAACTTAAATTTTAAAATGCATTTTTTTTTTTTCGCGATGAGAACTATTTATACCCCAAGTTAAACTTAGGTAATAATTTTCTGATGTGTTTACATCACCCTTTGGGAGAGAATAAGGTTTAAAAATTCAAGTAAAACTTTTATTTTTTTTTATTTTTTACTGTATCACAGGTATAATATTGTTAAATATTAGCAGTAAGGATTCAACAGAATTTACATTTACATTCATAGCGTTCCTGAGTGGGAAATAGGGTATCTAAATTTAAGTGAAGTTAATTTTTTATGTATTGATTATAGACTTTTTACGTTCAGATTGGAAGTTTTTGTCCAAACTACTGCAACCTGCATTACTACAGTGGTGAAACATTTTGAATTACACATTGGTAAACTGCATCCCACATTGTGATGCAATACCGCATACATCAAATAATGATGATGATACTTTGTATTAAATTTGAAATGCGTTCGTCTGAGTGCTGTAGTCATTAAAAAACTTGACATATTAAACAAAAACGTAATTTGAAGAACAAATTAAAAAAAACAAAATTTATTTCCTACATTGTTTAAGCCTGAGAAGGGACAGATATTATTTCATTCAATTAGTTCTACATTTAATGTTAAATTTTTGTAACAAATTAGTTAAGCCAATTGAAGATTAAAAAATAAAAATAAAATTCATACAATATGATACTTAAAACATCCTAAAAACTTAGATTCCGTTCAAATGAAATCGAAATAAATCTTAGACTTTTTTTAAAGTTTTGTATTTTTCATGCATCTTATCATTTTATGCACAATTTTCATAAACATAATACTAAATCTGCAATACAAATATTTTCAATTAAAAATGGAAGAAGTCTAAGATTTATTTCGATTTCATTTGAACGGAATCTAAGTTTTTAGGATGTTTTAAGTATCATATTGCATTAATTTTATTTTTATTTTTTAATCTTCAATTGGCTTAACTAATTTGTTACAAAAATTTAATATTAAATGTAGAACTAATTGTATGAAATAACTTAATATCTGTCCCTTCTCAGGCTTAAACAATGTAGGAAATAAATTTTGTTTTTTTTTAATTTGTTCTTCAAATTACGTTTTTGTTTAATTAATATTGAAGTATCAACATTTATAACTACATTTTGAAATATTAAGATGTATGAGATAGAAGAAAGTTGCGGGATTGGCAAATACAACTAAATTGTTTTGAAGTTGTAGTGTGGCGTTTTTGTGTAATCCTGAGTTAAATTTCTTCATTTGAAAATGAAAGGCTTTATTATTTTTAAGACAGTTTTAATATTATCGAGTAGATATCCGTCAACGAGTCCTCATCATACTTTTAATACAATATTATTTAAGTATTGCGCGGCAGCGCAATACTTATTTATTTCCAGTGTCACTTCTCAATGTTAATTTAACATGGAAAAGCCTATGGAGATGATAACTTTTTCATTTTTTCTTCCCACCTTTTTGTCCCTAATGCCACTCATTTTTTATTCTTTACTAATTCTAACGATATTATAAATTTAAAGTGTAAAAACGTTTCCCTGACGTCAGGGTCAAAACGAATGGTAAAATGCCTTTGCTTATCGGTGAATTATAACCCAGAGAGAAACATGGCCCAATTTTTGTTTACATTTTTCAAATATTTTTCTTAATAATTCCAATTTTCGCTTTTTTCTTTGAAAATCAACGGACATTTTTTCATAGAAAATGTAAAATTTTTACTTCATTGTTGCAAAATTTCAAAAGCCGTAATAATAATTTATTTCTTTTTAGGTGAAAGATTTTCACGTGAAATATTAAATTGAGCTAGTTTTTTTTTTTTTTTTTTTTTTTTTTTTTCAAAAATTAAAAAGGTGAATATGGCGTCATAGTGGAAATAATAAGGATATTTTCAGAATAAGTTTTTGCTTTGGTCACGTTTATATTTTAGTAAAAAGTTTCTAATGGATAGCTATTTTTACGCAGGTAGCGAACTTAGTGGGGAATTACATAACTTAAATTTTAAAATGTATTTTTTTCCTAGATGAGAACTATTTATACCCCAAGTTAAACTTAGGTAATAATTTTCTGATGTGTTTACATCACCCCTTGGGAGAGATTAAGGTTTAAAAATTTAAGTAAAACTTTTATTTTTTATTTTTAACTGTATCACAGCTATAATATTGTTAAATATTAGCAGTAAGGATTCAAGACAATTTACATTTACATCCATAGCGTTCCTGAGTGGGAAATAGGGTATCTAAATTTAAGTGGAGTTAATTTTTTTATGATTTTATTATAGATTTTTTATGATCAGATTGAAAGTTTTTGTCCAAACTACCGCAGCCTGCTTTACTACAGTGGTGAAACATTTTGAATTACACATTGGTAAACTGCATCCCACATTGTGATGCAATACCGCATACATCAAAGCCTGATGATGATACTCTCTAAAATTTTGACTAAAATTTTGAAATGCGTTCGTCTGAGTGCAGTAGTTATTGAAAAACTTGACCATATTAAACAAAAACATAATTTGAAGAACAAATTAAAAAAAAAAAAAAAAAAATATTTCCTACATTGTTTAAGCCCGAGAAGTTACAGATATTAAGTCATTTCATTCAATTAGTTCTACATTTAACGTTAAATTTTTGTAACAAATTAGTTAAGCCAATCGAAGATTAAAAAATAAAAATAAAATTCATACAATATGATACTTCAAACACCCTAAAAAACAGATTCCGTTCAAATGAAATCGAAATAAATCTTAGACTTCTTCCATTTTTAATTGAAAATATTTGTATTATAGATTTTATATTATGTTTATGACAATTGTGCATAAAATGATAAGATGCATGCAAAATACAAAACTTAAAAAAAATGTCTAAGATTTATTTCGATTTCATTTGAACGGAATCTATTTTTTTAGGGTGTTTGAAGTATCATATTTTATGAATTTTATTTTTATTTTTTAATCTTCAATTGGCTTAACTAAATTGTTACAAAAATTTAACGTTAAATGTAGAACTAATTGAATGAAATGACTTAATATCTCTAACTTCTCGGGCTTAAACAATATAGGAAATAATTTTTTTTTTTTTTTTTAATTTGTTCTTCAAATTATGTTTTTGTTTAATTATTACTGACCCATAAAGCGATGCTAAACATTGTTTTCGGTTGTTCGTGCGACAATATCCATCATGTAAATTTAGGGAATATTTTATTAAATACAATAAAGGTACGTAAAATAAAGTCTTTAAAAAAATGCTTTGAGAAAAACTACACAATCACTTATATGTGATAGCAGCTTGTGTCTCAGACATTTAAATAGATGTTTAAAAATATACTTTGAAAGAAAATTTTTGAATAGCAAGGAAAAATGAATAGACCTTACTTCTCTCTTATTTTTATATTTTCTATTAACTTATTTCTTTTCTGTGCCTTCCGAGAAAATATTAAGAAACTTACAAGAAGAGTACTTGAAGAAAAAATATTTTGAAATAACTCAACTTTCGACTTTCGGGATTTCAATATCTTAAATAAAGGCACTATGCCCGTGATATTGAAAAAAGAATGTAAAAGAATATATCTATTACCGCAATACTTCAAATGAAAACGATTGATGACTGTGAAAGTAGAATTTTTGTTGATTAATTGAAAATAGCTTTTATTTTAAAATGTTATCATAAATGAATGACCGGATTAAAAAAAAATAAGTATTTTCAAAAGTTTTTCATATAATATAATAAGTGATATATGAAAATAAAAGAAATACATTTCATTTTTACTTTCCGTTGCAAATACTCGCTGTGTGATCCATACCTTCCTAATATGACAAAGATCAAATCTGTAATCGATTTTTTAAAAAACATTTTGGTGTTTTTGCTCTGTCAACGCTTCTTATGGTATCCTACGTTCAAAGCATTTTTTGAAATGTTTTTAAAGAAACATTTAAATTTTCGATTCGTTTTAATAAATTTAATAATTTACAAATATATATATATATATATATATATATATATATACATAAATATCCCTATGAATTTACAAAAATGTTAAACATGTATGGGGAAACTTGAAAATAAATGTTTCAAAAACTTGAAAAATGCTACAGGAAAAACAAATAAACTTATTAGGAAAAAAATACTACTAAAGTAAACTATAAGCTTTTATCTAATGCACCTACAACAAGTTAAACAATACTTAGTAAACTAGTCGTATGGGGCAATCTAAAAACATTTTTCTATCTCATAAATGTTAATACTTCAAAATTCACTATCACAGTGCCAAAATTAAATAGCAATCTATGCCCATTGTGAGGACTGTAAAGGATGAAATTCCATGCATTAGTTCTTGAGATATGGCTATCGTTAAAATCGTATAAATCTTTCAAAATGCATCATAACAACGTCACTTGTTGGGTGACTAACGCTAAAACCTAATCACCAACAACTTTTGTCAACATCCACCTGAATCCTAAGTTCGATGAAAATTCGTGCATTAGTTCTGGAGATAAGGCTATTTCGGAAAAATGCAACGTAGCAGCGCAACCTGTTAGGCGATTTACTCTAAAAGGTAAACAGTACAATTCAAGGATCAACTGAATCTGAAGTTTGATGAAAATCCCTGCATTACGTCTTGAGATAGAGATATTGCGAAAATCGTGAAAATGCAGCATAGCAGCGCCATGTGCGAAAATGCAAAAATCATAAATTCATGTCAAGGGCTAGCCTAATATGAAGTTTGATAGAAATCCGTTCATTAGTTCTTGAGATAGAGCTATTGCCAGAATCGGGGAAAATGCAGCATAGCAGCGCCACCTGTCGGAAGATTTACATCAAAAGGTAAACAGTACCAATTCATATCAAGGATTAGCTGAATGTGAAGTTTGATAAAAATCCGTGCACTACGTCTTAGGATAGAGCTATTGTGGAAATCGTGAAAATGCAGAAGAACAATGCCACCTGTGTGATGATTCCCATCAAAATACAAAAATCATCAATTCATCTCAAGGACTAACCAAATCTGAGCATTAGTTCTTGAGATAGACCTATTGCGGTAATTGTGAATGATGCAACAATGATGATCAGCGCCACCTGTTGAGCGATTTACTCCAAAAACTAATCAGCATCGATTTATATCAGGTACTAACTGAATATAAATTTTTATTAAATTCCGTGCATTAATTATTGAGATAGAGTTCCCACAAAACTTTTGCCATACACAGACAGACAGACAGACATTTTGTAAAACATGTTTTTTACAATCTCTGACCCCTAAAACGTGTGAATCCGTCGAAAACTGAAATTCGAAAATTTTCACGAATCCAACACTTTCTTCTTGTAAAGATAGTAAGTAATAAAAAAATTGAAGAAAGTAATAAAAAATTTAGAAATGATCGAAGAGTCCATTATAACATTTTAAACAGTCTTACCATGTTTTTGCTCAAATAAGAGGCCATAATTTCGAAAATATTCCTTCAATTAGAATTCTTTTAGTAGATGCACTAAACAGCAATATATAGACAAAGCTTACTAACGGTTATGCTGGAATGACAATAATATTGTTGTAGTGAGTTAATTTTGTGTAAATTCAATTTTTAGAAAAATGCATTTAAGCATTAAATTTACTATAAATTGACTATAACTTCTTTTCTTAAACATGGTAGGAACTGAAACAAAGCAGTTTTGGAATCTTAAATAGTTATAGTTTCAAATGAAAAAAAATAAAAACAAAATCGATAATTTTTGCAAAAGTGCTCAATGCTTTAACTTCTTTGAGCGTTTTTCGCAATAGTGGTTCAGAAACCAGATTTTTTATGTAACCCCAGAAAAAGTAATCACTTGGCGTAAAATCCATGGATCTTGGTGGCCATGTTAATTAGGGTAAATCATCATTACCCACGCGTATAATCCAGTGCTGAGCGAAGGCAAAAAAAAAAAAAAAGCAATTTATCAAATTACAACTACCATTTGGAAAACGATTTTTTTCAAGACTAAAATTTAAGACATAAAAAATCGCACGGAGTTGATCATACATTACGTACGCCATGAATTGAACATTAATAGAGCTATTACACGTAAAAATTGCAAGCCAAAAATATCGCCTTTGACCCTTCAGATTTCATGAAACTTAAGTGTTATCCACCTGAATCCTACGTAAGTATCCAAGCATTTCATTGGCTGTTCGGGAAAAGGCTTTTCCATCGTCAGATTTCCAAGAAATCTGACGGCCAATTTTAAATGAAATTTCATTCTTAAACTTCTAAACATCTGACAATATTAATTTTTACACCGTCGGATAGAGAAAAAAATCTACATTTAAATGCAATTTGTTTGAAAGCTGTATCTTAATTTGTTTCTGAGTTATTAATTTTTTTGTAGTTTTTATTACTTTTTTATCATAGTGGCAACAGAAAGTATCCATCGTTGTTGAAATTAAAAGGAAATACAGATTACTGTATAGACCAATCAGAAAAAGAATAAATTGCACATTAAACCAATGAAAACCTTCAGATATGCTTTTGATTTCTCATCCTGACGAGAAAAATAACCATTTTTCCAAATGGTTAAAAAAAAAAAAAAAAAAAAAAAAAAAAAAAAAAAACTTGGAATGGCTTTCTTTATTTTCAAATATCACTTGTAATATGGGTAATAGTGCTGAAAATATAAATATTTTAAGTACGATCATTCATTGTTGCTAACAATGCACATCTGTTTATAATAGTATAGGGTGTCCATAAAAGAATGTCCCAGTTTCTACGGCACAGTAGCGCTCAAAAGTATATTTTGATAAAGATAATAATTGACTTAACTAATAAACAATTAAATTTGAAAAAAATCAAAAAACCCGACTGCGTAAAAAGCGAACTAATTAATTATTTTTCGTCAATGTGAAACTGTTTTTTTTTTTATTCCTACCATTAGCTCACACTCTCGCTCTGTATATCTTGTTCTAATTTTCAGTCGTTAGTAAAACACATATTATTCATCCAATCAAGCTCAAATAAATTTTTTAAACTTGCAGTGGATGGCACCTGATGTTAATCCAGTTTTTTTTCAAATATTAATTCATTAATTAAATTAAATTAATTAATTTTCAATAATCGAGAGAGCCCACTTCTTGATCAAGGCATTTTAAGCGAAATTCAAGAGGAAGAAGTATGGGAGAAAAAATTCTCTTACTGGCCTAAGTAGGAATTGTCTTAAAATATATTTTTTTTTTTTTTTTTTTTTTTTGTATTACTTACCTATTTTTTTATTTGCTTGTACTGATGACTTTTAAAATGTGTTTAATTGTTTAATTGTTAGCTCCTATCTATAAACACTGTTCTGATGAGGTCTAAAGATGTCTATGATGGTTAGAGTTCCAGTAAAGCTAGAGATCCACAATATACAACTTCCAGGCTGTATAATATTTTAACGGAGCTTCTGACTGTAAAATAGTCAATGATACACCATCTTCATTTTGAAAGACCTATCCAATGATATGTCACTCAATAGGGTGTGTAAATTTTTTTTCCGTCTCTACCGCCATTTTATATTTCACGGCCGCCATTTTGAATTTATAAAAAGAAAACTAGCCTATAACTATCGGGCCATTAAGACGAATTGATAGAGACCTCATTCATTAAAATACATCCAGCCGTTGGGATGCTTCAAGGATATAAAGAAATCCACATACACAGATACGCGTGAAACACATAACCCTTCACTTCAGTCGGGTAAAAAGAATAATTATAGAATACAAAATTCAATCATTTATTTTATTTAACCATATTCAATGTTTTAGAGAATTTTAATAAATTAACTATAATTTACCAGAAAATAACGTGAACCCATGAAAAATCAGAAGAACGATAAATCAAAAGTATTTCGACATTATAATAAAAAATTGTTTTAACATAATAATTATCAAAAATAGTAATGAGTCAGTCAATGTTTAGTAGCATATTCTCTAGCCTTTATGACAGCCTAAAAACGAGTGAGCATTGAGTCGATTAACTTTCGTATTCGATCTTAATAGCCCAGTGGTTAAGGAGTTGAATTCGGAATTAATTAGGGGAAAGCTGGAAATTGTTTTAATCGCTTCTGTTTAGGTCTAGAATAAATATGCTATGTTTTTCCCCTCGTACTAGGTGAGCGATAGGACATATGTGTAGATTTATAGTCAAAAAACACGTTTTTTTTGCATGCCATAACAATATCTCTAAACAGCTAACTCTGTCAAAAACATTGTCAATACAAATGCTGTAGAGCTTAAAATGTTCAGTAAAATGAGTACCTACACTTAATATTTTTGTTGAACATTAAGGTCACAATTCTACTTTAAAGTTTTAGGCCCATGCTCAGGGGGTTGAACTCAGAATTAATTTGGAGAAAACTGAAAATTGTTTTAATCTATTCAGTTTAGGTCTAAAATGATCGTACTATGTTTTCTTCCGCGTACTTGGGTGAATGTTAGAAAATATGTACATATTTATTTTCGAAAAACACGTTTTTTTAAATTACCTTAAGAATATTTCAAAACAACTAACTCTATAAAAAAAAATTGTCATCAAAATGTTGTAGAGCTTAAAATTGTGAATAAAATGAGCGCCATCATTAATATTTTTGTTCAAGATTAAGGTCGCAATTCTATTTCAATAATTTGATTTAATGGCTAATCAAGAGCTTGAAGCCAGGAGAGACCAAGTTAACTTAACAATATCTCAAAATAGCTAACTCCATCAATAGATCTTCAGTATAAATTCTCAGTACAAAAGTTGTAGAACCTAAAATTCTGAATAAAATGAGTACCTACACTTAATATTTTTGCTCAATATTAAGGCCGCGATTTTAAGATATTGTTAAGGTAACTTGGTCTCTCCTGGCTTCAAGCTCTTGATTTCAAAAATTTTGTAATAGAATTGCGACCTGAATGCTGAACAAAAATATTAATGATGGTACTCATTTTATTCAGAATTTTAAGCTCTACAACATTTGTATTGATAATTTTTTTTTATAAAGTTAGCTGTTTTGAGATATTGTTAAGGTAATTTAAAAAAACGTGTTTTTCGAAAATAAATGTGTACATATTTTCTAACATTCACCCAAGTACGAGGAAGAAAACATAGTATGTTCATTTTAACCTAAACCGAATGGATTAAAACAATTTTCAGTTTTCTCCAAATTAATTCTGGGTTCAACCCCCTAAGCACGGGTCTGAAACTATAAAGTAGAATTGTGACCTTAATGTTCAACAAAAATATTAAGTGTAGGTACTATACCATTTTACTCAGAATTTTAAGCTCTACAAATTTTGTATTGACAATGATTTTGACAGAGTTAGCTGTTTTGAGATATTATTATAGTATTTAAAAAAAAAACGTGTTTTTTGACTATAAATCTGTACATATTTTCTAACGCTCACCTAGTACGAGGGGGAAAACTTACATATTCATTCTAGACCTAAACTAAATGGATTAAAACAATTTCCAGCTTTCCCCTAATTAATTCCGAATTCGGCCTTTTTTTTCCTCCCCTACCACTGGGCTATACGGAATTCGGTCCCAATCTTTTTTTTTAAAACTTCGTATAATGCCGCCTTATTTGAATAATTTTGGCATTTTGCTGTACGATTTCTAACTCCTCCCACAGATGTTCTATGGGATCCGAATCCGGACTTTGGCTTGGTCACTCTGGAGCCTTAACTTTTCTGCATTTCATAAAATCACTTACGTACTTGTATTTGTGTTTCTAGTCATTATCTTGCTGAAAATATCACTGAACAGGCATGTTTTGTTTAGCGCATGGTAGCATATGAATCTTTAATATATTAACATACATGAACCGATCCATATTCCCATCAATTCGAACTAAGGGTTCAACTCCGCTGCGTGTAAAACAACTCCAAACCACCACATAACAGCCTCCATGTTTGACTGTGGGTATTTGGTATCGGACATTATATTTTTTTTTAGGATGGCGAATGTACTTGATTCCATCTGATGACAGTAAATTAAACTTGCTTTTCTCGCTCCAAAAAACATTAGACCATCCTACACTTATCCACGATTCATGTATTGCAAATGCAAGTCTAGCCTTCCTATATTTAGAAAGTAACAGACAGGTTTTTGCTGGTCTTCGGTCATGTAAACCATAGAGGTTTAAGTGGGGCATTCTCACAATCTTTTGACTTTCAGGAATAAAAATCTGGTGAATATTAAACATGCTAAAATAATATTTTAATCTGATAGACGAATGCCTAAACGATTCAAAATAAAGAAAAAATGGTCTGCAGCGAATTTTTTATTTTTATTTTACTGAGGTTTAAGTTAAACTTGCGAGTTTAATTTCCCTTACCATTTTACCACTAAAACTTTTTATTTTATTCTACATTTTTACTTATAATGAATTTGCATAGTACCCACAGGACTTTCAAATAAGAAATAATAACAATGTAATATCTATATATATAAAAGCCGTTCTCTGTGTGTTATACAAATCTTTAATTTTTGACCGATTTGCACGAACTCGATGTACATACGTTTTAGAACGTGGAAAACATCACTGTCTAATTAAAAAATATATCAGACCACTATTTATCCATTTTTTCTACCACTTCCATAATTTAACATTATAGAAATATCTCTTTTTAAATCTTTTTTAATTCAAACGTTTCTTTCCTGTTGCTAAACCCTAAAAAATGACACAATAATGTGAAAAAAATAAGGATAACGCGTGCATTTTTTTCTATTGGCCAATAAAAATTAAGATTTTCTTGCTACATTTTTGCGTGTTTGATATTGACGTCATTCTAAACAGAAAATTTACATTTTTTCGTATATAAAATAAAAACTTTAACTATAAGAGCGGGAAAATAACGTAGCACCTAAATTTGAATTTTTTTTTTTTTTTTTTTTTTTTTTTTTTTGTTAATTAAATCATCTATTTTAATACAAACAGTCAAATTTCATGAAAACAATTTAAGAAAAAGAAAAAAAAGGCTAGATATGACGTCACATTCTATCAAATCTTTTCAACGCGTAATCAAACTCATTGAAAACATATGGCTCCTGTATTTTGCTTACCACTTCGATTGTATATTACAGCCATATCTTATAGCTATACGTTATCGTTAAGTGTTGTATTGGTTTAGATTCAGTGCTAACATTTTCTGTGATTTTATAGCAAAAAGAGAGCGGTTATTTACATTTTCAAAAAAATTCTTGACAAATGTCTTGATTTAAAATTTATGGAAAATGACATCATTTCATCTAATCATTGTAGATTTAATTTCAATAAAATTTCAAATTTTTCAAATAAAATTTTAGTAACTACTACTTCATTTGGATGTATTTTTTTGCATTTCCCCCCCTATTGTGGAAGATATTGTATACTTCTGTTACGCGCGCCAAATATAACATGTATTTTAATTTTAAAAGTTAAAAAAATTACCACAATGTGTCAAAAGAACATCCTTTTTCTGAATTTAAATTTCGCGAGTTCCAAAATTAAAACTAAAAATGTGAGTTTTTTCATAAACGTCAACTTAAGGCTGTTCTCAAATCCAAAGGAGCTATTTTCAGACATATTTTTTAATTAATTTTTGTTCGAAAATGCATGAAATTGACAGGAGTTCTTATTTAGAAACTATGTAATCGAAAGGTAGTTTCCATATGTTGGTAAAGGTATAAGATCTTTCAGTTGGTGTTTTGAACTGAATTTCGGACGAAACAGTGCAATAAAGGATAAAAACCGGCTGTCACGCAACCACAATTGCTTATAACTCGATAAGTAATTTATTTATGAAAAAAGGAGAAACACATTTCAATTCCAAATCGCTTTAATAGTCAGACCTACAAATTTTAAGCCTTTGCGTTTAATGAAACAGAAAATGTGTCAGAAAGTTTCACGTTGTTGAGCAGGGAACTGGAGAAGCACCTTAAGCATTATTGCAGGTTAGTATTTTGTAATCAAGTTGCATGCCAGATAGTCGCTTAAGACATAAGTCATTCTATATTGTTTGAAACAAAGGTGCATGCCATAATAGGTGTCAGGCACACTCATTAAAATAAGAATACCCTAGCGTACAGCCCCATTACTGAAGATAAACCCGTCAATATACTTAGAGATAAAAATAGTTCTGCATTTTTCATTCAGCTAATAAGACTAATCCTTCATAATTGGGTACACATGATTATATAACTTTCCCCTATAATTCTATGACTAAGCAACGGAAAACAATATGTTACGCACTAAAATCTTCCCTAAAAAACTAATAGTGCAAGTCGCATGGAAATCCGTTTTGAAGTATTCAAGTTATATGCACCCGGAACGAAATTCCCGTTTGAATTTTATATACTTATCAGGTTATTTTGAGTAGTTTGATTTTATATCTGTTAAATTCGTGTTTTACTTTATTTTATTTTTGGCGTTTTAATTTCGTTTGCCAATTTAGTTATTAAATATTTCGCGAAAGCAAACAAATTCTGAATTATTTACAATGTTTTTGAACAATTGAGTTAATCTTTTGTATTTGGGTTGCAAGCATATTTAAAAAATATGCATGCTTAAAAATTATTTTAAAACCCATAAAAAATTCGTAAATTGAGATAAAGATTACAAACAAATATCACTGAGAGTACTTTTGTTTTCTATAATACGTTGGAACAATTGAATGTACAATGTTTAGACGTTAAACTGCAATAAAGGGGAAATTTGTTGTGTTAGGTTGTTGCCACCGAAAATATGATACCAGCGTTTCTCATAGACATGTCTTTTCCTTATACTATTGCATTAAATGTAAACAGGTTCATCTTTCGTAATCGGGTTTCACTCAACTTTAAAAATATCCATGCTTAAAAATTACTTTAAAATCCATTAAAATCAGAAAACTAAGGTACAATTTTCAAACAAATTTCATTTGAGAGAACTTTTTTCTATTCGACATTGTAAAAAATGAAATTGTGTGATGTTTAAAAGTTAAAAAAATTGCAGTAAAGGCACATTTTATGGGTTACAATTTATGGGGCACAATTTGTGGGCACTGACGTAGTGTTTTTACTTTATAATGTAGATAATACCATACAAACGAGAATTTCACTAAGTGCTGCGCGATTTGGAGGAATTTCTTTTTTTCATATTGTCAGGAAAATCACATATTTTTCTCTTATACCCGCCAAAGAAAACGTGCATTCTGTTATTAAAGCTCAGGGATTTTACTATGGTTGCGAGACAATAACGCCATGTTTTTTTATTGTCTTTATAACGATTTGTGGATGGGAATGCACAAATTTCTCTTATTGTGATTGCCGTATTATTTCGTTTTAATTTATTTCACCTGGAAGGCTTCTTATAATTGACTCGGGCGAAGCCGGCTAGTTCTGCTAGTTTTTAATAAAAAATTTTGGTATAACATTGTCTTAAAGGGGTGTTAGAGAAGGGACGGTAAGGGGGAAAAAAGGGGAAGGTATAGGGAAAAAAGGACGGCAAGGAAAACAAAAATGGAATTGTAAGGATGGGACTGTAACGGAAATTACCACCTATTTCTAAGCAAGTCATATTAAGACTAAATGACAGCCACAATGTTCATTGATTTTTAAAAAGAGTTATTTACACTTGATTAAATAAAAAAAAATAATTTGCCTCGAAAAGTGCAGGAATAAACCTTGGGGACGTAAGATTACTAATGAAGCCACGATGCTCGAACTTTATATTTAAATGTTGATTTAAAATCTGCACTGAACTTCCTGTCAAAGAATTTTAGACATTATTTCTCCACCATACGTATGCAAGAGAAAAAACTTGAAAAAAATTCTGTGGCTGCATCTGAAGTGATTTTCTGTATACCTTTAGGAGAGGGGTGGTAAGGAATCTAAAACCCAGGGACAGAGATTAAAAAAAAAATTACAACCTTAAAAATGTGTGCAGGTTAATTTTTTGCTACATATTTATACTAGTATTAAAAAATGCTCTGACGAGCACCAAAAAGGGCTAATATGTTTTTAAGTATGAAAAAGGGTTTGACAAGTGCTTCTAATTGGGCATGAAAAAGGCTGCAGCTTCTTGGCTGCAGCTCACTGTCAATGCCAACTTTGAAAAAATCATATTTGCGCTTTTTCTATATAAAATAAATTCGCGGTACTTTAGTAAAACTTTCCGTCGTGCTTTACATGTTAACTGCACTGTTGTACTGCGCATGCGTCTACAATGCAACTTTGCACAGCGCACTGTGTACCATTATTTCTCTATAAATTATACTACACTGTACATTCCTATTATGCTTTTAATTTTTTAACCTCAGCGCGCACTCACACTGTGCTTTTGTACTTCCGTATTAAAGATGTCTGCGTCTAATGTTCGTTTATAATTTACATGCATTGCTGTACTGCATAGTACATTGTACAGCCACAGTCACTTGCATATAATTTCAACAATTAATGAATGCATTATACTGTTATGCGTGCACATGTGGAATTGTTCCAGTGCAAGGGAGCTGCAACAGTCTGCACTGCACTACAAATCAGTTTTTTTGTACAGACACTGCGGGCGTGCTTGGTGACCCTGCATGAGTGTGATACGCTGCAGGAACTAAGGTTTTTGGTGCTATGTCGCCTTACATTCATGTTTAATCAGGCTGCGTCGTTATACTACACATTTTTATCGTAACTGTGGCTGATTTTTTTTTATATGAAAAAAGCGCAAATATTATTTTTTCAAAGTTGGCATTGACAGTGAGCTGCAGCCAAGAAGGGACCCCTTGCCCTTTTGCATGCCCAATTAGAAGCACTTGTCAAACCCTTTTTCATACTTAAAAACATATTAGCCTTTTTTGGTGCTCGCCAGAGCATTTTTTAATACTAGTCATTTAAATTTTTTGATAATTATATATTGAATATAAATAAACCTGAGTTGCTTTTAAATATTCCCAATACTTTTTTCTTATTTCGCGCAATAATGCACTATTTAACCAAGTAATGCACACTGTTTTAAGAGGTTCAAGGTTTTTAAATGAAATTCACGTTATTTTTATTCATAATTTAATTTACTTGGGCTCCCTTAAATATAATTAATATAATTCCTTAAACTGATATTAGTTTTTGTTGCATTAAAACATCTCAATTTGTTGATTCTCTCTAAACAAGTAAACCCTATTGGTTTACAATGGAAATCTATAGGAATTTGGCGATATATTTACAAGTTGATGACAAACTTGGCAGTATTTGGCGACAGAACAGGGTCCTGCCTATGGTAACTATATATATAGATTGTCGAGGAAATCGAAGGATTAGGCCACATCGTATTGTTTAGCTAAACCGGTTATACTAATATCGTTCTCATGTTTTGCTACAATTCCTTTTATTGAACAGTAATTCGCTTAAGCTTCTTACTACTGCTATCTTTAAGCACTTTTTCATTCTTAGAAGCCATAATGAGAGCTAAAATTAGCGAAACCTGACTAAAAGTAAAACAAAATGTTAATTTTTTTACAGTAATAAAGGTACACAAAGCACTCTGATATGCACACCTTACTCCAAACTTGACTAATAATACGAGTTATGTAAGTGTTGCCAACTGAACTATTCGGCAGCCTTGGTCGTGAACCGAGATATTGCACGCCAACCGAGTCAAATTTTGATCACCGAAGTTGGACATAAACCGAACTGGTCATAAACAGAGGCGGTCGTGAACCGAGGTACCACTTATATTTTGACCTATAAGTTTGCAAATATGGAATTATTTATATATTTAATGGCGATTATCATTAAGCATCTTGGAGATTTTGGCGATGAAACTCACTGATTTCAAAGTAACGTTCAGAAGTGTACTTGAAACGCCACAGATGTCATATACGCATCACGTTGACCCGATTTTTTTCTGACGCCAATGTCATATACGAACCGGGGTACTTAACTGGCGCCAAAGTTTTGTTATTTTGCTTGATATGGTAACCCGGATGTTGTTGTTGATTTATTAATAAATTGTTTATTTACTTTTATTTTCTTTTTTAAAATTATATAAATTGCATTGTTCTATTGTTATTAATTAAACTTTTTTTTTAAATTTATTGTTAAACCCTTTTTAAAAATACATATGTAACTGGTATTCGAAAACGAGGTTTTCGCCAAATTAGCGTCAGAAAAAATAACGCGCCAACGTGGTGCGTATATGACATCTGTACCATACTTGGTACAACTTGATTATCCTGTCGATCAAAAAATTACCGCCAATCTATAAGATTAAATGACAATAATGGATGATAGTAAATGTTACATTCACGTGACATTAAACACGATACACGTGTTTGTTACGTCATCAAGTGATTTTTAATTCAAGTTTTGGCACAGATGTCATGTACGCCCCATACTGGCGCGATTTTTTTGACGCATATGTCATATGCGCACCGGGTACTTAACTGGAGACAAAGTGTCGTTATTTTGCTTGATATGGTAACCCGGATATAGGTGATATATTAACGAGGTTTTCGCCAAATTGGCGTCAGAAAAAATCGCGTCATTACGGAGCGTATATGACATCAGTGCCCAAGTTTTTATTAGTATTTTTATTAATGTTTTACTAATTTATTTATTCTTCCGTTATTTAAAATAAAAATTATGTCAGTTTGTATCATTTGGCGAATAGTTTGGCGAAATTGGTCGACGGGATAATCAAGTAGTACCGTATATTTTTGCTGTACATTTTCGACAATATCTCAAGCAAAAGTACCTAAAGTTGAACGAAACCCTAATTATTTAAGGCACAGATGTCATACACACAACGGGTTTGTCGCGGTTTTTTCTGACGCCAATTTGACGAAATCCGAATAGCAGTTACACATTTTTTCGAATAGCAGTTACATATATATTTTTAAATTACTTTTTATTATTTAAAAAAGAAAATAACAATAAATAATGAAAAGTTTAATTAATAACTATAGAACAAAACAATTTATATAATTTTAAAAAATAAAATAAAAGTAAATAAAAAAATAATTAATAAATAAACAACAATAGCTCAGTTACCGTATCAGGCAAAAAAACGCCATTATCGCGCCAGTTATGTACTCTGGTGCGTACATGACATCTCTTCCTTATTTAAAATAGATGGAATGCTATTTTTTAAGGTACGCTTAGTATGCGAAGTATTTATATTACTGCATACCATTCGCTTGTGTAAGTTAGGATGTTATGATGATAATAAAAAAAAAACTTACATTTAGGTCCTGAACAGAAGCTTGGGATTTACCGTGGTTTTTTTTCCTATCAACTCGTTTGTGCTCCATTGTATCTATTACCCCAGTTCAAAATATTAATCAAGAATGTTCATATATATATTTATGAAAATTATGCATTATCTGCTTAGGTTGACGTCGATTTCAAAATTTTAAAAATCTATCAGTTGAATTTCAATTTTTATTGACTTATAACAACAAAAGTACACGTGTTATCCTTTTTTTTTAATTATTGTATTGCTTTTTAGGGAGTGGCAACACGAAAGATATTATTGAATTAGAAAATTAAAAACTGAAAAGGAGAGATTGCTATAATTTTATGGAGACATTATAAAAGACAAATTCGATTTTCTCAGCGGCCGTCAAACATACAAAGATTAAAAAAAATCTATTTTAAGTTTGAACAAGAGGATCAAAATAAAACAAAAACGAAGTTAATCCACCCACTGGAACGTTAGCTACACTTTGTTGAATTTTGTGTCTTAATTTTTTCGTTTAAGGTTGAATAAAAAACTACTGAAAGCTACAGTAATTTTCTTAATGCTATCAGTTTATTCGTCTCGTCGAGTTCTATCTTTCAAAAGAAAAATCATTGTCGTATATCAACTGGTTCGCCAGAAAATTAAGAAAGTCTTTTGGATTTTCTATTTCTTAATCATATTATAGCTTAACGCTACCGCGTTTGCTATGATAAAACAATAGCCCCAGTTTCGGAAAATGTTACATCGAAGTACTTTTATTGAAACAATTTTATACAGACAGATCCAAACTTAAAAATCAGTATCAGAGACACGGGACGGTATAGGAGTTTCCTGGATATTTGGACCCCCCCCCCCCTCTCTCCACACACACACACATCGTCCAAAATGTATTTATCTCAATTTTTAATTAATTTGTTTCAACTACTTTTCAGCAGTGAAATTACGCTTGAATTTGTTGAATATTTAAGAAGTGAATTATCACATTGCTAGCTAAGCGTAAATCAACAGAGGGAAAAATGTCCGCGCCTGATAATCGAACCCGGGCCCCTGGGATAGCGCCCCAGTGCTCTACCTTCTAAGCTACGAGGACGGTAGTCATCTTGGCAT
The DNA here is from genome assembly GCA_963932465.1 of Maratus speciosus. NCBI lineage: Eukaryota > Metazoa > Arthropoda > Arachnida > Araneae > Salticidae > Maratus > Maratus speciosus. The sequence goes on from OZ010786.1 coordinate 23,132,293, forward strand.
TTCTCCAACATATATGTTGATAAGTCTGCATCTGCAGCTATTAGATGGAATATCTCCATGAGGACACAATGCTCATGCACACATGCTGGACTGGGAGTAACACATGCTGGGCTTTATTTGTGTCTCGTGTTACGCCGCAGGATTGTGTGCTCTTCAAGATCAACATACATGTGTGAGAAATTCCAAGCTGACTATCTTCCTCGTAGCTTAGAAGGTAGAGTGTTAGAAGGTTTACCCTTCATTCTTGCTTTAGCCGTAACATATATACAAATTTGTAGATCATATTCAGAGCTGCATAAAAGAGTTCGAATATTTTCCCAACAATCTATATAGGACAAATGTGTCTGTGCGAATGCCAACAGCATTTTGCGAATGGCAACATCAGACGATCAAATTTCACTTTTACTGTTTTGTTTTTTTTTTACTTCTAAGCATCGCACATTTTCAAATTTTATACTGTCGAATAAAGGAAAAAAATATACTTCCATATAAAACAAATTTGTTTCAAAATTACATCGCAATTTGTTTAAAAACTGTTTCACCATTTACTCAATTTTTATTGTTTTTAACAATATTTCTACCAAGATGTGTCAAAAGACACCTTTCAGATTTTAACTTAAAATTATTCTCTAAGTTTAATCATTTCTCCACAAATATATTTTTGACTTTTTCTACGATTGTTGTTAAATTAATGCAGTGATGTCATTTTTTATCTAGCTCATTTTGGGTCTAAAAATGTACATAGGGTATAGCTATTTCTTCCATGAAGTGTCCTTTGACACTTTAATACGTTCACGCCGGCGCGGTGGGTCACATTCGACTGTCTCGGAGCTGCCAAGTCTCCGGCTTTTTGGATACCAGTATTTTAATACAGAAAATGTTGTTTTATTTAATTATAACAATTGGGCGATCTGAAGGAACAACATTTTTCCTAAAATAATAGTGGTGTGCAAAAAGCCAGAGACTTGACAACTATGAGACAGTCGAGTGTGACCCACCGCGCCGGAGTGAACGTGATAAGGATTTTATAATTTCTAATTTCTAAGGATTTCATAATTTCTAATTTTAAACCATTTTACTTAGAACCCGTTTACAGGGAGATCTGCACAGCTTTTTCAGTATAATTTAATCTTCTTTAATATTTTTAAAACCCATTACATTTTTAGATTTTCAGATTCTGCGGTGTCTGAACGGGGGTTGGCGAGCGTAGCTTGCAGTGGGCAGAGCCCCCTAGTAAAGATATAAATATTTAATGATCAAAAGATGAAACTGTTTTTTTGTTCAAATTTATTTTCGTTCATTAATTTGATTAGGTTTAACAATATTATTTGCATAATTCTTTTCTAACCTTCTACATACGTATTATCTGATAAACGTTTATTCTAAATAAAAAAAGGGAGGGCATCTTTAATGTAATCTTGTAAAACTAATTATGAAAAAAACTTTATACATTATTAATAGAATATGGTTAGAGTTAAATTTGCATTTCAAAACTTCTTATTTAAATTAAATTGTACAATCGTACAAAAAGACGATGATTCAAAAGAAGATTACGAATTCCAATGTAAAAAAATTTCTTTTTTTTTTTATAACTAGGGGGCTCGGTCCCCTAAGAGCTGCGCTCGCTAACCCCCGTCCAGACACCGGAGACTCTAAATGCACGCTAATTTGATCGGCTGAAAAAAGATTTCGAAAGATTGAATTATAATTTAAAAAACAGTGGCGATCTCCCTATAAACGGATTTCTATTCATTTCCCTTTGATTGGGGAATTTTAACGCCAAATCCGCTGCGGTACTATTTGATTATCCAGTCGACCAATTTCGCCAAATTATACAAATTGACATAATTTTTATTTTAAATAACGAAAGAACAAATAAATTAGTACAACATTAATAAAAATACAAATAAAACGTCGAAATCAAAATAACTTGATGACGTAGACACGTGTAACAACATTTCAAAATACGCTAATATAAAAGGAATTAAGTAAACAGAGTCTTTGTCTCCTGGTATTTTTTAACAAAGCGAAAAGAAAGTTCTTTTAAATGAGACATTTTAATTTAATCGTTTTTAATCTGACGTAATTTTGACCAAGCTATTCTTTCTCTTTTAAATATTCACGTGAAAATACTTTTGTTAGAAATGAAATATTATTTGCGCTTTCCTAATAAAAATAGTTGAAAAGATCCTCTCAAAATATCAAATAAATGTCTTGCACAATTTCTAAATTTAAACTGTTTTGCAATATTATTTTGTGTTCATTTTATGTAATAACTGTAATGTGACGTAAATATGACGTAATTTCTCCTATTTAAGACTTCTAACGCATGTTAATGAATTTATTATTTTACAATATCCTTTGTCTTTTAAAATTCACGTGTATACTTTTTATGACGTAATTTTCAATAAGTTCCTGCTTTTTATAAACAATTATTTAATTTTAATTTGAAAGTATCTTTTCTATTTATAATAGTCACGTGTAAATAAATTTTTAATTTGAAGCAAACATTATTGTTTCCGTTGTTTATCAGTTGGTAATAGGTTAAATTAGTACAATTTTCTAAAATAAGTAAAAAATATCTCTCGAAATGCTGAAAATTTGAATTTAAAATAGAAATAAAACCTCGAAAAATGAGTCAAATTAAAAAAATAAATGAAATCTGCACACTGGGAAATTATAACGTATAAAATGATCTAAAAATTATTAAATTCTGATGGATAGTTTTTGCTCCTATAAAACTTATTTAATGGAACGATTTTGTCCAACTTTAGCATTAAATATCTCTTAAAATAATTCTTCGATTTAAAAAGTGTCTGCATCAGCGTATTTATCAAACATTTCTGTATAATACTACTGATTTTCAAATTTTTGTATGCATTATTTTTCCTAATATTAACGAAGAAAGGCCTCCGGTCACAAACAATTCAAAACCGGCGGCGGCGGCGGTGACAGCGGTAGTTACTTTTTATTAGAACTAGGGGGCTCGGCCCCCTACGAGCTACGCTCGCCAACCCCCGTCCAGACACCGCAGACTCTAAATGCACGCTAATTTGATCGGCTTTAAAAAGATTTCGAAAGATTGAATTATAATTTAAAAAACAGTGGCGATCTCCCTATAAACGAATTTCTATTCATTTCTCTTTGATTGGGGAATTTTAACGCCAAATCCGCTGCGGTACTACTTGATTATCCTGTCGACCAATTTCGCCAAATTATATAAATCGCCAAACCACTCGCCAAATTATATAAATCGCCAAACCACTCGCCAAATTATACAAATTGATATAATTTTTATTTTAAATAACGAAAGAACAAATAAATTCGTACAACATTAATAAAAACACAAATAAAACGTCGAAATAAAAATAACTTGATGACGTATACACGTGTAACAACATTTCAAAATAAGCTAATATAAAAGGAATTAAGTAAAGAGAGTCTTTGTCTCTGGTATTTTTTAACAAAGCGAAAAGAAAGTTCTTTTAAATGAGACATTTTAAATTAATTCTCAAAATATTAAATAAATGTCTAGCGCAATTTCTAAATTTAAACTTTTTTGCAATATTATTTTGTGTTCATTTTATGTAATAACTATAATATGACGTAAATATGACGTAATTTCTCCTAAGACTTCTAACGCATGTTAATGAATTTATTATTTTACAATATCCTTTCTCTTTTAAAATTCACGTGTATACTTTTTATGACGTAATTTTTAATAAGTTCCTGCTTTTTATACGTAATTATTTAATTCTAATTTGAAAGTTTTTTTCCTGTTTATAATAGTCACGTGTAAATAAATTTTAATTTGAAGCAAACATTATTGCTTGCGCTTTTTATACAGTTGGCAACAGTTTAAATTAGTACAATTTTCTGAAATCTGTAAAAAATATCTCTAGAAATGCTGAAAATTTTAATTTAAAATAGAAATAAAACCTGAAAAAATGAGTCAAAATAAAAAAATTAATGCAATCTGCACTCCGGCAAATTCTAACTCATAAAATGATCTAAAAATGATTACACTGCCATGTATAGTTTTTGCTGCTATAAAACTTTTTTAGTGGAACGATTTTGTCCAACTTTAGCATTAAATAACTCTTAAAATAATTCTTCGATTTGAAAACTGTCTGCATCAGCGTGTTTATCAAACATTTCTGTATAAAACCACCGATTTTCATATTTTTGTGTGCATTATTTTTGTTAATATTAACGAAGAAAGGCCTCCGGTCACAAAAAAATCAAAACCGGCGGCGGCGGCGGCGGCGGTGACAGCGGTAGTTACTTTTTTTTAGAATAGAGAGATAGAGAGATTAAATAAACCTGTTTCTTAAAAATAGAATGATTTCAGTGTTATGTTTATAAGGGAATACAAATGGCACATTTCTATTAAAAAGAACATTTATATAATAAAATGAACGCGAGATAATCGTTTAGGCGTGTTCGAGTATCTTAAAAAAACGTTTTTTTTTTTGGAAAAATTAAATTGTTACATTTGATATATTGGAGACTTTGTACATTTGATATAAAGAATAGCTATTCTTGATCATTTGATTATATATAATTATATTCATTGAATAATATATAATTATCAAAGTTCCATTTGAGAATAAATATTTTAAAGATATCAAAATTCTATTACATGGATGTTTACTTTTGAAAAAGAACTTAACTAAGCCGTAGTTAGTTTGAAAAAGAACAATATTTATGTTGTTAATTTTGACTTTGCTATTCCTCCGTTGTCAGATTGTTAGAAAAACTTTATAAAAACCCCTTGTTCATAAATTCCACTTGCATGTTAACACATTACATTTATTAAGTATCTTATTGGTTGCTACCATGGCCCGTTTCCTATAATCTGCTATCGTAATTCTACTGGCTAATAAACTTTGTCTTTAAATCCACTTCTCTTACATATCCCGTATCCCAAAATTTCCTGTAATTTTATTGGATAATAAAATTTATCATTAAATACGCTTCTCCTCCATATATTTCAGCAATTTTCTTTTTTGAGCAGTCATATATTGTCCTATGATGGTACGCTATCACTACCGAAACTAGTTTGCAAGAAGAAATAAAGTATTTTGGTGCTTTAAATGTTGTTTTATTTATTTATTTTTTATATTCTACTTGGATAAAAAAGTATGAGGAACGTGGGTATGAAACAAAAGGTATCAATTTATTTGTCAAAATTAATTGCATCACCTTCAAAGTAATCTACTCCGACGACAAAAAACTTCTCCCTACGTTTTTTTTCCAATCATCAAAACATGTCTTAAGGTCATGTTTGGAAACTCCCTCAGAGTTCATAGAGAATTTTATTTTATCGAATCAATATACTCAAATCAGTGAACACGAAGAGACAATATCAACCTTAGAAATAAGAAAATGCCACACGGTGCCATATCATGGTGAATATGGAGCTTGTGGAGTCGTATTACTTCAATGTTTGATTAAAAAAATCACGAATAATAATTGCACAGTGGGAAAGCGAATTATCGTTGTAGAAAACCCATGAATTTTCTTGCCACATTTCAGGCCTTTTCTGCAAACTGCTTCGCGCAAACGGCGCAAAACATTGAAATAATAATTTTTATTGACTGTCTGGCCTCAAGGTATTAATTCATAATGCACAACACCATAAAAATAAAAAAAAAAAGGTCAACATTCCCTTCATTTTTAGAGCCTTTGAGGTAGTCTCTTCGGTCTTGCTTCAACTTTCAAGCGCCATTCATTTTATTATTGAGCTGTTTCATTATCAAAAGCATATATCGGTCAATATCTGAAAACTGGACAATTTCACACCAGAATTTTTATTATTTTGAATTAAAGTACCAACTTCAAAATACAATTATATACTATGATACATGTTTTATCATTTGAATGCTGCAGTCTTTTGAGATCGACGATGTATATTTTATGCGTAGGATAAACTTTTATGGAAGAAAGTGTCTGTTAACACCATAATCAGAGTCTAATAATTAGGACTGAGATGATGGGGACTGAGGTGATGTTTTTGTCTTAAAAGCTGCACAGCCATTTTGTTGAATCATTTTGCCCACATGTAAATTATTAAATATGCCATGTGACATTTGTATGTTACGTAAATAAAGTTGCAAAAAACTTTTTGTTTAAAATGTTAAATAGGGGGACATGAATGATGCTATAAAAAAATACTCATCCCTATTCAGAACAAAAACTAAGTATTTCTAAATATGAAACAAAGAGAAAAACAACTTATCTTCATCTATGGTGACTAGTTGAACTTTAGTTGCTGTTTCAATGGAAATGATTCTGCCAGCGCCACCTAGTATCTGTTAACCTAAATGTGTGTTTAGAGGGACTGAGATGATGGTCAACCTCAGGGACAAATGTATTTACTACAATATTTTACTATACAATCTATACTAAGAAAGGATAATTATATTTTCCCATACTTTATATATATAGGTATAAATATACTAGTAAATCTACAGATCGGGAGCCTCAACGTCATCTTTGCAAGTTATTGTTTTTTAACACTCATTGCGTAATATTCATCTTCCTACAAATCGATTTTTAAAGTTTTCAAATTACATAAATATTTATAAGAATACAAAATACTTCGTAAAGTTTCAGAAATTAAATGTGTTAAACAAGTGGTTATACACTGATGTTCTGAAATTCTGATGAGCTGCTTATTCTGGTAACTTTTTAAATCAAAAATTGCATTTCTTCAGGGGGGGCTCTGCCCCCCTGAACCCCCCGTAGTCTATTTAAATTAACATTCGTAATTTTTTATTAATTGTGCGGATGGTTACAGTATATCATAGATTTTTTTTTACGCTGTGATTTATAAGGATAAGCATAAGTTTTTTTTATCTACCCTATCTATATTATAAAGGACAAACATGTCTGTGCGTAACGCATACGTCATTCTGCGAATGGCAACACTCTGGAATTTGAAATGAAATTTCGGTTTTGCAATTTTCGCTACTGCAAATTTTTAAACTTCTAAAGATCGCACAGTTTCAATTTTTACACCGTCGTACAGGAAAAAAATATGCTTTTAAATGCAATTTGTTTGAAAGCTCTATCTCAATTTATTTTTGAGATATTAATTTTTTTGTAGTTTTTAGTACCAATTTTGTAATTGTGGCAACTGAAGTACATCATTTCTATTAAAAGTAAAGGGAAAATAGTCATGATTTATTTATCCTTATTGAGGCCATTTTCACATTACAAATAAAAGTAACTTTTTTTTTTATAATTTTTGAACACAAAATGACGTAGCTATTAAAAAAAAACACGCATATTTCTTCAGAAATCAGTTACATTTCAATATTTTTTTTTTTTTTACATTACGCTGAATGAGACGCTAGGCAAAATGAATCAGTGAGTAAAAATGATGTCATATTTAAGAAAAAATGATCATTTGCTTTGATAAAACTAAATATTTGACCAATACTAAATGGCCAATGCTATGACGACTAAAGGCAAATTTCTGAATTTTTTATTCGCGGGTACTGAGATTAGAACTTAAAGTTTGTATTACGTATTTTAATACAGTTTAATTTTTCAATAATTTAAGCAGCTGAAGTTTGTGGAAATAACATTTTGATAATTTTAGGTTTAAATTATTATTTGTTTTAACAGTTAGACAACCAATATAAGATGAATTTTTTATTGTAATTATTTTTGTAGGTTTATCATAAATTTGATCTAATAGTTTCTTTCTAAACATTTTACTTCGTCGAATTTCGACGGGTTCCAACTCGTATATATAAAATCCTAATGAAACGAATTTATGAAACGCCTGAAATGTATCGATTCTTTGAATCGACCGATTAAACAACTGATTTTGTTTCACGGCGATTTCACCTAAAATATGGAATACTTTGCAATGAAATTAACACCAAAAATCTGTGTTGATCCACAGATCTCAAAACTGGTATTAGAATTTTTAAATTCGAATTAGTTTTCGAAATATTATTTTTTTTTCTAATTTTAAATAATTTTTTTCTAATAATGGCAACTCAAATTTTAATCATAACAGAAATTTTCCTTTCATAATTCAGAAAAGGTTACTATCTTAAATTAATTTGGCGACAGTTGGGCCTCCTTTAAATCTATGCTAAGAACAATGCTTTTTTTGTATTTCGTTATCATTTTATTAAATACAAAACTTTCATTTAAAAATGAAACATTTAAATTGATGGCTTTCACTTTTTTTTTTTTTTTTTTTTAACAAAACGAAAAGAAAAATATTAGACATAGACTAGAAAGGTAGCCCGTCAAAAATGACGGAAATTTAGATATAAAGATATATACAACTCATGTGCAAGAATATGAGTTTTCTCGCTTGTTCCGCAGTGATATATGAAAATAACACATTTAAAGAAAGAAACACATTTATGAAAAACTGTGTACAGTAGAAGACCACTAATCTGCACAGTTTGGTTCCAAGTGTTATGCAGATTTGAGGCTTTTTGCGGTCATATCTATTCAATCTTTGTTTACATTTTTTTAAATTCATATATTAGACAATTTAGATTGTTAAGCCTTAAAAATAAATAAATTTTACACTTGAAGTAAGGTAAAAACTATTAAATTATCGTATACGATTTCATGAAATGGTATTATATGGTATTATGTGTGTGTGCTTCACGATCTTGGCTACGACGTTGGCGAAATTGGCTGCAACTTGTCATAATCCTAATAGTGTGGGCCGCTATAACAAAAAAGTAACCAGTTTTTAGTAAAATTTCTGATATAAAGTAGCTTTCAAAAACTTGTGTAAAATTGCAGGCCGTTCTCGTGTTATGTCAGTCCTAAGAATAATATTTCTAACACTGAAGAGTTTCCATGTATATATGAAATTTAGAAAAGCTTCTCGAAAAGAAAGGTCCTGAAATGACATTGTAATTCCTCTAACTTCAAAGTTTAATCGAGCCCTGATGTTGTTTACTGAAATCTAATAAATACAGTTATTTTGAATATTACAACAGAATTAAACAGTTAAACTTATTTAACTTAAACCCGCTGTTACTTCCCGATGTTATTTTTTACTATTAACAAAGAAAATTATTTAAAATTTTCAAATCATGCATTTATAATTTTTTTCCGTCTTTAATAACTAAATAATGAAAAATTATGCTTTTGTTCTGAGCTCATAAATATGACAATAAAATAATGTAACTAAGAGACATTGCAAAATTAAATCTTTGTGATTTCAAACCATAAACAAACGATACCGCCACCATTTTACCTACTATGATGTCATTAGAATATTGTCTATTGATTGTTGGAGAACTTACTTTGTGAATGATTACTTCAATGATTTAAAATTTTTTTAAGTTTCACAATGAATGAATCACTTGTGTTTGTTTAGGTTTATGGAATGAGATATTAAGCTGTGAACCTAGTTTCAACTAAAGTTATCCAAGGATATATGTATTTTTAATTGAAATTAAAAACAATGCTTTGATCTCGAAATAAAAAGTTTTAGTTTCTATAATTGGTTATTTCTGTTAATTATTTATTTAGGTAGTTTTCCATTATAGCGCATTTTTAAAAAAAGCTTGGCGTAGTTCGGGCATGAGAAAGTGAGATATGTTGCCAAAATATATAAACAGCTATGAAAACAAATCTAATGAACTATTATTTTTGTTTATATATGCACTTATATACATAAAAAAAATCGTTTCTAAATATATATAATATTTTTTATATACAAATTACGGCACAGATTTCAGATATGAACCGGGATACCTAACTGGCGCCAAAATGGTGTTATTTTGCCTGCTATGGTAACCCGGCTATTGTTTCTTATTTATTAATAAATTGTTTATTTACTTTTATTTTTTGTTTTTAATTATATAAACTGTTTTGTTCTATAGCTATTATTCAAAATTTTATTTAATTATAGTTATTTCCTTTTCAAAATGATAGCAAATAATTTAAAAATATATAAGTAACTGGTATTCGAAAGCGAGATTTCTGCTAAATTGGCGTCAGAGAAAAATCACGCCAACCCCGATGCGTAAATGACATCTGTGCAAAATTACGGCACAGATGTCATATTCGGCCCATATTGGCACGATTTTTTTTCTGACGCCAATGTCATATACGGGTACTTAACTCTCGCCAAAGTGTCGTTATTTTGCTTGATATGGTAACCCGGATGTTGTTGTTTATGCTGTTGATGTTTTCGCCAAATTGGCGTCGGAAAAGAATCGCGCCAATATAGGGCGAATATGACATCTGTGCCAAAATTACTTCTGTTAAAAAATGGGTAAAAAAATAATTTAAAAATGGGTAAATAGCTTTTTTAACATTAAATAAAGGTACTTGTTAGTTATCCCGTCGACCAAATTACTGTCACCAAATTGTAAGATTAAATGTCTATAATGGTTGACATTAAACATGATCATGTGTTTCTTACGTCATCAAGTGATTTTTAATTCGACGTTATATTTGTATTTTTATTAATGTTTTGCTAATTTAAGGAGCAGATGTCATATTCGCCCCATATTGGCGCGATTTTTTTCGGTTGCCAATTTGGCGAAAACATCAACAGCATAAACAACATAATCCGGGTTACCACATCAAGCAAAATAACGACACTTTGGCGCAAGTTAAGTACCTGTTGCCTATATGATATTGGCGACAGAAAAAAATCGCGCCAATATGGGGCGAATATGACATCTGTACCTAATTTAATTGATCTTTCGTTGTTTAAAATAAAAATTATGTCAGTTTGTATAATTTGGCTAGTGGTTTGGCGATTTATATAATTTGGCGAAACTGGTCGACGGGATAGCTAACAACTACCTAAATAAATTGCATACATATGGAAAAAATTGCTTGTGAGTATGAAGCAGTAAATAGGTTGTCAGAAAATACGTTGGCAAACTTCTTTCTCGCCAAGCAACTTTTCTCCGAAGTTTTGTACATAAGCAATGATTGCTAAAAATGCATTTTTAATTATGATATGCGCTTTTATGTTTCACTACATTTATGCATACTATACTGTGTGTATAAATGCTACAGTTCATATGCAGGGCTGCACAAAGGAATTCGTAAGGGTTACTGAGTATGAGAGTAAATTGCTTAAAGGTGGTTTTTAAAGGAGTTATGCGTTTTTACGCTGAACTACATTTAGTTCACTAAGAAATGTTTGTAGAATATAGATAAAATAATATACAGTGTCACTTAAAGAATTGGATACATAACCGTCTATGGATGATAATATCTGGAAATGTGATTTCAGTAGTTTTAAGAGTAGTTTTAATTAAATTTTGGCTAAATAGCGGCATGTAATAACGATACTATTGGCTATGGACGGTAACTGCTGAAATCAATTTTAAAAATTTTTTATGCGTCTTCTAAAATGTTTACTTAGTTATCTTATTTCCCCAAATAACGAAGTTTTGTTAAAGCATTCAGGATGTGTTGGAAAGTGTTTCATATTCTATGCTTAACGCATGATTTGTCTTTCTTCTTTAGTCTTATTTTGCATTTATTTTATTCTTAATTTTTTAGTCATACTGCTTTATAGAAACTTTGGCACAGTTGTCATATACGCCAATTTGGCGAAAACATCAACAGCATAAACAACAACATCCGGGTTACCATATCAAGCAAAATGACGACATTTTGCCGCCAGTTAAGTACCCGTTGTGTATATGACATTGGCGTCAGAAGAAAATCGAGCCAATATATGACATCTGTGCCGAAACTTTAATATTTAATTTTTAAACTCTTCGCTCCACACCCCTTACATATAGTACAAACTATAACACAGATAGCCCAAAATAATAGACAGTTTGGTACTTTTCCACTGTAGGAGCTTTGGCGTTTTTTTAAAAAAAGCTTGGTGTAATTTGGGCATCAAAAAGTAAGATTTGGGTTCGTTTCCGTTATACGGATACCTTTGTCGCCAAGCGTAATAGATGGCGCAAAATGAAAATCACGTGAATTGAAGCATTTGAAAAATAAAAGAAAAAACATTGTCGATACTAAAGTGAGCATTTAAAAAACATAACATTTGAAACTTCCAGACTTTTACGAACTATTTCATTAAATCACAATTATATACTTAAAATAAGTGAACAAATAACTGTTATAAAATAAAGCAATAAAATAAAACACATATTAAACTGCTGGCATAAAATTAAAAATATCTTTTAGCATTTTGAAATAATTGGCGCATTAGCATACATTTTGGCATGGTGTCCGTATAACGGAAAAATATCGAGATTTGTTGTCAAATCATATAAACAGCTATGAAAACAAACTTGATGAGCGTGTTTGTTTGTTTTATATGTTTATTTTATATGTATATTATTGATGTTTTTATGTACAAATCACATCTGTTTCTTTATAAAATTAGAGAAACGTCTTTTTTATATTAAATAAACCGTATAAATATCGAAAAAAATGCGTGTGTATATAAAATGAAACAGTGGATAGGTTCCCGGAAAATATGTTGCCAAATTTCCTTTTTCGCCAAGGCACCTATACTGGAAAAGTACCTAAAGCACATTAAAATCGCGCAGTTAGGAGCTCACACAGTACAGCGTCGCCTATTGGTGGTTATTTTATTAGTAGCATCGGGAGGAAGATGTAAAGATGTACTTTAAATTCTCACTCATAGATTTTGAAAAATATCTTAAAAGAGCGGAGTTTAAATTATATTTTATATGTATATTATTGATGTTTTTATGTACAAATCACATCTGTTTCTTTATAAAATTAGAGAAACGTCTTTTTTATATTAAATAAACCGTATAAATATCGAAAAAAATGCGTGTGTATATAAAAGGAAACAGTGGATAGGTTCCCGGAAAATATGTTGCCAAATTTCCTTTTTCGCCAAGGCACCTATACTGGAAAAGTACCTAAAGCACGTTAAAATCGGGCAGTTAGGAGCTCACACAGTACAGCGTCGCCTATTGGTGGTTATTTTATTAGTAGCATCGGGAGGAAGATGTAAAGATGTACTTTAAATTCTCACTCATAGATTTTGAAAAATATCTTAAAAGAGCGGAGTTTAAATTAAATTTCGGTGACCTCCTTTATGAAAGATTAATGGTTTTAAATGGGAATTTCGCCAAATTAGCCCGCTATCACCAAGTTGGCTAACATTTGGCGCTACTGTGGTAACCTTGCATTAGATTTTTTCAACAATTACTCATTTCAATGAGGCGGTCCTACCGGAATCGTGAGGGACACACAGAGACTTGGATTTTATATAGATAGATGTCATATACGCACCGAGGTACCTAATTGGCGCACAAATGGCATTATTTTGATAGACATGGTAACCCGGCTATTGTTGTTTATTTAATAATAAATGTATATTTACTTTTATTTCTTTTTTAAATTTATATAAATTATTTTGTTCTATAGTAATTAATTATTTTTTGCTATTTCCTTTTGAAAATAATAGAAAATAATTAAAAGATACGGTACAATGTAATAGTTATTCCGTCACCCAATTTCGCGAAATATATAAATCGCCAAACCACTCGCCAAATTTTACAGATTGACAAAATTTTTATTTTAAATAACGAAAGAACAAATAAATTGGTATAACATTAATAAATATAAAAATAAAACGTCAAAATAAAAATCACTTGATGACGTAAACACGTGTAACTTGCTAAAAGTCAAATGAATGTGACATTTACGATCAAGCATTATTGACATTTAATCTTGTAGTTTGCGATAGATTTTTTGTCGACGGGATAACTAAGTAGTACCAAAAATACATATGTATTTTTGGTACTTACGAAAATTTCGCCAAATTTTCGTAAAAAAAAAAAAAAAAAAAAAAAAAAAATTATGACAATCTGGTGAAATATTAAATTATGTAACAAATCATGACATTTAATTTCAACTTCAAATCAATGTTTTAATTTACCACTCGAACAATAAAAAAAATGCTAACTGGCGAGTTGAAAAAAAGATATTGCGAGATTTGCACCCGGCTTTTTTTCTTTCGGCACAGATGTCATATACGGCCCCATATTGGCGTGATTTTTTTTCTGACGCCAATGTCATATACTCAACGGGTACTTAACTGGCGCCAAAGTATCGTTATTTTGCTTGATATGGTAAGCCGGATGTTGTTGTTTATGCTGTTGATGCGTTCCCGAAATTGGCGTTGGAAAAAAATCGCGCCAATATGGGGCGTATATGACATTTGTTCCAAACTTTCATATGAAAGGCGAAGGGATCAGATCGTATTTGTTTATGGTATTTGATGACTTGAACTATTATAATATAGATGAAATGTTGGGGATAGAATAATATTTGGCGACTTATCACCTGTGCCTGGATAACATTAAAGTATCAAAATGGCACCTAGAGTATAAAAAGCAAAGTGTTCCGCCCGGAAGTGTTGATGATAGTCACATGATTTAGGCTATTGTTATAGAGATTGTTTTAAAATATCGGTTGGCAAAGATTCTGAATGCTTAATTGATTTTATTTTAAATGATCCTGATGTTTAACTGATCCTCTTTTATCAAAAACGAAAACAACCATTGGATGTCTTAACAACAACTGATTCTCCGTTAAATTTTTCAATCAAAGGGAATTGACTGGAAACCCGTTTACAGAGAGATCTGTACAGCTTTTTCAGTATAATTTAATCTTCTCTAATATTTTTAAAACCCATTAGATTTTTAGATTTTCAGATTCTGCGATGTTTGAACGGGGGTTGGCGAGCGTAGCTTGCAGGGGGCAGAGCTCCCTAGTAAATTAATAAATTTAAAATTTAAAATAAAATCCTCATGTTAACCGTACGCAATCAATAAATCTTGAAGTGACGCCAAAAATGTAACCTTAAAATCCGCTACATTCGACCCATACTCAACGGCGTGCTTAAAAAAAGAAAGAAAGAAAAGAAAAATATTTTTAGTAATACAGTTTTTAATTCATAATACGATGAAATGCTACTTTAGAATGCTTAAATATAAGCAGATCATTTACATTTTACAGAAAAAATGCACGGATGAAGTCAAAGAATTCGGTCCCTGTTGCACGTGCTTGTTTTGTTTGGGCCGAATGAGGGCATTTAAATCTGAGCGATAACGCACATCATATTGCAAACTGTTTTTACGGCATACTGCATCTCCATCTATCTCTTTCCTCCGTGAATAATAGTTAATTTTATTTTAGCCAAGATCTTTTTATTCCAACATCTTTCTTTTTTTTTTTTTTTGATAAATGACGTCTAATTCACCTGCTATTCGTACTTACTCAAAACCTTTCATCTTGTTATATTAAGAAATAATTGAGAGTTTTCTTCTTATTCCCAATATGTCGCCATATTAATTTTTTTATTCTTAATTTTTTTTTCCTGTTTCACGTCAAAATCTTTCAATTAAAAATTGTTTAAGAGAAAATATTAGCCAGGGTTTTGATTTTCTTGGCAACGATTAAAGAAACATTGATAAATTTTATGAAAAAATGTCACATTATTCTCTATGAAAATAATGAACTTTTGTATTTTTAAGCAAAATATTTGAATAAAATAAATAATTTATTGCCTATTTTTATTTCTGGGGCTAAAATCCATCTATATGCAAAAATACAAATGCATTAATTCATCCGTTTTGACGTTGGCTTTACTGAAACATTATAGACGCATTTATACTAATGTTATTAAGACCAAATAAGTTGCTAGGCAACTGATGAAAGAAAAGGTAAAAAATGAAATATGTATTATGTCAAATTGATAAAACAAAATGCTTTATATTATTGGAAAACATGTATAAAGTTCCCCCAAAAGTTATAAACCTAATTTAAAAAATCTCGCAAATATATTGACATAATTTCAAACTAATTGGAATAATTTAATAATCTTATTTTAAAATTTCAGCATCCAAAATTTATCATTTAAATCCATTTTTTATATGAGCCATTTCTTCAACAAATGAAAATTTGAAAATCGTCTGACTTGCCATAGAAAGCATTACAGAGCAAAATAAAATGTTCTATATTTCCCGAACGAATGAACCAAATTTAACCAAAAACTGTACAGCTAAGTCCGAGTACCTCATCAACATGCCCAATTAATTTCAAGCCGATCGGATGCTTTTTGCGGCAATTATCGCGGAACAGACAGACAAACGGAAATCAAAACTCTTCGTGTCTCCACAGTAAGCCTTCACTGACGTTTCGGCAATAATAGCAAAAGTTAATGATATTTATAGAAATGTTTACAGCATACATTTAATATTGGATATTTGTACCTGGGGACAGGGACGGAAATGATGATTTCGCTTTTTTAAAGCTTAAAACTAATTATTCATCATCATTATATGTCCATTTATCATTGGTAATTGATATAGCAAATGTTACAATATCTATTACGTTTTTCAATTTTTGGTTTTAGTATAATTAATGAAATATTATTGGCAGTGGACGAAAATTGTCTAATTTTCAGATATTGACCCATATCCAAGTTTCGTCAACGGCACTAATGCGTTTTGGAAAGGAATCGCATAGAGAAAGCATCTCTCGGGTCACTTGAGCAAGTTGCTGTTATTGGTACAAATTCAAAGTTCTTCGAAGAAGTCGAGAAGCGTCGCAACTCTAAATGATTTTTTTAATTACTTGTCAGAAACCAAATAAGATATGGGAATTTATTAAATAATTTATTTCTCTTACTGTCAAACGACGACCACCAAGCATCATCTAACCTTAGATATCTTGATCATTCACCGAAGTGGATGGTCTAACATATAGCACATCATGTACGACGGGTTCTTTACCATGTTATACTTTTATACCAATAAAATAGTTCTGTGTTTTATAAACAGTCGTCTTTTAAAGCTGTTTGCAACATTGCAAATGCTTTTGAAGCAGGCATTTCATTACGAAAGCAAACTATAATACATGTTCTTTGCTCAATAGCATTCGCCATTTCGGAAAATCTATAAGCGTGAAAATTATTAACACATTAACAAACAAATTTATTTTCAGGCGATAAAATGAATTAAATTCCTGACTATTGCCATATATTTGTAGAAGTCGTAAAAATGTTTGATAAAAGTTTGCAGACGATATCTATTATAGATGTATTTTAAATGAAGCATTTTGGATACTTTTTAGGTGCGTTCGTAATTATATAAATACGTAGCACCTATAGTCGTCGTTCAGTCCGTCTGTCCGTCTGTCTGTCCGTCCGTCCGCATATAACAGAGCAAAAACTACTCGACCGAATGATCTGAAATTTTTAATATATAATTGCTGCAAAATTTTGTCGAGCCATTTCCAATTTTATGAAAATTGGATGTATAGTTTAATAACAGGGACAGTCAAAATTTTTTCTTTACATTACGGCCAATGGGAAAAATTATTGCAAGTGAATTTTAATTATGTTACAGACTTCCGAATGGTCTGAAATTTTTAATATATAATTGCTGCAAAATTTTGTCGAGCCATTTCCAATTTTATGAAAATCGGATGTATATTTTAATTACAGGGGCACCCAAAATTTTTCCGTTACATTACGGCCAATGGGAAAAAATTATAGCAAATGCATTTTAATGCTTTTACAGCCTTCCGAATGGTCTGAAATTTTTAATATATAATTGCTGCAAAATTGTGTTGAGCCATTTCCAATTTTATGAAAATCGGATGTATAGTTTAATTACAGGGACACCCAAATTTTTCCGTTACATTATGGCCAATGGGAAAAAATTATTGCAAATGCATTTTAATGATTTTACAGCCTTCCGAATGGTCTGAAATTTTAAATATATAATTGCTGCAAAATTTTGTCGAGCCATTTCAAATTTTATGAAAATCGAATGTATAGTTTAATTACAGGGACAGTCAAAAGTTTTCCGTTACATTACGGGGAATGGGGAAAAAATTATTGTAAGTGCATTTTAATGATGTTACAGACTATGCACTTATGAAGCGCAAAAAAATATACATTCAGTACAATATGGGGTGCAAAAAATAATTATAAAACTAGTTATAGTACGAACGCACCTCATTTGCCACGTTTGACGAGCAATTTCCAACTTGTTTTTAATATCACAGTAGTATCTCATTTTCCTGTTTGCGTTCTTTGCTGACATATATTTTTTTTTTAATGGCCAGTATTGTATACTAGAAAAGTAACATGAAAATGAAATCTGCAAATAGTGTCAATAAATGTTTACCTACTTTGTATTTACAATAGCCATTTTTCTTAAAATATACAATTATTGCAGTTTAAAAGCAAATCATCATTTCTGTTAGAATACGCTTTGTAATAGTAATGAATGCAAAAAGGTCTAAAACACATATATGTTTTAAGACAAATATCAAACTAATAACGGCAAAGAAAATAAATATTACCTGTAAAATAAATTTTATAATGAACAATTAATTTCACAACTAGCTAATATCTCAAAAATTTAAGATTTTGTGCACTGTTGAATTTTAAATTACGAATTATCCATTTTTCAGTGCGAATACTGAAAATTCACTTTATACATTCAACATATTTACTTTTTGTTTCAAATGACATTTTCCTCACCATTTGTGTGACATATTCTAAATTACTTATTCTACTTTCAGTTTTATCTGAGAAAACAGTCACACAAAATGGCAAAATTATGCTAAATTCCGCCAAAGCAAATACCATAAATCTCGTGAGAGCATTTATTTATTTTGTATGCGTTATTGTTTTAGCCAAATATCCGTAAATCATCACTTCAAAAGAGAGTACATTTAATTTTCTCTTGTAGAATCTTTAAGGGGACAAGGGACCTTAAAATAATTTTTTTTATTTTTTGTAAATTTCACCTTAAATATTATTCAAGGGTACATTATATGCATTATAGCATGCAATAATCACAAAAAAAAATTTAAAAAAAATTTTATTTTTGAGAAAAAAATGGAATTTTACGTGTCGTCTTAGAAATCTTCGAAATGTCGCTTGCGCATTCCATATCAATGAAAATCCCCAATATTTTTTATAAAAGTCTGTTTTATATATATAAATAAAATAGAGCATCGAATTTTATATATTTGAATTTAAAGGTAAAAAAAAAAAAAAAAAAAAAAAAAAAATGAAAATTTTAAAAAAAATTTTGAAAAAATTTCCAAATTTCCAAATTATTTATTTATTTTTTTTATTTTTTGTAAATTTCATCTTAAATATTATTCAAGGGGACATTATATGTATTATGGCATGCATTTATCACAAAAAAAATTTAAAAAAAAATTTATTTTTGTGAAAAAAATGGAATTTTACGCGTCATCTTAGAAATCTTCGAAATGCCCCCTACGCATTCCATATCAATGAAAATCCCCAATATTTTTTTTTTAAATTTGATTTATATATATAAATAAAATAGAGCATCGAATTTTATATATTTGAATTTAAAGGTTAAAAAAAAAAATTACAAATTTTGAAATTTTTTCGAAAAAATTTCAAAATTTTTCAATTTTTTTTTATTTTTTGTAAATTTTATCTTAAATATTACTCAAAGGTACATTATATGCATTATGGCATGCATTTATCACAAAAAAAAATTGTAAAAAAATTTATTTTTATGAAAAAAATGGAATTTTACGCGTCGTCTTAGAAATCTTCGAAATGCCCCGTGCGTGATCCATATCAATGAAAATCCCCAATATTTTTATTAAAAGTTTTGTTTATATATATAAATAAAATAGAGCATCGAATTTTATATATTTGAATTTAAAGGTTAAAAAAAAAGAAAAAAAATGAAAAATTTTGAAATTTTTTCGAAAAAATTTCAAAATTTTAATTTTTTTTTTTTTTTTACCTTTAAATTCAAATATATAAAATTCGATGCTCTATTTTATTTATATATATAAAACAGACTTTTGTAAAAAATATTGGGGATTTTCATTGATATGGAATGCGCAAGCGACATTTCGAAGATTTCTAAGACGAAGCGTAAAATTACATTTTTTTCATAAAAATAATTTTTTTTTTAATTTTTTTTGTGATAAATGCATGCTATAATGCATATAAAGTACCCTTGAATAATAATTAGGTGAAATTTACAAAAAATAAAAAAAATTATTTTTAAGGATTTTAAGGTCCCTTGTCCCCTTAAACAGTGAAAATAAGTAGAAATTGAAAATATTAATAATGTATTTTCAAATAAATTGTTTTTCCACTTTCTTCATAGAATGAAACATGCAACAAGTCGGATTTTTTAAAAATAAATATTTATGTTTTAAAATATTGTACCCATCTGCAATAAAGATTACATTTTTACTTGAAAATTAAGAAAATCTTTAGAGCTATTTGTTATGTTTAAATTAAATATTTTTAGCAGCGCGTGGTTTATATGTATATTACATAAGTATTATATTTTAACAAAATGTTATTTTCTGGTGCAATTATTTTTCTATGCATGGCCAGTTACTTTAATTTTAGTATTTAATTTTAGTATTTAATTTTAGTATTTAATTTTTATTATATTTGTAACAAATTAAGAATGAGTGGCGTACAGAAATAAAATATTTTCGGAAAAGGAAAATTTACAACTAATATAAACATTATTATAATATTCAAAAGTACAATTATCAAGAAAGAGAGCGTTTGATTAACAATTTCCGACATAGTTGAAAAGACTTCATTAATTCGATTTGTCTGTCTACCCATCTTCCCTTACTCTAAATCACGTATATATTCTCGGATTACCATGTAATTTATATATGTTATTTATATATTTTATTGTTTATATGCAATTTATATATGTTAACATATACAATAACATGTTAGTATACATATAGTTATATTAATTTATGTATGTGATACATGAGATTTACAGTGGCATGTTAGGTACTGAAAACAAAATGTGTAGCATTTATAGTTCGTTCACAATGAAATTCAAAATAATTCCGTTACATTATAACCAATAAGGAAAATTCAATTACAGTGTATTAAGGATGTTACTCTATTTGAAAGATATTGAAATTGATACGCATCACTGAGGAGCCCTTCTAGATATTTACTATAGAATTGGGAGTGGATAGAATTTACCGTTCATTTGCAAAGAGAAAAAATTTTATTACAATTAAAAGTAATTAAAGGATGAATGTGCGTTTTCACTGTTTTTTTTTTTTAATTTAACTGTGCTGCTGCATGTTACATAATGTGTATAAATCTTATATATCGTAATGAGGGCTGCGCTAAAGAATTCCAGTACATTTCTGCCGATTGATGGAAATGGCTGAAAGGGGATTTCTAGCTGTGTTATTTTAGCGTTTCATAACTGAACTCTATTTTGCATAGTGTATACGTTACGAATAAAGCCAGAATTAAGGGTAAACCTAGGTTTAACCGGTTAAAGTGCGGATTACCCAGGCCTTGCGGATAAAGCTCGAAGGGTTCCCAACGTTTCCATCTTTAACCGGTTAAAGCTAGGTCTGACCAATCTTGGTCGGTTAAAGCCCAAAATTATTATAAAACATCTTTGTAGAAACATATTAAAACCTTGTAATCCGAAAAAATTTGTTTGTATCTTTGTTGCAGAAACTGAATGAAAAATTTGAGTAATTTAAGAATTTAAATGCAGAAACTGAAACGAAAATAAAAGATCAGTACTTTAAGAACAGAATTTACGTAAAAGTTTACACAAGAATTTGAAAATTAGCCCACGAATAACGTTTAAAGAGTGATTTAATTTTCCCCTTTAATTTGCATTTTAGATAACATTATCCTTTTTAGGTGCATTCGTAATTATATAAATACGTAGCACCTATAGTCGTCGTTCAGTCCGGCCGTCCGTCTGTCTGTCCGCATATAACAGAGCAAAAACTACCCAACCGAATGGTCTGAAATTTTAAATATATGATTGCTGCAAAATTTTGTCGAGCCATTTAAAAGTTTATGAAAATCGGATGTATAGTTTAATTACATGGACAGTCAAAAGTTTTTCTTTACATTACGGCCAATGGGAAAAATTATTACAAGTGTATTTTAATGATGTTACAGCCTTCCGAATGGTCTGAAATTTTAAAGATATAATTGTTGCAAAATTTTGTTGAGCCATTTCAAATTTTACGAAAATCGGATGTATAGTTTAATTACAGGGACACTCAAAATTGTTTCTTTACATTACGGGGAATGGGAAAAAACTTATTGGAAGTGCATTTTTATGATGTTACAGACTATGCACTTTATGAAGTGCTAAAAAGTATACATTCAGTACAATATGGTGTGCAAAAAATAATTATAAAACTAGTTATAGTACGAACGCACCTCATTTGCCACGTTTGACGAGAAATTTCCAACTTGTTTTTCATTATCACCACTTACAACACTTTAACCATGCATTTTAAACAACTGATGCACCTTCACAAATCTTATCAAATAGAATTTAATGCTTTAAATTGGATAATATTACTAATTATTTTAATAATAATCTTATCAAATGGTTTAGTCTTATAAACGAATAATAACATTATGGAGCAGATGTTCCAGTAATTGATACTCTTAAGGAATTTCTTTAAATTTATTTTTTAATTAATACTTACAATTATTATATTCTGTATTTTTCATTATAAGCAATACTTAATCATTCTCATAGTTTCGTTTCTCAATATGGATTAAAATTTAATTGTAAATAACAGAAATATATTAAAACGCCCAAAATTCCAATAATGGACACCCCACAAAAAATAACAGATATTTTTATAACTGTATTTGATATCAGAATTTAATAATTTCGGGTTTTAACTGACCAAGATTGATTAGACCTAGCTTTAACCGGTTAAAGATGGAAGCGTTGGGAACTCCTCGAGTTTTTTCCGCAAGGTCTGGGTAATCCGCACTTTAACCTAGGTTTACCCTTCATTCTTGCTTTAGCCGTAACATATATACAAATTTGTAGATCATATTCAGAGCTGCATAAAAGAGTTCGAATATTTTCCCGACTATCTATATAGGACAAATGTGTCTGTGCGAATGGCAACATCAGACGATCAAATTTCACTTTTACTGTTTTGTTTTTTTTTTACTTCTAAGCATCGCACATTTTCACATTTTATACTGTCGAATAAAGGAAAAAAATGTACTTCCATATAAAACAAATTTGTTTCAAAATTATATCGCAATCTGTTTAAAAACTCTTTCACCATTTACTCAATTTTTATTGTTTTTAACACTATTTCTACCAAGATGTGTCAAAAGACACCTTTCAGATTTTAACTTAAAATTATTCTCTAAGTTTAATCATTTCTCCACAAATATATTTTTGACTTTTTCTACGATAGTTGTTAAATTAATGCAGCGATGTCATTTTTTATCTAGCTCATTTTGGGTCTAAAAATGTACATAGGGTATAACTATTTCTTCCAAGAAATGCCTTTTGACAGTTTAACACGTTCACGCCGGCGCGGTGGGTCACACTTGACTGTCTCGGAGCTGCCAAGTCTCCGGCATTTTAGATACCAGTATTTTAATACAGAAAATGTTGTTTTATTTAATTAGAACAATTGGGCGATCTGAAGGAACAACATTTTTTCTAAAATAATAGTAGTGTGCAAAAAGCCAGAGACTTGACAACTCTGAGACAGTCGAGTGTGACCCACCGCGCCGGCGTGAACGTGTTAAGGATTTTATAATTTCTAATTTCTAAGGATTTCATAATTTCTAATTTTAAACCATTTTACATATAAATATCAACACCATTTTACAGCATCACATCAATTATAATCAGATTAGATAATCCCAATTTTAGTTATAACGGAAAATACAGGAGTTGATGCATAACTTTTTTATTCGCTTGTTTTAAGCCATGTTACGTTTTAGTACAGATCAATGCAATGTCAAGGTCTAAAAAATTTAATAACGCGTTTTCTTCTCCAATTCTGACAGTGATTTCCATAAATATTAATTTTGTTTTCATTCGTGCAAAAACTGTGGATGGAATAAGGAAAGACTTTTATTACATTACTGCATTTTATGATTAATATTTAGTTGTTGTTGTTGTTGTTGTTGTTGTTGTTACAAAGATTGAATTTTTATACATGATACTGAAAATTTGTTAAGTTAATAATATTAAAATGATGTTTAATTATCTTTCTAATAACAATAAAAAAATGAAAATGATAATATTTATCTAATTATTGTTCCTGCTGACGTAAAACACGTTTGATTACATTTATGTATATTTTTTTATATATAGTAGATTGATGAATTAAACTAGCATTTACAACATGATTTTACAATCTCCAATAAATATGCATTAATGTGTCAATAAATATATTTCTCAATTTATCCATATTTAACTGACATTTTGAAATACCAACAGTTTTGGCAATTATTTGCATCGAAACGTAAAGGTGTCAAAATACACTTTTGGTAGAAATAGCTATACACAAAATCGTGGTAGAAATAGTGATAAATTAATTTTCAAGTATGAATTTTTCTTCAAATCAATCTCTATCGTGTGCACACGATTGCGAAAGTTTAATCCGTTTACACTTAAATTAATATAAATAGCTCATAATTTGTTTCCTGCTTATATTCTATTGCAAAATCAACGAGTACAACAATAACATATAAATAAAAATAAAGCAATTTAACAAATTTCAACGACTATTTGGAAAATGATTTTTTTTTTCAAAGACTAAAATTTAAGACATAAAAAATCGCACGGAGTGGATCATACATTACGTACGCCATGAATTAAACATTAGTAGTGTTATTACACTACTAAATTGCAAGCGACAAAATCGCCTGCGACTCATCAGATTTCCTGAAACTTACGTATTATCCACCTGAAACCTGCGTATTATCCAAGCATTTCATTGGCTGTTTGGGAAAAGGCTTTTCCATCGTCCAAGAAATCTGACAGCCAATTTTAAATGAAATTTATTTCTTAAACTTCTAAACGTCCCACAATATTACTTTTTACACCGTCGTATAGAGAAAATAAATTACTTTTAAATGTAATTTATTTGAAAGCTGTATCTCAATTTGTTTCTGAGTTATTATTTTTTTTGTTGTTTTTATTACTTTTTTGTCATGTTGGCAACAGAAGTATCCATCTCTGTTGAAAGTAAAGGGAAATACAGATTACTGTATAGACCAATCAGAAAACTAATAAAATGCGGATTCGACCATTAAAAAGCTTCAGATATGCTTTTGATTTCCTACCCTGATGAGGACAATAACCATTTTTCCAAATGGTTCATAAATAAAACAAAAATTTAAGACATGTGATCAAATTTCGCGCTGAAACTACTGAAATAAAACGAATCAAAAAGGCTGATTGTAAGACCGATCTTTAGCGATTTCTTCGACTGTTAAATTTTGACGCGAGCCCAGCAGGAAAATATCGCTTTTAGTAGATTCAAAACTTTATTTGAACGCATCATTGCTGTTTTTCCTATAAATATGATTTTTAGTATTGTTAATGGACATTCAAAAAATATATTAAATGTAAACAATGTATTAGAGTTATAAAAAAAACAGTAGATCTGTGCGAGACTTTCTCATCGCAATCACTGATATATTATTTGTTTATGCAATTTTTCGTTAACTGCAAATTTTCCTTATCAAATAACACGCTTTAACGATATATAAATATATTGAATCAAAATCGATATATAAATAACGATATATAAATATATTGAATCAAAAGCCGCTTGCAGAAGGTTTTGAAAAATACCATCTCTGTGCCTTTAGTATGTGCATAGAAAAAAAAGATGTTGACATCAGAAATAATATATATGATCGTTTTCACCTATATTCTGTAAACCGGGAAGCCCTGGTGTATATCCTAATAGACAGAAATTGCTGAAATTGAGTTTTTAAATGTGTTACTTCAATGTGTTTTCCAAATTGATTTCTAGTACATCTTCCTTCATTTTATTAGCCTGTAAGTTTTGTTACAGTGTTCTGTATATGTTGGAAAGAGGCTCATGGTGTATGCTTGACGCATTATTTTAATTTCTTGTTTTTTATAAAGCAATTTATCTTCAGATTTATCTTCATTCTATTCAGATCTTCAGATCTCTTTTTTCATCTAATTTGATTTGTTTAAGAATTAGAATAATTGTGTTAATATTAATCTAGTGCAATTTATCTTCATTCACAAAGTATACTATTTTTTATTTTTATCATTCTGTTTAATAAAATAAAATAATAATAAATAGAATAGTAGTAAAATAAAAATATTTTCTTTCTAAAGGAAATATATTTGAAATTAACTTTTGTAGTACATCATAAGAGCAAAATGCACATTCGTTTGTCCGTCAAATTTTCCGAAATCCCATTGCGTAAAAAGAATTCACATTTCGAGATTACTCTGTCAAAATTTAAGAAGATTATGTTTCAATATATACTTTGAAACAGCATGTGATAAAATACAAAATATCAAATTATATTCCTTTGGTCGGATTTCTACTTTAAAAACTAAACATAAACGAAAAAAAAAAAATAATAAAAACAATTTTGGAACAAACACTCAAAGCGACAACAAATAACTTTTAATGAATAACATGATTGCATATTTGCAAGCAATCTTTTGTTATTAATATTCTCTACTATTTTATATAAATAAAGTGCATCATTTGGCGTATTTTCGTGAGATTACTCTGTAAAAACAAAAGGCTTTTTACGGCTACTCTTTATTGTTGTGGACATTCTATTTAATCTACTTTGTTGTGAGTAGATTGCCATTATGAATAACAGTCTCACGAAATATGCAGATGGTCATGCTCAGTTTAAAATTTTTCTTCACACTATGGCAATGTCGTCTAAACAATTTTCAATAGACGAGTAGGAGGTTAGCTAATTTTAAGTTAAAAAAAAAAAATTAGGTCTCATAAAATTTAATTTACATAAGACAATCCCCAAAGGCCCTTTTAGATTTAGACAGATAATGGCAACCATTTTGCCTTCATCAGCACTAGTCAAACGGGGTGTGCCGACTAAACGTGACATGGTTAGACAAGACGTGTAATCCGATGATGAAAACCAAGATGATGTGGAATAGCGGTTCCCTAAGTGTAACGTACGCCCGGGAAGCGATTCTAAATTTGTTGTTAAC
The DNA here is from genome assembly GCA_963932465.1 of Maratus speciosus. Taxonomy (NCBI): domain Eukaryota; kingdom Metazoa; phylum Arthropoda; class Arachnida; order Araneae; family Salticidae; genus Maratus; species Maratus speciosus. The sequence continues at coordinate 23,159,328 of OZ010786.1, forward strand.
ACACTTTCTGTCAGGATATTTTTTTATTGGAACAGAATGTTGCTGGTGAAAATTAGAAGCAATACACAAGAATTCATATAATAAATCTATATTTATAAAAGCCGTTCTGTGTGTGTACGTCCTTTATACAAATCTTACATTTTTGGCCGATTTGCACGAAACTTCACATACATACGTTTTAGACCGAGGAAAAGATCACTGTCTACTTTTAAAAATCATCAAACCAATATTTATACCTTTTTTCTACTACCTTTCATAATTTAACATTATAGAAATATCTCTTTTATTTAATTTTATAATTCAATCTTTTCTTTCCTGTTGCCACAACTTAAAAAACGGTGCAATAATTAAAAAAAAATTTGATAACACGCGTACTTTCTTCTTATAAGCTAATACAAATTCAGACTCAATCGCTATATTTTGCATTTTCGAAATTGTTGTCATTCTAATCAAGAAATGCACATTTTTCCCATATAAAATAAAAACTTTAACTAAATGTGTGTTCAAATGACGTAGTGTATCTTCATTTGAATGTTTTTGAAGCTAAAAAATCTATATTAATACAAGCGTTTCAATATCAAGAAAATAATTTAGGGAAAAGATAATAATAATAAAAATCGTTTGCTAGATATGACGTCAATTTCTGATTAACTGACACTGCTTTCTAATGATGTTTTATTCTGAAGATTTTACATATATATATGAAAAATGTGCATTTTCTGTTTAGAATGACGTCGATTTCAAAAATGCAAAAATAAAGCCAGACAGTCTGAATTATTGTACTGTGTTACCACACCTTAAACAAGTTGGAAATTGCTCGTCAAACGTGGCAAATGAGGTGCGTTCGTACTATAACTAGTTTTATAATTATTTTTTGCACCCCATATTGTACTGAATGTATATTTTTTGCGCTTCATAAGTGCATAGTCTGTAACATCATTAAAATGCACTTACAATAATTTTTTCCCCATTCCCCGTAATGTAACGGAAAACTTTTGACTGTCCCTGTAATTAAACTATACATTCGATTTTCATAAAATTTGAAATGGCTCGACAAAATTTTGCAGCAATTATATATTTAAAATTTCGGACCATTCGGAAGGCTGTAAAATCATTAAAATGCATTTGCAATAATTTTTTCCCATTGGCCATAATGTAACGAAAAACTTTTGGGTGTCCCTGTAATTAAACTATACATCCGATTTTCATAAAATTGGAAATGGCTCAACCAAATTTTGCAGCAATTATATATTAAGAATTTCAGACCATTCAGAAGGCTGTAAAATCATTAAAATTCACTTGCAATAATTTTTCCCATTGGCCGTAATGTAAAGAAAAACTTTTGACTGTCCCTGTAATTAAACTATACATCCGATTTTCATAAAATTGGAAATGGCTCGACAAAATTTTGCAGCAATTATATATTAAAAATTTCAGATCATTCGGTCGGGTAGTTTTTGCTCTGTTATATGCGGACGGACAGACAGACGGACTGAACGACGACTATAGGTGCTACGTATTTATATAATTACGAACGCACCTAAAAAGGCACAAATAATTAAAAAAAAGACAAACACGTGTAGTTTCTTTTCATAAACCAATACAAATTCAGTCTCTCTCGATATATTGTTACATTTTTAAAATTTATGTGTCTCTAAGCAGAAAATGCGCATTTCTCATATTTTAAATAAAAACTTCAAGGCTTAGATAAAACTTAAAACCTCCATTTAATATATTTGAAATTACAATTTCACTAAAATACAGGCTTTTCTATTCCAAGAAAAAGGATCAGAGACACAAATCACTAAATACAATTTTTAATAAATTATGACGTCAATTTTGATAAATATGGTCTCAAACTTGCCCTAAAAAACGGTTGCTATGATTTATTTCCTATTTCGTATAATGTTGTTTCTTTAATTATACCATTTAGGTAAATGTTATAATATTTTAAATGCAGTGATAACATTCTACGATTTACATCAAATACTATAATGTAAAATCTACTTTTATACGATTTATATTAAATTGAAATTAAAACATAACAACTATTTTTTTTAGAGTTAGATTTCTCATTTTAAACAAAGCTTCATAGATTGCCGTCATTTTCATGTTAATCGCTATGGATTTGGGTTTTATTATTAGTGTGAGTTTCCGTTTAAAAATTATAGGCAATGAATCTTAGAATACCCGTGTTTAATGGTACCTGATACACTGCGTATTAACAGAACATAAATAAAAATTGTTTTTAATTTTAAACACTAATATATTTAGTGTATTTTTTAGATTTCTCAAAAACTACATGAAAAAGCATTTTTGGTACTTTCGTATTATAGCGAGTAGTTAATCGTGAATATTTTCACTATAATTCCCTTATAATCTGAGTAGCACATTTCGCTCGCTGTGCTGGTCGGTTTCTCCAAACAAATCTTGCATTAAATGAAATATATCAGTGAATTAGATCCGTCATTTTAATCCAATATGGATCTTTATCTGAAACGTCCTTCCGCGTAGATGAAAACGTTACTAACGCCACTGTGCTATTATACTTTCTAATGTTTAAGACAAAACTTCGGTTGTTAAGGGCCAAATTTTTTAGTTGATGATTTACAGTAGGACTTGGTTTAAGATTGATAGACTGATATGCAATATACTAAAACTATTCCTGAAAAATTATCTAACATTTTAAAAGGCTAATCATTCAGAATGGGGTTCAACTGATTAGTAACTTTTCAGCTAACTCTATAACAATACATGCACAGCGAAATGGGATAAACTAAAATCATTATAGAAAAATGCGTGCATAGTAACCGCGCAAATTCGATCAAAATCTGTCCAGTAGAACTTTTTAAAAAGGCTAATCTTTTATAATTGTCCTCATCTTATTATTGAACTTTCTTCCATAATGCTATATATAACTGCCTGACGTAAATGCAATATACTAAAACCATCCGTGTAAAAGTATCCAAGAAACGATGAAAGTTCCAAGGAAGTCCATTAATAAAAATCTTTTTTAAAATACTAATCTTTCATAATCGGGTTCACATGTTTATAAAACTTTTCCCTATAATTCTGTGACTAAGCAACATAAAACAATATGTTATACACTAAAACCTTTCCTGAAAAACTGATAATCGCATTGAAATCCATTCAGAAGAACTCAAGTTATAAGCAGCCGGAACGAAATTCCTATTTACATTTTCTATACATAATAGATTATTTTACGTAGTTCGATTTGATATCTGTTGAATTCGTGTTTTATTTTATTTTATTTTGGCTTTTTAATTTCGTTTACCAATTAAGTTATGAAATATTACACGAAAACAAACAGGTACTGAATTATTTGCAGCGTTTTTGAGCAATTGAATAATCTTTTGTAATTGCACGCACATTTAGAAAATATTCATTCTTGAGAATCACGTTAAAATCTTTAAAAAATCTATAACGTGACCTAAACGTTTCAAACAAATGTTATTGAAAGTTTTATTTTAGTTTCCTATTAGGCGTTGGAATAATCGAATGTGCGATGTTTAGAAGTTAAATTGTAGTAAAATCGAAATTTGTGGATAGATTAGGTTGTTGTCACCAATAATATGATGACAAAGTTACACACAGACATGCCTTTTCTTCATAATATTGCATTAAGAGCAAACGGGTTCATCTTTCGTAATGGTTACGTTGGGCTGCACGCACATTTAAAAATATCCATGTTTGAAAATTACTTTCAAACGCATTAAAATTAAAAAAAAAAAAACTGAGATACAATTTTCAAATAAGTTTCATTTGAAAGGAATTTTTATTCCATTCGACAGCTTAAAAAATTAAATTGTGTGCTGTTTAGAAGTTAGAAAAATTGTTGTTGAAGAATAATTTGTCTGTTAGGTCGTTGCCATCAATAGTATGATGTCAGCGTTACTCACTGACATATTTTTACTTTATAATGTAGCTATATGCCATACAAACGAGAATTTGACTATATGGTATGCCATTTGGTGGATTTGTTTGTCGTATTGCCAGAAAATTACAAATTCTTCTGTTACATTAACCGAAGAAAACGGGCATTGTGATATCAGACATTTTATTATGGTGGCGAGACAATAACGTATGTTTTCTAATTGTCATTTTAATGATTTGTGGACGGGAATGCACAAATCTCAGTTATTGTGATTACTATAGAAGTTCATTTTAATTTATTATTTTACATGGAAGGTGTCTTATAATTGACACAGGCGAAGCCGGGTAGTTCTGCTAGTTGAAAATAAAAACGTTGTTAATTAATTAAAAAAAAATTCCTATTCAAAAGTTCAAAATACAGCTGTAACCAAAATAATTATAAGGATTTTTTTAATAGATTATTTCCACTTTCTTTTAGTTTTTTTGTTAAAATGTTATATCAGAATTCCACACTTATTCTTGACTTTTTATTCAAAGAACGTTGTATTTGTATTTTCAACGCATAAGTCACGTGAAGATATTTTAAAGTTGTAATTACTTAAAAGTATATCTGAAATACTTGAATTATCTAAAAGAGGTATTGCGAGCTTTATAAAATTAATGAGGTCATCTAGCGACGTCATCTTTCGTATCAACAACTTCAAAGACAAATGTACGCGGGCAATCCAGAATGTAAACCTCGTTAAGCTATTAAACAACAGGAAACGATAATTGGTATTTTTCTGTCGCGTAATAAAGTAAAATGCTTACATTATTTTTTGGTATTTTTGCCACCATTGTTGAAGCATTTATCATAGCGTGCTTTGTATGCCCTCGTCGTAGAAAGATGTTGCCTGCTATGCCAACAGCTTTGGTTGAAATTAAGGAATATGCTTTTGAAGTGTCATAATGGTTAATTTTCGGTTCTCCTTATTCTTCTCTTCAACTGCACTATGCAAATCATCATAAACCAGTTCGGTCTTCGTCGTGAATGTTTTCCCGTCCATCACTGAAACTTCGCACCCACCTTCTTATCACTGAATAACTCAATGCCATTTTTTTTTCATAAGCTTCACAAATTTATCTGTGAATTTTAATTGGTACAGTGTTCCTAACATTCAAAAAGCGGATAACAGACCGTAACTCGCATGCAGCGCGATGTTCAGTTTTTTTTAAACATTTTAAACGCTCAACATGCAGCGGACGCATTACTCAGCAATCTACAGATAGCTTCAATTGTTTGCAAATGAGTCAGCAAAGTGGGCGCACTTGCGTAAAATCACCAACGCAGCGCTTCCGCGGCAAAAATTTAAAGAGGAATTTAGGTACTGGATTGCTCTTGTATGATGAGTCACTGGCCGGAACAATCGGAGTTAGCTTTTTGCTCCTTTCTACGGTACTCACCTTTTACACCTTAGGTCCCATATTCAAACCAAGCCAGCCATAATTCCTTTCAGAAAGAATTCATCCCCAATAGGCAAAACCTCGCAGCAAATACCTAAAGAGCGCAATATCTAGAGAACAGGAAATTCTGATTTTTCAGAATTTAGTGTCGCCCCCGGCATTTCCGTTACTTCATTCTCTTCTGATGAACTGATGGCTTCTATTATTATGAAACACCCATTATAAATGAAGTGTTAGGTGAAGATGAAAGAGCAGCCGTAAAAAGTTAGAACTCTGATTTTCCGGCCAGAATGGGGGGGGGGAATGGCGCCATTTTTTCCTCCCCATTCTGACCAGAAAATAAGAGTCCTAACGTTTTACGGCTTCCCTTTCATCTTCACCTAACTCTTCATTTATAATGGCTGTTTCCTAATAATAGAAGCCACCAGTCCATCAGAAGAAAATAACTCGGTTAAGCGGGACTCTAGCGCAGCATAAAACATATTTCAATTTTAAGACTTAAAGCACACGTTTTACTTTATGTAAAATGACGTCATTCGCATCCGCTTAAGAATTCCACATTTACGATCTGCTCTTAAACATCTACAGTAAAGCATGCATAGCATATCACTATCGCGAAATAATGTACAAATGCAGCAAAAAGGTGCCGTCATTCAAGGAAATCGTAAAAAAAAAGCTGTCTAATGATTCATAGATATTTAAAATTAAATAGTTTATAATAGCTCCAATGTTTTAACAGAAATCATTCGTTTATGTATTTTTTTCAAAATGGCACGTATTTTAATTACATTTTCTTTCGGTTGTTATGAGAAAATGGCAACAAAAATATATAATTACAATTTTAGAACTATTTTTTCTTTACTTTCTACAGAAATGGAGTACTTCCGTTGCCAATATTAAGCAAATGACTCTAAAAACTACAAAAAAAATAATATAGTAAAGTGGGGACAGACGCCGCGGTGGGACAGATGCCGCAGAGATTGTGTAGGCGACACTAGCGTTCTCTAGACCATTTTTAGAAGTTCGTAGAGTTCGTCTCTGCTGTGTGATATGTTGTATGTGTTTCCACCACTTAATTGTCAGTGTTTACATATTTATGCCAGTTTTTATGCCTCGAACCTGCGTGGTAAGTTACTAAAATTATTCTAATGAAGTTTTATTACATATTTTAAGAAAAATAAACAGAGATTTCATCCCAAAATCGATTGTAACTATAGACTAGATCCTCTTGGAAAACAGACATGTGCTTGCCTTTCTCTCGCGTCGGGCGGGAAATGGCGGCGCGGGATCTTATCCGCCACTATGGGACAGCTGCCGCACCGAGGTTGAAGGACAGATGCCGCAAACTGTATTTCTGTTTTCGGTTCAATAAAGTCATCACTGCGATTTAAGTAGAGCTTATATTTAAATCAATGCATGTTAGCGCATTCTGCTACTTATTAAAATATTCTCAGCAACATTGTTGGTTCACCATGTGTAAATAAGGAAAACGTAGGCCGTTTACGATTCTCACCATCTAAACTGGTAAAAAAATCTCTCCTACCCCAATGGTCAAAAGACCTATACAGCCAAGTAAGAGAAAGTAAAAGGATGCAAATATTACAAACACAGAGTTTATAAACAATAAAAAAGAAGAAGTTGGAAATTGCTTGTCAAACGTGGTAAATACTGTTCGTACTATGACTAATTTTATAATTATTTTTTGGACCCCATATTCTACTGAATGTATATTTTTTTGCATTTCATAAGTGCATAATCTGTAACATCATAAAAATGCACTTGCAATATTTTCTTCCCATTCCCCGTAATGTAACAGAACACTTTCGACTGTCCCTGTAATTAAAGTCTACATCTGATTTTCATAAAATTTGAAATGGCTCGATAAAATTTTGCAACAATTATATATTTAAAATTTCAGACCATTCGGAAGGCTTTAACATCATTAAAATGCACTTGCAATAATTTTTTCCCATTGGCCGTAATGTAACGGAAAACTTTTGACTGTCCCTGTAATTAAACTATGCATCCGATTTTCATAAAATTTTAAATGGCTCGACAAAATTTTGCAACAATCATATATTTAAAATTTCAGACCATTCGGTTGGGTAGTTTTTGCTCTGTTATATGCGGATAGACAGACAGACAGACAGACAGATAGACAGACAGACAGACGGACAGACAGACAGACGGACTGAACGACGGCTATAGGTGCTACGTATTTATATAATTACGAACGCATCTAAAAGGGAAATGAAAAAGATAAGAAACTAGAAATCATCAAAGAACGACAACTTGAATGAAGTAAAATGTGTAAAAAAGCAAAGGAAAGATCAACTTGAAAACGCCTTACTTGAGGAAAAAACTAAAATATGAGTCATCTTCCGACAATGGGTAAATTGTTCCTCTTATGGATTCTGATGGCAGAACTGGATTGGAATTTTCATGACTCTGCATATGTTGAATAATTGGAGACTTATCAAGGAGCAAAGTCTAAAGCGAACAGGATTCAGTGCATCAAATTCAATCGATAGCTGAAGGAAAAAAGCTTATTTTACTTTTGCAACGGGTTGTGTGGTTTGATTGTGGGAGAATGGAAATACAAAATCAAAGAATGAGAAGAAAGTCCAAAAGTAAATAGACTAGAATAGATAGATTTTGTAGAATCGGAATAATACTTACATTAAGAGCAAACTGCAATGTTCGCCTGGATGTAAACCAGTGATTTTCTTTTCATTTTCACTTTTTGTCCTAAGTTTTGCTTATTGAGATTACACTTTTGCATTTTCGTTAAAATTTTCCCTATTTAGTGATATATATAATTTTTGTAAGTTTACTGTTATTTATTTTCGTTGTAATTAGTTTGAGGAAATAAAAATGTGATTAGCTTGAAAAAACAAAAAACAGCCTAGCATTTTTCTCCATGCGGCATCTGTCCCACACCCCATGCGGCATCTTATCCAGCGCATAAAAAACGATGTTAAAAAAGGACCTGTGTGAAAATAATTATGCCTACTGTATTAAGAGGGGTTTAACTTGTTTAACATAGAAATTACATTCTAAAGGGTTTGATCAATGATTTCTGGTACTTAGTTTGTTGTTTTTTGCTTTATTGTAAATTTTACAAGAAGTAAAGAAAAACTGCGGCATCTGTCCCCACTTTACTATATTTCAAAAATAAATAGAGGTACAGTTTTCAAACAAATTGCATTTAAATGTACTTTTTTTTTTCAAAATACGACGGTATAAAAATGAAAAACGTGCGATGCTTAGAAGTTTAAAAAATTGCTATAGAGTATTAAATCACACTGCTTTGTTTAACGGCTGGCTTCTGTAAGGTAACGTTATTTTTTGAAATACACAAAATAAGCTGGGAGAAAGAAATAGCATACCGTACCGAGGGCTAATAAGACGCTGGTGGATTGTGTAGGGACGTCACCTCTCACAGTAACATCTTCAACGAACAATACATGATAAATCACTGGCACGGCACAGTCGAGCTAGCGTTCTTCTCCGTAATACGGCGGTAATTTAATGGGAAGGTGAAAACGCACTAATACAAACGTATATTGTGATGGGGGAAAAATAGCTTTTTAAAATTGATAAAGGAGATAATCCACAAATGCTTTTTGCCTGTTATGTTATCTTTAGTGGCTGGGAGTCCAAAATGTACTCACATGCTCTTATTGAGATAGTAAAATTAGTTATCAATTGCATCATTGCTATCAATCGTAATGAAAATTGTGAGACTCATCTATAAATTTCATTAAAATAATAATGATGATTATGTAACGTTTTAAACCTTTCAGGGACAAGGCATTTCTGCTCCAAAAATGTTCATTTAATGAATTTTACAAAGAAATTTATTTTTAAATAATCAAAAGCTTTTCTTATCGTATATTATGAGATCGAAATTGTACTAAAATATTACTGGTGCCAATTGGTAGTTGGGCATTAAAATTAACAGTTTACAGACTGCAAATGGCGCCCATGAAAGGGTTAAGTTTCAGACTGAGGTAAGTCGTTAAAGAACAACAAACACATTTAGATGCAAACACAAAGTGTGTAAATTCATTGCGTTTACATAGTTGTGTTAAAAACATATTTGTAAGACAAATTTTATTTTTTTCATAAGGGAAAGAATGTGAAATGGCTTACCATAGTTAATTCTCTTTTAGGCTTCCACCATTAGAATATAAGTTTGGTTTTAAAAAATTAAGAATTATAAATATGTTCCAGGGAGGGAACGTCATGGTTTTAAAGATGATTAAATGGAGCGCAACCAGTCAAAGATTGGGAACTACTGCTCTAGACAAAACGTCTTGAATACTGTCAAAGTGGCTGGGAAATAACGTCCATGTAGAGGAAAATCAGAAATTTGATGCGTAAAAATAATCATACATTAAAATAGTTGACGTGTCAGTTTAAAAAACACTATGAACGATAGACTGATAACTGTTAGCGTAAACCCTTACCTGGTATACATGAATTGTAATGTTAAAAATTCCTTTTAAAATACGTTTAATGGTTTCCGGGAAGTTTGAGAACATGCGAGGTATGATAATTAAATAACGGGACTAGTCAAAAAAATATTCTTTATTTAAAACTTATTAGAAATAGATTTTAATCAAATAAATAAAAACCGAAAGTTTGTTTGGTTAATACCTGTATTATACTATACATTTATATATTTACTGATTTTCATCAGGTATTATTTCATTCCGTCTGTCTGTCGCCATTGTACCATCAAAAAGTGTATGAAGCTACGCATGAACTTGAGCCAATTTTTTTTTAAGTTTTTGGCTATGGCAAGCAGGTCCTTCCTTAATTATAAAAAAATCCGCCGGAAGGAGGCACTACAATAGCGATTTTTGTCCCATTTTAATAATTTTACCATCGAAAAGTGTATGAAGAACTGAACCAAAGCATAGAATTGAACCAAATATTTTGTGTTTGTGTTTGGACAAGGCAAGAAAGTCCTCCCTGCATTTGGAAAAATTCCGCCGAAAGGGGGCGCTGTGATAGCGATTTTTGTGCCATTTTTAATATTGTACCATCAAAAAGTTTATGAAGTTATGCATAGAATTGAACCAAATTTTTAAAAAGTTTTTGGCTATGACAAGCAGGTCCTTTCTTAATTTTATAAAAATCCGCCGGAAGGGGACATTGTATTAGCGAGTTTTGTCCGATTTTAATCATTTTACCATTTAAAAGTGTATGAAGTTATGCATAGAATTGAACCAAATTTTTGTGTATGTTTTTGGCCATGTCAAGAAGGTCCTCCCCGCATTTGGAAAAATTCTGCCGGAAGGGGGCGCTGTAATAGCAATTTTTGTGCGATTTTCATTTGTGCGATTATAAAATTAAATGGCAAAAATACTCAAAAGTCGAATTTTTTTCTTCAATTGCAGCACTCAAATCACCAGCTCCAGTTGGAAAAAGGTGTTGGGAATGAATGACATTGCAATATAACTAGTATGATACTGGAAACTCATTTACTGAAACTAGAAAAAAACGCCAGCCAAGGCTTAAGAATAATAGCACCTAAAGCTTTCTGAACAATAGCTTCATTTAAGTTTTAATTTTACAACTGGGCGAAAAATGTCCGGCCAGTATTCGATTCAGGGATATTTTGATTGAAACTGCCAATCATCTGCCAATTTAGCTATCCAGGACGAATCATGAGGACCAAATTTCAACCAGCTCACCTTATTGATCACAGTACCTACTGGATCAAAATGGCATATCTACTGGAGGATATTCCAAGTTAAAATGAAAGATAATGAGAAATAACTAGAAAACAGGAATGCTGCTTTTTCAGAATTTAGTGTTGCTCCCGATGAAAAAAAACTATGTATATATAAATAGTACAAAACATATTTCAGTTTTAAGATTTAAAGCACAAACTTTAGTTTTATGTAAAATGACGTCATTCGCATCCGCTTAAGAATTCCACATTTACGATCTACTCTTAAAAATCTACAGTAAAGCATGCATAGGATGTCACTATCGCAAAATAACACAAAAATGCAGCAAAAAGATGCCGTCATTAAAGAAACTCGACGAAAAAACGGCTATCTAATGATTTATAGGCCTTCATTTGTTTGTAACATTATTATAGACGATTTCAATCGTGACGTCAGTCATGACGTTTTGGTTAGAAACTGACTCCAAACAAACGGTTGCTATGTTGTATTTTCTATTTCGTTTGTGTTTTGACGATATATCTTATATCTATATATCACATCTAAGTGTTTTAATACTTGGTATGTTCTGGTAACATTTTCCACGATTTATATTTAAAAAGAAATGACGTATAGCAACCGTTTGTTTGGAATCAGTTTCCAACCAAACCGTCATGACTGACATACACTCTGAAAGCGTTTGTAGATACTTGAAATTAAATATAGTTTATAATAGCTCCATGTTTTAATAGAAATCATTCGATTAATATTTTTTCAAAATGGCACGTATTTTAATTACATTTTCTTTCGATTGTTATGAGAAAATGGCAACAAAAAGACATAATTGCTATTTTTCAACTATTTTCTCTTTACTTTTTACAGAAATGAAGTACTTGAGTTGCCAAAATTAAACAAGTGGTGCTAAAACCTACAAAAAAATTAATGTTTCAAAAATAAATGGAGATACAGTTTTCAAACAAATTGCATTTAAAAGTACTTTTTTTCCCAATACGACGGTATAAAAATTGAAAATGTGCGATGCTTAGAAATTTAAAAAAATGTTATATAGCATTTAATCGTACAATGATACGTCTGCTTTGATTATTGGTGGCATCTGTAAGGTAACTTTATTTTTTGGAGTCCACACAAAATAATCTGGGAGAAATAAATAGCATACCGTACCGGGGCTAATAATTTTCCCTAATTGGCTATAGTTTAGAAAACTAATCTAGATATCGATTTCAAAATTTCAGAGAAAATGTAGAACTTTTTTTTTTCTGAATATCCCACACTTTTTTTTTTTCTGAATATCGCACACTTTTTTTTTTTTAATCGGACTTGAATTTTTATTAATTTTTGCAAAAAAGGGAACAAACATGAAAATACACGCTGTCAAATGATAAAAACATAATTTAAAAGGTTTTTATCAACTTAGTCGTAGAATGTTAGTACGCTCTGTTACAAAATCCTTTGATATAAGATTATAGTTTATCCATATAAGGCTTTTCTCCCCTTTACGTAAATTTAAAAATATGTTTTGCTAAATATAGTCTTCAATTACGACCATTATCAAACATTAATAGCGCATTCTTTACGCGGGTTCTATGGGTCCGATTTCATCGGAAATCGGTTCATTGAACTTAGATTACGATTCTCTTACAGTTTTCAATGCCATCTTCTAGGATCAGTTGACCCATTCTTTTCTCAGATTCTATGGGCCCGATTTCAACGAGATTTGTCCCATTTAACTTGGTTTTCGACCGATTTTCTTAATAACTCAACTCCTATTATGCATATATATTTGAAACTAATTCCAAATTACATCAATATTGTAATCATCACCTCTCAATGTCTAAAAGTTAATTTCTGAGTAGTGTTTACCGCTACTTCCGAATAGTAATTTGAGGAAATTTCTTAACTTAGGTTCCTCGCGCACGTACCTGTACAAAGTTTTGACCAAGTACTTCTGAATTCTAATTAGTAATTGATCGAAGAGCACTTGTATCTCCCTAGAACAATTTTTCCTCCATTCATCAATTTTTTCTTAACTAAGCCCTATCTTAATAACTCAACTCCTATTATACATATCACTTCGAAACTAATTCTAAGCTACAATTATATATTAATTATCACTTATCACTGTCTTAAAATTAATTTATGAGTAGTAGTTACCACTATTTCCGAATAATAATTTTAGCAAATTTTTAAGTTATCTTTAGGTGGAACTAACAGATTTTGGATTTTAGGTATATTTAAGGTTATTATGACGGATCCTGACAACGCCGGATGGATTAGTTAGTTTATATATTGGGTCATTCGGAAAGTCGTGTCCGTTTGTGAAAACCAATTCGTACCGGAAAATTTTATTATTTAATTATTAGACTTTGATTCCGATATCTAATGTCTAATAATTACCAGACAGAATTTTCCGACACGAATTGATTTTCCCAAACGGACATGACTTTACATACGACGCAATATATTCTTACGATTTAAATCTAATATGTGATTTATGCTTTGAAAAAGACATTTATTAAAGATAAAAGTTTGATGTTTTTGCAGATGCTTTTTCATTGATTTTATAATGATATCATTTTTTATTTATTGTTTATGTAATGTTTTTCTGGAATCACAAAATTGAAATATTTAAAAAATTAATTCGGAACACATATAACATGGATTTTTCTTTTTGGAATAGGTATTACTTTTAATATTTTTTCCATTAGGTTATAGCCAGCGAGGCATAAGATTTTTCAATGTTTTTTTTTTTTTTTTTTTTTTTTTTTTATTGAAATAAAGATATAATAGAAGAAGTATGTAGAAGAAGTATCAAATAACTACGTGTGTTATTTGGGTTATTTAAAAATTTATATTTAGGGCATTTCATAAACCTAAACGAGATTTCTTTAAAAGTTGAAGTCTTTTCTTAGATACATTTTCAGTTATTTTTATATGTCTATTTATTTGGTTTTTTAAATAGCAATAACGAAAGATTTTAGAAGTAGCATTATGTTACCTTATTCTGAACACATATAAAAGATACTTTTATTTTCTGAAGATATAGTTTACTTCCCATTAGTGACCCTATTGAGATCCACAGCATTTTTATTCCAACTTTCTTTTCCAGAATATTTTTTAGTTAAGAAAAAATAATTTGCTTAAGAATTTCCAGACAGAAGCTATGTATATTTCTTTTACGGTTTTAAATTTCTAAGAAATATCCTTTTAAAAATTTGCGACCTTTAACAAAGGGAATGCTCATTAAATACTGAGAGAAAATGTTCGCAATGACAAATGAAATGTTTTATAACTTGTTACATGCTCATTTTAAATTTTGCAAGATTTAATGATGTAAAGTGTGAAAGTAAATTATAAAATTGTAAACAAATCTAAGAGATATCCTGTGTTTTTTTAAATATTTCTAATATTTTATACCAGTAACGCTCGGATTAAAATTGTGAATAAAATTTTCGTTATGAGAAATAAATATTTAAAAAAAAATCATACGGAAAAATTAATCTTAAAAAGAGCATTTCTGATGTTCAAGTGTTTCTAGTACAGTTAATTCTGTGAAATCCGCACACTTAGGGACCGAGAGTTTTACGGATTATACATTTTTGCGGATTGTAGATCATCTCTTTGCTTACATTTTTATTTTTTTAAGTCTGATTATAAATTAGGAAAAACTGCACAAAAATTACAATCACAATGGAAATAAAAACATCATGCAGCATTGCTATGATATATTTAATAACTAAAAGTAAATAAAATTTTAATTACATACAATATACATTTTGCTCATTATTCATTATTTTAAACATTGACGCAACACAATGTTTGTTTCAGTTTTGGTTTGTTGTTCATATTTTTTTTCTGTAGTCAATGAACACTCATTACTTCTTGCTCCGAGATAAAAAAAAAAATACTACTGGAAATTTATATATTTATATCTAATTTATATTTAAATATTTATTCACTGGAAAATTGATAATTGAAAAAATACATATATCAAATTTAACTTTATGTGTTTTACTGTTAATGACAATTGTTATTGTTCACATTCCAACATGTAGTGCGGATAATATATGATTGTGGATTATACATCGGCGGATTTCACAGAGTTGACTGTATATAATTATGAGAAAATAAGAAATTTTACTTTATATCTGCAGTTATAATAAAAAACAGAAATATACAAAATTCATGATATCCGTTTTCAAATTAGTATTATGCTCAATCATTTTTTTCTTCTATAATGATATCATTTATTTATGCTTTTCTGGAATAGCAAAATTGAAATATTTCATGAAATTATTTCGGAACACATATGACATGGAAATTTCTTTTTGGAAAAGGTATTACTCATATTTTTTCCCATTAGGTTGTACTCAACGAGGCATAAAGATGTTTCAACTTTTTCTTTATTTATTGAAAGGAAAAGAAAATATGTGAAAAAATTGTCAAATATAAATTACATGTGTTCCATGGGTTTTTTATAATTTATATTTAGGACATTTCATAAACCTAAAAGAGATTTCCTTAAAAATTGAAGTCTTGTCTTAGATGCATTTCCAGTTATTTTTATATGTTTAATTTTTTTTTAGCTCACAGGCTATCAAAACCTGAGAGCTAATGTGCCCGCCGGTTCTGTATCTATGTAAGTATGTACGTATGTATGTACGTACGTGCGTATGTACAGTCGTGGAAAAAAAGTAAACACCCCCTACTAACTCCCCAACATATTATCGTAGAAGAAAGTTACTGGTACCGAACGATTGGAAATAATGTCTACTTTTAAATGATGCATAAAAATTTGCTTAGGGGGTCATTTACATATTAAAACGAACCATAACTTTGTTTTTTTCAATAGCAGTACGAATTCTGACAGCATAAATGAACTCTACACCTTTCAATTAGTCTAAAAAGAAATTTTTATGCAATTCGTACCACAAGTTTCCGAGAAATTATTTATTTTAAAACGAACGTATTTTAAGGGCTGTATCCAAACTGAAGTTCCATACTCGATTGTTAACCAAGAGAGCTCCCTTATTGATCAAGGCACCTTAAGCAGTCAATTAAGCCTGTTAGATTACAGTAGGGTAACTCCGGGAGAGTCGCCGCATACGGGATAGATGCCGCACCCCTTATATTTCTTGTAATTATCGATAGATGATCATCAAACGCACAGTATAGGTGCGCAATGAGATTACTTTAACCAGTGTATAGCCTGAATCCCATTTCGATGTTTACTTGTAGAAGTACAATCCTTAATTTGACGTAAGTGCATGATTTCACTGTCCAAACTTTAAACACGTTATGTTTAAATGCTTTTCATGCACTAATTACTAAATGCATGCATGATTTCCAAGTCAAAACTAAATGTAGCCTTTGTATAGAGTACTGTGTGTATGTTTACGACATTCCCCTTAGCGATTGCAGGTAACTGTGATGGCTTATGTCTGCACCATGAAAATGGGATACATGTCGCACTGCAATTCCGGTATACATGCCGCAGTTTCTTTTGTACGGGATGATTAAGTGTTATTAAATTTTCCTTTTATTTTTTCACAGACTAACCATGTTAGGCATGTTATCAAGTTTTCTAAAACCAAAGGAGAAAAAGGGGGAAATAAAAATTAAAAAGGGCAAGAAAGATGCAAGTCACGATGATAACAATGAAAAATTGGATTACGCGTAACGCAGACGTTCTTTGCAAACTACTCCAAAAAAAAAAAAAAAAAAAAAGAGGACGTGTAATTAGCTTCGTTGTATTATGTGTTCAAATGTAGTAACATAAAGACTGTTCTTTTTCGACACTTTTTCTGTAGATTGTAGTCGAAAAAACAGGTCTCTTAGCCCATTCGGGACCGTAGGTGCATATAAGCACCTTCATAAAGAGTTTACAAAATTTGTTTCTGGGACCAGTAAAAAAGAAAACTAATACTTGCTTTGTTTAATTAGAGCATTTGCATGATTATTTAAATAAAGGGAACTTCTTTTAAAAAAGTGGTACAAACAGAATCAAATTTTTGTAAAAGCCAACGGTTCCGAAAGGGTTAACAAATAAATTATGAAAACACAATTTTACTTTTTTTTCTTTTCCCTTTTTAATACATTGATGTTACGTTGTTGCTGAAATAATAATTAAAATTTAATGTAAAAAAATAAGTCGATAATTTTAATAGTGAACGTAGGCAGCAACTTTTGATTTGAATCTACTAATACGTTTCATTGTACTCATTTAGTTTGATTTTGTTATTACACCGTTAATTATAGTCCAGATATGAATTTTTTTTTAAATATTTTTATTTATAATTTCATTCTGTTCTTATTATAAGCGCGGCATAACTACCGCACAAGTGCGGCGTCTCAACCTGAATGTGCGGGTGGGCCGCCCCAGTGCAATGTTTTAGAAAAAAATTGTTAAAAAATATTAATAATTTGTTTTGAATTTTTTTGTCGCACTACATGCGTTGTATATTTAACATTAAATAGCACAGCATGATTTTTTTTTATTTTATGTCCACCATGGTACTTTATACACAAGTTTAAAAAAAAAGTGCGGCATAAATCCCGGAATTACCCTATAGCATAATAAATTTCAAAATATTTAGTCACTTCAATTATAGACCCTTTAAACCATCATTTTGCCGTTTTTTAAGCATAATTTGAAAACTACTTGGAAGAAAAATGTGAAATTTTCGATTTCCATAAAGCAGGACTTAATAAATCTGAATCCATAAAAATAATTTTAGTTTGCAATTCATAATTTTTTTAATATTAATTTCATAATTCATATCAGAAAATTATAAAAATGCAAATTCAATGTATTTATGTTTGGATATATTAGTATTATTGCGACACAAAAAATTAGAACATTACGATCATAATTTCAGAAGTTATAAATAAAAATATGAAAATGTAATTTAACATTAGAAGCACTAAATTTTGAATGTTTATAATTCAAAAAATCCCTGCCGGCTCGGCCTACAGGCGGAGGTAGATTTCGAAGTTAAGTACTAAATTCACCAACAAAACTTAAATCAAGATTAGAGATAAACCCAGTTTCTTCACTAAGAGTGATCTGTAGGGAGCTAAACTTTTTGTGAAAATTATAATATACACGAATACACACACACATGTATATGGAATAGGTTTAAAAAATGGCTACAAAAAATTCAGAGAATCTTAAAGTGTTAAAATATGTTAATATTTCCATAGTCGGGTTTTTATCATGTTTTAATACGTTTCTTCAAACTCACATGACGTTACATATTCACCTGCTGAGGTCCATTATATTTCCAATATGACGCAATATACACATTTTTTTTAATTCGTCAAACTATTTATTTAATTTTGAGTTTTCATGCTGAAATCTTGCTCTAGAAAACTTATGACGTAATATTCAATTTGTTTTCAATTTGTCAAACTATTTAATTTTACACGCGAAAATTGTGCAATAGAAAAGTAATTGTTGTGGTGAGAATTTTATTGTTTCTTTTAGGTAGATTTCGTAAGAAATACTACCTATTGCAGTCGTTACCATGGTGCGACTTTTGAAAAATTCCTTCATAACTTTTCATTATGGGACCCCAGGAACTCAAAACCACCCCCACCTAAAAAGTTTATATATATATATGTATGTATGTATGTATGTACTAAATTTTGTCCGCACGATAAAAGTCGCAATGATGCACGGGTCGTCTTCAAACTCGCCAACAACTTTGAGATGGTTAATATCTCGGCGGGGATTGAAAATGGGCCAAATCGGCCCAAGGGAATGGAAATGGGGAGGGCTCAAAATTCTGAATACCGTCTTAACATGATTCTGATAAAACCAGCTCTTACACAACAATGGCAGGAAAAAATAAATATTTTCTAGCAGTTGCCAACAATTAAAAGAAAACAATAAATTTTCACCACAACAATTGCTTTTCTATTGCAAGATTTCACGTAGAATATTAAATTAAATAAATAGTTTGACGAATTGAAAACAAATTGAATATTACGTCATAAGTTTTCTAAAGCAAGATTTCCGCATGAAAACTCAAAATGAAATAAATAGTTTGACGAATTAAAAATATATATATATTGCGTCATAATGGACCTCAGCAGGTGAATAGGTAACGTCATGTGAGTTTGAAGAAACGTATTAAAACAGGATGAAAAGCGGACTATGGAAATATTAACATATTTTAACACTTTGAGGTTCTCTGAATTTGCTTTAGCCATTTTTAAACCTATTCCATATACATGCGTGTGTGTATTCGTATATATTAGAATTTTCACAAAATGTTTAGCTCCCTAGAGCTCATTCTTAGTGAAGGAACTGGGTTTATCTCTAATCTTGATTTAAGTTTTGTTGGTGAATTTAGTACTTAACTTCGAAATCTACCTCTGCCTGTAGGCCCGAGCCGGCAGGGATTTTTTTTTCTTTTTTTTTTATTGTTTACAACTGCTATAACGAAAAACTTTTATTTTTTCCTGCCATTGTTGTGTAAGAGCTGGTTTTATCAGAATCATGTCAAGACGGTATTCAAAATTTTGAA
The DNA here is from genome assembly GCA_963932465.1 of Maratus speciosus. NCBI lineage: Eukaryota > Metazoa > Arthropoda > Arachnida > Araneae > Salticidae > Maratus > Maratus speciosus. The sequence goes on from OZ010786.1 coordinate 23,178,895, forward strand.
CCTTCCCCATTTCCACCCTCTTGGGCCGATTTCGCCCATTTTCAATCCCCGCCGAGATATTAGCCATATCAAACCGTGCATAATTGCGACTTTTATCGTGCGGACAAAATTTAGTACATATCTACATACATATATATATATATATATATGTAAACTTTTTAGGTGGGGGTGGTTTGGGGTTCTTGGGGTCATATAATGAAAAGTTATGAAGGAATTTTTCAAAAGTCGCACCATAGTAACGACTGCAATAAGTAGTATTTCTTACGAAATCTACCTAAAACTTATCATTCAAATGACTTGAAAGTTGGTGTCTAAGCATAGTTTGAACCAAATATTTGAAATATCTCGTAAAAATTGGGCATTGCCATTGAAAAAATGAAGTTTGGATTAGTTTTAATATGTAGATGGCCCCCTAAGCAAATTTTATATCCGTCATTTAAAAGTAGACTTTATTTCCAATCGATCGGTATCAATAACTTTTGTTTACGATAATTTGTTGAGGAGTTATTAGGGGGTGTTAACTTTTTTTTCCACGACTGTACGTAATGCGATAATTCTTGATAGAAACATCCGATTTGCTTCAAATTTATTTTCTAGGTTCATTCGGATAAGGAGCTTCCATGATTAGTTTTGGGGGTTTATTGGTTAAGTATAAAGCGGGAAAGGGTGGCTATCCCCCCCCCCCCCTTAATTTAGATACGTGGGATTTTTCATGCAGAATTATTGGATTTGCACCAAATTTGGTATACCGGTTTGTTATGTTAAGGAGCTTTCCTGATTAGATTTGGAGGTTTATTAGTTAAGTATAAAGGGGGGGGGGAAAGGAAGGGTACTCCCCCTTAATTTAGATAACTGGGTTTTTCATGCAGAATTAGTCGATTTGCTCCAAATTTTGTATACCGGTTAATTGTGTTAAGAAGCTGGTGTGATTAGAGTTGCAGATTCATTAGTTAAGTATTAAAGGGGGGGGAAGGGGGCTAGAACCAGGGTTTAATTTGCGCCGGAGCCCACCGGAGCTCGGCTCCGGTACTTCTCTGTTTTAAGTAAATATTTAAATATTGGTCGGAATTCACCGGAGCTCATAAATACAGGGCTCCGGAGCCCAGTGCAATAGCGATTTCGAAAAACCGAGGCCTAAATTACTCTTTCCTTTCCCTCCGATCTCCAAGTTTTTGCATTCTTTTCTATCAAAACGTTTACGTAGTGTATCGCCCAGGTAGGGGATGAAGAGGAAGATTTTCTTAACATATTTCTTATAAATGTTTTTACCTGTTGTTCATTCATTAGCTTACATATATGCATAGCTGCGAACATTTTTGTGTGTGTGTGTGTGTGTGTTAACACTATTTCCGAATCATAATCCTTCCCTTATTAAATTGCAGGATTCTGCGATTAATTAACATTAAAATTAGGCAAAGGTTTCTATTCGAAGGAGTGATGGGCTAAAAATTGGAATAGTTGACAGTTAAGTATATGCAGGCAGATATATTTAAAATTCTTATTTTGCTAAAGAAAAAAAAAAGATGCTTTACATTTTGCAAATAAGGTATGAAATATAAATATGCAGATCGGAATGATGGAGTGACGGGGGAGGGGGGGGGGGGGCAAGCTACGGTTTTAGTATTGCAGAATATTAGGGCTCCGGTACTTCTTTTCATAGAAATTAGGCCCTGGCTAGATCCACCCTTAATTTAGATAAATAGGTTTTTCCTGCAGAGTTATTCGATTTGCTCCAAATTTGCATACCGGTTTATTATGTTAAGGAGCTGTCTTGATTAAATTTGGATGTTTATTGGTTAAGTATAAAGAAGGGGGGGGGGGTACTCCCTCCCTAATTCAGATAAATGGGTTTTTCGTGTAGAATTATTCGATTTGCTTCAAAATACCAGTTTATTCCGATATGGCGCTTCCTTCATTAGATTTGGAGGTTCATTCCTTAAGTATAAAAAGGGGAAAGGGTGGACAAGTCGCCTCCCCTTAATTTAGATAAATTGATTTTCATGCAGAATTATCCAACTTACTTGAATTTTTTTTCTATGTTCATTCTGATACCGGTTTATTATGTTAAGGAGCTTCCCTGATGAGATGTTCATTAGTTAAGTATAAAGGGGGGAAACGGGGAAAACTAATCCCCCTTCGTTTATTTTTTGAGGGACATTATTCTTTGAAGTATGAGTATAATATACAATTAGTGTGAATAGCCTGTGAGCACAATGCCATCAGTTTAACTGGGCATTTTTCATTTTATTATTTATTTACTTTTTCAGATAGCAATAACAAAAAATTTTAAAAGTAGCATTATGTTTTCTCATTCTGAACACATATAGAGGAGATTTTTATTTTCTGAAGATATAGTTTACTTCCCATTAGAGACGCTATTGAGATCCACGGAATTTTTATTCTAACTTTCTTTTCCAGAATATTTTTTAGTTAAGAAAAAATAATTTGTCTCAAAAATTCCAGACAGAAGCTACGTATATTTCTTTTGTAGTTTTAAATTTCTAAGCACAATGCGTTTAAGGGGACGGCGGACATTTAAAAAGAATTATTTTAATTTTACTAATAGAGATTTGAAATTTTCTGCAAATGTACATTTCACCATAAGTGTTCAGAGCACCTTAAAAGAAATTTCCAATATTATTATAATTTTAAAATCTTTTATAAAATTTAAAAATTTATAACGAAATTTTAAAATGCTTCTTGCGCCTTAATTTTTTCGATATTTCCTCGATTTTGGATTTTCATCATGTAAAATTCTAGTACAAACAAATTTGTGCATCGATATTTTAATCCCTTAAATATTTAATTACTTTATGAATTCCATATTGATTTTTATTAAAATTCTGCCTCATAATAAATTAAAAATCAAATTTAACTGTCTTAATGGAGTCAAATTTTAAAATGCATACACAGTTTCTTTTTAAGCAATATCAGAATTCTTCCTTATCAGTTTCATGAAATTATTCAAAAATTAAGTAGGAAGGAGCATTTCATAAATTAAAAAAAAGCTGAAACATCACTATTGAGAAAAACAGATCTAAAGTATATTAAAAGGTCAAAAAATTGCTTGTATACAGAATTAAAATACTTGTAGCTTTGCGTAAAATAATCGCATCTGCATGCGGTTTTCCACAAATGACGTAGCACTACAAATTGAAAATAATATTACACACAAAAAGAAATGTCGATTTTTGCTCAAATGAAGGTCCACGGTCCCCTTAATAATTTACGACTTTTAAGAAAAGGAATGTTAATTAAATACTCAGAGAAAATGTTCACCAAGCCAAATGAAATGTTTTATAAATTGTACCATGCTAATTGTATATATTCTTATTTTCTAAGATTTAATTTGCAATATATTTAAAATTAATTTTAAATTTGTAACATTTAATGGTGTAAAATGTGATAATAAGTTATAATAATAATAATAATAATAATAATAACAACAAGTAATATAAAAATTTTGTTTTTAAAGTCAATTTCTACTTAGTTCATCAAAGAAAAATTTAATATAATCCCTTATAATATAAAAATTTAATATAATCCCTATTGGTTTTGGTTTCATTAAAATATCTCAATTTGTTAACTTTCTATAAGCAAGTAGGTTTAAAATGGAACTCTATGGGAATTTGGCGAAATATTACAGATATCGCCAAGTTGGCGTCACTTTTGGCGACTCATTTTGGCCGCCGAATTCGGCGATATATAGCCAAGTTGGCGACAAACTTGGCGGTATTTGGCGACAGAACAGGGTCCCCCCCCCCATGGTAACCCCTTATTGAAAAAAATTTCATTGATCTATTGATCTTCAATAACCAATGGCCGCCATTTTGTTTCCCATGCAAAACTAAAATTAATTAATTAAAATTTAATTAATTAATTAATATTTGAAAAAGCTGTATTAACATCAATTGTCATCCAGTACAAGTTTAAAAAAATTCATTTCAACTTGATAGGATGAATAATGAGTATTTTATTAATGATTGGAAATTTGAACAAGATAAATATATAAATAAATAAATAAATATAGGGAGAGTGTGAGCTAATAGTAGGAATTGAAAAAATCAGAGACATCTTACGTGCTGTTTCGCACCATCAGTGTCCGAGAAGTTCTGTTCTCGAAGCTGGTTGACGGGAAGTGCTGGGTTCGAACCCAATTGCACCCGTCGGCCTAATCTTTTGGAGTTTTCGTGGTTTTCTTCGAACCATGGATTTCCGTGCGTAAATACAGATTATGTGCCCTTAGAAAGACCCCCACGGAGGGCACTCCCATCCCTCTTCAGGGCCTATATCACCCGTTTGATAATTGGTCGTCAAAAATCAACCTAACTCACCCCCTGTTTCAATAATTTCTGGTATTTTATACCAAAAACACTCGGAACAAAATTGGGAATAAAATTTTGATTATTAGAAAAAAATATTTAAGAAAAATCATAAAGAAAAATTATTTTTTCAAAAGAGCATTTCTGATGTTCAATGGTTCCTAGTAAATATTAAAAAACTGCTTTTAAATATTTGTTCTTATTAGGTGTGCACTCTAAAAACGACATTATCAAAACTGATTAAAAAATACTGAAATCTGAGTATGTCGCATAGTCAAATTGTCTCCGAATCAAAATTACTCAAGTTTGAAACATGCATATGGGAACGTCCACTGTTACTCTTGTGACCATTCGTGCGGTTTTTTACAAATACTTGCAATTATTTTACTATAAAACATAATTAAGATAAAAAGTGATATAACCAGTAAAATACTATTGTGCTCCACTCATTTAATATATATCTAATTTGTAACAAAAAAGCACTTCCCTTGTCTATATAATCAATCAAAATTTTGTTACTCTTGTGACCAGAGTGTCACAAGAGTCATTTAATATATAAATCAGTAATTTTTTTTTTGTTATAAATTAGATATATGTTTGTATGTGGAACACAGTGGTATTTAGCTGGTTATATCAATTTTTATCTTACTTATACTTTGTAATAAAATAATTGGAATTATATATGAAAATTTGCTCTAATTATCACAAGAGTAACGAATGGACGTTCCCATATACTCATTTCTGAAACATGGACATGGACATACTCAAAACGCTTTATTCATGACTAGTGAACTTAACCGGCGTTGCCCGGGTACGTCAAAAAACAGCAGAAATTACGAAAAAGCTCTGAAAATCACAATAAGATATCGCGAAAAAATTTTAAATCGCTTCTCAAATTCTGAAAAGAGAAAAAAAAAATATATATATATTATGTTCGAAGATTGCAAGTTGATTCCTTTCACCAATGTTGAAAAATAGTAGCAAATGCTAAAATACACTAAAAATCACATACAAAATTCCCGAAAAATCCGAAAATTGCTATACGAAATCCGAATAAACTTTATTGAAATGAGGGAAAAATGTACTTTACATCAAAAATGGAATGTCAAAAAATTGCAGCAGATCCCGAAGAAACGTAAAAATCGCATTAAAAATCACAAAAAGTTCAAAAATCACGAAAGTCAAAATTTACGATAATTGGATAAAAGTTTCAAATCTAATTCCTTTGACCTGTGGGCTCTCTTAAAATTTATGTTTTGGAAATCATGCTACGCATTAGATCATGTTACTTTTATTCGTAATTAATTTACTTCGACTCCCTTAAATATAATTAATATAATCCCTTAAGTTAATATTAGTTTTTGTTGCATTAAAATATCTCAATTTGTCGATTTTCTGTAAGCAAGTAAACCCTATTGTTTTACAGTGTAAATTATGGGAATTTTGCGAAATATTAGAGATATCGCCAAGTTGGCGTCACTTTTGGCGACTCATTTTGGTCGCCAAATTTGGCAATATATTGACAGGTTCGCGACAAACTTGGCGTTATTTGGCGACAGAACTGGATCCCCCCCTATGGTAAACCCCCCCCCCCCCCTTATAGGTATGGACACGCATTACATGCTGTTCAATAATCGCATAAAAAATTCTCTAAAATTCAAAAATCGCTCCACGAATTCCGAATAAACTTTTTTGAAAAGAAAACAAAATTTACTATATTGGGTTAAAAGAAAGAAACCGCATTCTTTTTTCCTAATGTGGGAAAATCGAATTAATATAATCCCCTAAGTTAATATTAGTTTTTGTTGCATTAAAATATTTCAATTTGTTGATTTTCTGTAAGCAAGTAATCCATATTGGTTTACAATGGAAGTCTATGGGAATTTGGTGAAATATTAGAGATATCGCCAAGTTGGCGTCACTTTTGGCGACTAATTTTGGTCACCAAATTTGGCGATATACCGCCAAGTTGGCGACAAACTTGGCTGCGTTTGGCGACAGAACTGTGTCCCTCTAAGGTAACCTCCTTATAGATATGGAAATGCATTAAATGATGTTCTATAATTGCATAAAAAATTCGCTAAAAATTCAAAAATCTCTGCACGAATTCCGAATAAACTTTTTTGAAAAGAGAACAAAATTTACTATATTGGGTTAAAAGAAAGAAAACATATTCTTTTCATTAATGTGGAAAAATCGCCTCGAAACATAAAAAAGCGCTAAAAATCGCATAAAAAATTAAATAAAAAAAATCTAATCAAAAAATCGAAAATCGGGATCGAGGTGCAAAACTTCATATATAGACGTATCTTTTCCCCAAATTTTGTTGCTCTACGTGCAGTGGTCTCTTCAGAACGCCGTCAACACACTCACTTACTCACTCACAGACAAACTTCTTTATTATTATAGATGTTTATTCACGATTATACATGATGTTTGTATTTATATATTGTTGAAGGTTGTCAAATTCCACCTGCGAAGTTTTCCTTTACGAATTCATCCATTCTTCGATTTCCAAGACTGAAGGTTAAAATAGCAAAAAATAACACATTTCATGTAATTAATCAAGAAAACACACAGAAATTTGTAAAGATGCAATTATATCACGGAAAATCAGTGAATAAAATTTGAATAAACAAAATTTGAAGTAATTTCAATTCTTCTCTTTTCGTGAAATTTTACCACATTTTCGGCAATTTCTTGATGGTTTCTGCACGTTTCATGGATCCATTTCTGGCACCTCATACATTGTATGCAGTAATCCTTTTTTGTTATGGTATTATATTCTTCTCCACAACCAACACAGTGATCCTCATCCAATTCGATTACCTCGGAAACTATTGAATCTTATAATTTCAAATGTATTTCTTCTTCTTGGCTACTGGAAGTGTCATGATTTGTTTTTTTCTTGCATTTATTTTAGATTTTTCACGGTTTTAAGTTTATTTATCAACTTTATCTGTTTCTGGAATGAACACTTCCGAAGTTTTTCAATATTTTCTGGAGCAAAAATACATTGTTAGGCCCTGTTATATAATTGCTATTGAAATATTTATATTAGTTAAAATTTAAATAATTATATCAATTAATATAATTATAAACATAAAAATTATATAATTATCTTAAAAATAATTATATTTAGTTAAAATTCTCACTTCGTATAATTTTGAAATATTAAACATAGGTGGCCATCTCTCCTAAAATTGATGAACCGATTGCCACCCAATTTAAAGCGTCACTCCACCATTGTACGTCTATGTTTTAGACTTAAAAGCAAAGATTGGATTATATACGTGCCTTAAAAGTCCTTATAGTAAAAAAAGAAAATGTAACATAGGTACTGCAAAACACTCAGATACCTAACTCAACAAAAATATCCAACCACTAAGTTAAATAAACATTAAAATTACACTTTCATTTTATAATTGTAAAACACAGCTGCTCGTCGCAATGAATGCACACGTTGAACTATTTCTTACGAACAAAGTTTATGCTGCAATCTGTGGTATAGTTTTTGAAATTATTAGACTGGCCACCTCTCCTCTATGGTCATCTATCCTAGAATTACCCTAATATACCATTGTCTGTTAGAAATTAGCGCAACTTTAAATATTAGAGAAATGATCTTAAAATTTAATTTCTCATACTGATGCTTAACGTGCACTGTAAAAAAAAATCCGTAAAAAAAGGGAAATACTCAATAAAACGGTATTTTACGGATTTTATTCCGAGCTGGGTCAGAAAATTTTCCGGTACGATAAGGGCAACTATTTTTCCGATTCCTACAGGAAAACTGGTCGTATTTTTTTTACAGTGTGTAATGAACGTGTTCGATAATAATATGATCACACATAAGGACGTTTTGTTTTCGATCACTTCCACCAGGTAAATGTAGTAAAGACAAGGGAAAACAATCCTTGTTTTAATTTGTTTGTTATTTAACTCTCTAAAAGGTGGTGGGAAATATTATACCGAATACAATTTTAATCAATATTTGCCCTAGAAATATTTCATTAATTTTTACTTTCAAGATTTTTGTGGGAAAAAGTTTTAAAATTGCTTTTCCTTATTTTGATTTTTTTTTTTTTTTTGTTTTTGTAAATTCCGGTGTGAAATCAACATTACAGATACGCAATTTCTTGCTCCTGAAAGGGTAAAAAAAAAAAAAAAATCCTTTAGAAAAAGCATGACTACCTGGTTCTGGCTGAAAGCATTTTTAACAAGACATCCGGAATTTTCCAGGAGGAAAATTCAACCAGCCAATCCTTACAGAGCAACAAAGCTCAATAAATATAGTTTTTTTTAGTAGATTTTGAAAGGTTCTAATAGACATTAGTCTCATGGCATTCCAAGAACGAATATTTCATATGGACGAAAAAAGGCTGTCGTCTCAGTTTAACTGTTTATGCTGGTATTATGCTTATGATTATTTAATTGTTTATGTTGAAAAATACTCAAAAAGCCTGCTTTGGTCGCTATAGAGTATGGTGAAAGTGTAACAATTATGGCTTGGAATAGTATACTGGTGTTATTATCCCCGCCCCCTTCCTCCCTATGATTTTGTATAAAGGTGAAAGAATGAAACCAGTGTTGGAAGATAATTTGTCTGTAGGTTCTGGATGTGAAATGACACCAAATGGAAGCATAAAAGCACAGGCCTTTGTTAAATGGATCAGTCATTTTTCAAAATTTAAACCACAAGGACGCTGTATTCTAACTTTTGATGGTGTCAACTCCCATCTTGATTACTCAATTGTGGATGAGACTGAATAAAAAATGGCATCCTTCTACTTTGGTTACCTTTTAATACAATCCATGAGCTCTTTGGATAAATCCTGCTTTGAGCCGTTTAGGCAATTTTGGGACAAAGAAGGTCTTTTGTTTTTGGAACAAACCAGCCATGACAACAATACAAAGGGTCGAATTGGAAGAATACTTTCTCAGTTTGAGAGAAAGCAACGACACCTGCCACCGTTAAAGGTCCATTTCAAGGGACCATTTCAAAGGGATCCATTTCAAAGGGGCATGTATTTATTCTTTCAACCCAAATACTATCCCCAAGGGAGCTTTTTCTCCAAGTTCTGTTTCTGAAAACCCCCTTCCAACAAAGAATAGTGCCAAAAGTGGAAAAGGGATTTATATCCCAAGAACATCTGAAAAATGGGGTCATCAAACTCCTCCTCCGTCAAGTACACCCTTACCTTCATCAGACTCTATCTGTGATTCTTCAACATTTGAAGATAATGACAGAAATGGTGCTTCTTTTCGACTCATCATTTCAAGAATTACTGCCATCACCACAGAAAAGGCGTAAAACAACTCGTGTAATAAAACCTGTAATGAAGTATTGTGCTCTAATTTTGAAAAAAGACCTCATTTCCGAAGCTTTTCAACATAATACCGAAGACACTCAAAATTCACAACAGCGATTAAAAAAACAAAAACATCAGTCTACTATGAATAGTGGAAAATTTTTGATAGCACAGAAAAGTAATAAAGAGAGTTGGTTTTCCAGTATTTGGAACAAGGGAAAATTTGTGGATATGAGATTATGTGTTGTGGGTCGTAATTATGTGTACGAGGAATACGTCAAACTAATAAAAAAGATATGGAAGTTTTTACTTGCCGTACATGTGATGTTAAAAAAAAAATCTAAAGTTTTTCTTAACGAACGTAAAAATTTTTAAATTGCTTAAAATTCTACTTAAAATTGTTTTCTAAATTTTCTTCTTGTTTATTTTTTCATTATTGATTGTAAACTTTCAAAAATTAAATTTGGTTCTGTAATAATTTATGTTTCTTATGCTTGAAATATGAATCTTTGCATTATATTTCTCCTATGGACATATTACCTTCATCAACTAGACTTTAGAAAAATCCTACATGATTAAATCTTGATTAATTTAAATTTTAAATTTTTTGCCTGGTACTGAAAAGGGTCTGCTCTTTTAGAAAATATTTATATATATTTTTTAATCAGGTACTATTATCGCTAAAACATTTCTATCTTTAAATTGGCCATATTCTGTACTTCCTTATGTATTAAATAGTTCGGAAATGAAACCGTCATGGCCTATAGCGAAAGTTGGTTATAACGATATAATATTCGTCTCCAAGCGACTTCGTTATAAGCGGTACTGGCTGTATCTCTATTTGAGACTTCGAAATGATTTATAATTCTATTTGTATGTTGGCGGGTTACCAAAAATTGTTGGACGCATTTCAAAATATCATAAAGCCAAAAGCAATTAACCGAAACGGAAACAGGCAGAATACGTATTTAACATTTAATTGGAAGAAAATTGAAATTACGTGTATATAATTGGAATAGATAGGATTAATGGTATACGTAGAATATTTGAAGAAAGCTTTATATATTTACAGAACGGCTAGATTATTTTAATTTCTGACATATTTGTCATTTTAGTAATATACTAGCAGACCCGTCCGGCGTTGCCCGGGATTTGTAAATAATAACCTTAAACAAAACTCAAGTTATGATTTTATATCTTTTGAAATACTTTTAAAAGAACCTAATTTTGGAGTCCGCATTGCCTTCTGAAGCATCTAGTGTGTTCCAAACAAACTTCTTTCCGAAAGAACCTGTAACCTGAGTCCCCGCTACGTATGGCAGCATTTACCGGAAGTGCTCCGCACGTGCCGGAGACAATCGAAAACCAAGTTGAGACAGCGAAACCTGGTAGTAATCAAGCCTATAGAATCAAAAAAAAAAAAAAAGAATGCACCATTAATCATTAATGTTAGAAAATGTTGGCAACTGAAGTCTAAGGATAAAATTTCATAATACAGAAAGTAGCTGAATTGTAATTTAAGTTGAATGAACCAAATCCCGTTGAAATTGGCTCCTTAGAACCCGAGTGAAGAATGCGTCCCCAAGCGGTGAAAGATGCCACCACCCGTAGTAAATTTCACGAATTACTCTTAACATTAACAGGATATTTAATAAACGGATGAAATCCCTTACCTAAACTTACCTTTAAAGTAACGCGACTTTTAATTTACGGCTGTGATGAGTAGACGTAATTTGATGCTGAAAAAGGATATTAATGTTCGAAAAATGTGGTAGCTGAGGTATAAAGAAAGACATAATTAGAATAGTATTTTAAAGAAATGCGCAAAAAATGGGGTAAATGCTTAAAAAGGCCCTAGGGGCCCAATAAATATATGCGGGTGTTGGTCTAGGTAGAAGAGTTCGAGATTCCATTTTAACATTATGCAATGAGAAGGTGATAAAATTAGGGGGTGAAAAATACATGGCACACAAAAAGTTCAAGAGGCCCCGGATCGGGCCAAACGGGACTCTGGGTTGCCCCAAGATTTTAACTGGAATATAGAAACGGGAGAATAACTAAATGGAAAAATTGAAGCGGCCAAAAATGAAGATTAAGATGGGCAATTTATTGACAATTTATACTGAAAAATCATCAAGGGGCCCCGCATGTAGTTTGGTAAAAAGGTACTTTTGAGTAATTTTTAAAGTAATCAGAAGACGCTAAAACTATGTTAAAGAAAGTTGCAACCAATTCGGTTCATTTTTAAAGAAGCTGCACCAGGGGCCCAAGAAGGCGATTAATATTCAAAATTGGTGGTAGATGAAGACTTAAAATTTTTTGTCGTTCATGTAGTAATTGGAGGACCTAAAAAGTTAGAAAAAAAAGCTTGGGAATCGGAGCATTTTTAAGGTAGCTATAATAGACAGCCGCCAACTGATAGTTAAAAGCAGGGCCCTAACATGGAAACATGTTAAAACGTCTCAGTACTTAACGCTTTAGATCTATAGATAGTCAAAATTAAGCATAGGGTGTTAATTTTTCGTTAGAATAATATTTTAATTAAATGCGTAAAAAAATGAGTAAATGCTTTTAAAAAAGGCTCAAAGGCCCCAATAAAAATATGAGTGTGTTGGTCCTAGAAGAAGAGTCCAAGACTCAACTTTCATTCAACCACGGATATTCCAGGGTTAAGGATTGCCATATACAGCCCGTTCACAGCGCAGAAAAAAAATCGCTTTTAATTTAAAACACTAAAAGCTTTTTTACATTTACGATTTTTTTATTTTAAAATGTCCAAAGTAATGTTTAAAGTTGAGGGATCTTACTACGGTTGCGACATATTAACGTCGTATTTTCTTATTGTTGCCTGATTATTTTTAAGTGGAAACTTTCATTCATGAAAACTAAATCTACAGCGACTGACCTGAAAATGAAATCAAATTCCATAAGCTTTCAGTCCTGATATCTAATCTGGAAGCTTCTTCTAAAAGAGAAGAACCTAACTTTTAGAAACATTTGCTAAATTGCATTTTCTATTTAATATAAATTTTAGAAAAGTCGTACTTTATGTAATTGTAATAATATAAATCGCAGAATGCTCTCATTGCATTTAAGGTATTGAAACACTTAGTTAAATGGGGAAATTAATGATATAGCATGTCAGCAAAATAGGAAATAAAACGTAGCAACCGTTTGTATTTCATAAAAATACATCATTTTGACGTAACTATTGTTTCATCTTTTAAAATCAGAATGCTTGTTTTCTTTAGCAAGTATGACAGTAAAATACGATTTTCTTGACAATACAGAGAAAAATGCAATAAAAACACCCTAATGATTTTGTATTTACTGAAATTTTAGTTCGCGTGGCTTAAAAATAAAGCCTTCACTTTATGGATGATAATAAAAAGAAATAATTTCAGAAGATCAAGAGATTACCCTCATAATAAAACGTTATTGGAAAGTTTGAAAGTGATGTCATAGCTACCAAACGATTTTTTTTTATTATTATCTTATATCTAAATTGATTAATTGATATTGAAACTACTTCATTAAAATAGATTTTTTAGCTTCAGAAACATTCAACTAAGGTACTAAGTCATTTTAACACACGCTTAGTTAAAGTTTTTACATACATAAATGAAAAATGTGCATTTCTTCTTTGAATGACGTAAATTTCAAAAACAGCAAAAATATAGTAAGACAATCTGAATTCTTATTGGCTTATAAAACAAAGTACTCCAGTTATCTTTTTTTTTAATTTTTATTGAGCAGTTTTTTAGATGTGTGGCAACAAAAAAGAAACGGTTGAATTAGAAAAATTAAAAAAGAGATATTTCTATAATGTTAAATAATGGAAGATGGTAGAAATAAGGGATAAATACGGGTCTGATGATTTTTGAAAGTAGACAGTGATCTTTTCCACGTTCTAAAATGTATGTACATGAAGTTTCGTGCAAATCGGTCTAAAATTGAAGATTTGTATAAAGGACATACACACAGAGAACGGCTTTTATATATACGAGGTGGGACCCGTCGAACATCGACGAAGGAAAATGTTTCAGAAGAAACTGATTCATTGATTTATAATCATTTTCATTGATTTATAAAAAACCTAAAATATTAGTTACTGTAATTAGACACTGTAAATTTTTGTAAAACATTGCTCTTTATCAGCCTGTGTTTTGAATTACGTTATTTAAAAAAAAAAAAAGAAATTCACCTGTGAAGAATTTCAAAGGAGCTGGGGGGAAATGACGTACTTCTACGAAGAATGTTTCAGTTTTAAGAATTAAAAAACACGCTTTTTTTATAAAATGACTTCATTTGCATCCGCTAAAGAATTCCACTTTTATGATCCAGTGTTAAACAACATCTATACAGTACAGCGCTTCTAGAATTCTTAACATTTTTAGTCCCGCCTATATAGAGAACTATTTAAATGACGCGCAGAATAATACACAAACACAACAAAAAGCAATATCGTCATTCAAGAAGCTCGGCAAAAAAATCCGGAATTTCATGTTACATACGCCTTCGCTTGTTTGTGTTTATAATAGCTCCATGTTTTATCACAAGTCATTATCAGAAATCATTTTTTCAAAATTTAGAAAATACTATTACGCACGCATAAATAAAATTGCACTCTTTCAGCTTTCTGATACGAAATAAATACGTAATTCTGAAGGAAACAACAATTATTTAATACGCAATTATTTAAAATACGTTTTCTTAAAGAGAAAGTGTTACATCGTTTGTAAGATATTTTTGCTATAAACTAAGAACCATTTAATTGATGATTAGAAACGAAATAAAACCAAAATTCACCGGATTCAGACGGTATTTTTGAGATAGCATGTATTTTAATTTCAATTTTTATGAGGAAATGGCAACAAAAAAGTACGGTAATCTACTATTTTCCTTTACTTTTAATAGAAATGGAGTACTTCTGTTGCCACAATTACAAAATTGGTACAAAAAACTAAAAAAAAAAAATAATGTCTCAAAAATAAATTGAGATACAGCTTTCAAACAAATTGCATTCAAAAGTACATTTTTTTCCTTATACGACGGTATAAAAACTAAAAATGTGCGATATGTAGAAGTGTTGCCATTCGCAGAATGACGTATGCGTTACGCACAGATATGTTTGTCATTTATAATATAGATAGATATGATTAGAGTACTTGAAACAAAAAAATATATATATAAATGTATTTATGAATGCAATATTGACAAATTTCAAATAAATGAAGCTAATTCTACTTTTATATAATATGTGCATTTTAAGCGTTATATGACATAATTAATTATTAGAAGCTTTACAAATAAACAACGGGGCTCTGTCACCTGCGAGCTAATCCCGCAAACCCCCGCTCAGACTTTACAAACTGGGCAAGGTGCCTTTTATAAAAATATTACCAAGTTACGGAAGTTTGAATGATATTATCACGAACGACGACTATTTTCTGTAATCGGGATGCCATGCTTTCCGTTAGAATGGAGAATTTTACAATTTCCGTGGCCTCATCCACCGCTACCGTTACAGCTGATGGTTGTTTTTTGAATTGATAAATAAAATCAGTTCACATTTGAAAATCCGCTTGTGTAAAATGAATAGGTTTAAAATGTCGCTGCTTCTCAGTTATTTTTTTTAACGGCGCTATGGAGAACATTCTTTCTTTGGGTTCGAGGATTAAAAAAAACTCCGTATGCTTGAAAATAACAATCAGTATTACAGAAATGCACTGTGTTTTGAAATTTAACGCTTATATTTTATGTTTTGATCGACTTTTAGATATATGCAGTAATAGATTCTAAGTTAATGTACCATCGTGCATATTTTCATGTTATTTTTAAAATGAAAATTGTTTATTCTATTTAATACGTTATATAAGAATTCTCTAAAAAGCATTTATCGAATAGTAATTTGTCTAAAAAGTATTATCGAATAGTAATCAAATACTAACAAAATTTATCGATAATATTTTGTGCAAGCATTTAACTGCATTTTTATTGCATCCGGTGAAGAAATATTTAAGCAAATTTGTTAGGCACGCTACTTTTACACACTGTAAAAAAAAAAATACTCCCAGTTTTCCGGTAGGAATCGGAAAAATAGTACCTTATCGTACCGGAAAAATTTTTGACCCAGATCGGAATAAAATCTGTAAAAATAATTAAATAGTCAGTATAACGAAGACTTATTTGACTATTTTGTCCTCTTTTTTTTGAAGCTTCAGACGGATAAAAGGGCTGCAAAAACAAATGTTGGTTATTTGAGTAACACGACAGGACGCTATTGAATTCAGAACAGTCAGGGGTAGATCATCTAAGTTTCTTTATTGTTCACCGGGTCGTTTCAATCACAACCGAGTTAGGCGGCTAGTGCCGGCTAGAGAAGGGGGCAAAAAAAACCATTACATTTCTTTATGCTCACATCATGAGCGCCAAGGAGGAAGTGTTCACAATTACATTTTCTCCAAATGATGGAGTATTGGTAAGAGTACAAATACACATTTCGCCAATTACGTATGCAACATGGCGAGAATACCATGAGAGGAGAGACGCGGTCAGAGGTTGCTAATTTTATTTGTATGGGGAATGTAAAAGAGTAATAAGAAATATTTAACGCCAAATGATTACTTAGGAATTATAGCACATAAACCGCAAAAGAACATTCTATAGTGGTTTGCCACAGTTCTCATGGGACTGAAGCGGCCGAAAGCGCATGTTAATAAACTAAAGTAAAATAAAGACAGGGTTAATAACTGAAATGACTAATATCTCTTACATCTGGACCAACGGCTAAAAATGTAGAAGTAATATGTCTGACTGATTTCTGCATATTATCAAACTAAGGCAGAAGGATGAAAATTAGAATTCATTTGCTAGGCGAGAAGAGGAAATTATTTCTTTTCTTTTAAATGCTGTGCGCTGCGGTTAAAATATTAAAGAGATAGAAAATTGATTGCTTAATTTATGAAGGGAAAAGAGCGCTAGAAAAGGAATTGAATCCAAATGCAGACAGACAATTAAATTTAGAAATTTTAAAAAATGCAATTTTAAAGGGGGGGGGAAGAAAAGTATTAATATTAATATGTGAAGGTACGCCTACGATAATACGCCTTCACATATATCGATACCCCAAGAGCCGAAAAGAACGAAGTGAACGGCGAGAGAAAAAAATGACCACATGTCTTCTCTCAAATACATTGCACATAAAGAAATCTGTAAAAATGTAATATTTTGTAGTGGGAACCCGGTGACTAACAGTTTATAAACATATACAGAAATACTAAATATGTAAAGAACAAATAAATCATGTCTCATATAAAAAGGATGCATATAAGCATGACAAAGCAAGTTGGTACCAAAGACTTGCAAAAATAAAAATATATTGAATTTTTTTTGAACTGCAGTTTAAAACTTCTGGACAGCAGTTTTCTTAATATTCTTTTTTTTACGTGTGCACACAGTTATTATCTTTTTTTTTAATTATTTCCAGAAGATTGTAATATAAAATTGTTTGAACATTCACTTCAAGCAAGAGCAATTTCCACAATTGCTACAACAGTTGGTTATACTCCAACTTATAAAAATATTTTTTTTGAGGCATGAACTGTATATAAAAACAAACATTACATAATATAGTAAATATAAAAAATTGTTCATTTTCAGCATTATTTGTGACATTTCAAGTTTTCAAAAGTGGTATAACTGGTAAAAGGAGAGGAAGATGGTGGTAAATTATTTGTTAAAAGTTGAAAGTTGCCATCGTTTTATCTTGTAACTAAAGACTGAATGTGTTTTACTGAGAATCTAATTTAATTAAAGTGGATTTTAAAACACATTGCATTTCTATAAGGTATAAACAAGAGGTAGTAAGAACTGTCCTGAGAAAGTACCCCTTAAAAAAATGAAAAAAATGTACATTAAATTTAATGAAATTTAATAAGCATTGTACAACAGGTGACACAAAAAGTATTTGTGTGTGTGTGTGTGAATGCAGTCCTGAATAACATTTGGTGTTACGACTGGTATATACCAGTATTAAACCGCATGTGTCAATGAACATAACAAAAAAAAAACAAAAAAAAAACAATGACAACCTGTGTACTGAATGAATAGAAATCGTGAATAAGAAAACTACCTTATCACGTGAATTACATTGAATAGCCAAGGAGGGTACTGAATGAAAAAAAAAATTAAATAAAAAGGTAAAGGGTAATCCTGTAAAGTTGCCAAAAACGAACCCTTTTTTTTAATTACCGATTAAAGTAAAATAACCCTTAAGTAAAAGGTAAACAGATTTCAATTGTATGTAACCTTTGTAGAAACCCTTGTATAGAGTACCTGGCTGTAAAATTGCACAAAAGAAAAAACTGAAAGAATATTCACTAATGTTCAACAAGAAAAACTTTTAAGTTTAATACCATTGTAAATTATAAACTTCAGTAAAATACCTAATAGGTGCAATAAGCGTTTTTTTTTTTTTTTTTTTTTTTTTTTTTTGAAAAAAAAAAGAAATAAAAGTATGTGTGACGTAATAAAATAAAACGCTGACAGTGTAAACAAATGTGTAAATAAACGTGAAAAGAAGGTTAAATAATCTTGCTTCAATGTGAAAACATCTTGTTGTAAACAAAAAAAAGGAAAGAACAAACATGGGCGATTATTCCAAAGAACCAAAAAAGTGCATTACAGTGACCTCAAGTGTAAAATTATAACAATGAACAACAGAAGTGTATTAATGAAGCAAAGTGTCTAAGTTTTTCCTGATGAACAGTTGTAAAAAAAATAGTGACAATTAGTCCCTGATGCACGCAAAGAATTGACAAAGCAATGAACTAGTGTAAGGGTTTTTTCTATGAACTAACATAAACTATGAACTACTGCGTGTGTTAACTATGAACAAAAATTCTCTACATGCACCAAGCACTAAACAGCAAAATGTAACTGAAGAGGAAAAAAAAATACCGTATATAAAAAAAAAATCGTTATCAAAGGGTTAAATTCAATTTTTAACTGTAAATTGCATAAAATATTGCTGCATTCGTTGAAAAAGTATGTGCTCAACATGAGTAAGTGTAAAATTGACAGTATCCATAGCTTTAAGTTAAACAAACAAAAAATAGGAGTGTTACCGCAAAAGATAAACCGTCTCTTGCAAAATCTAGAAAAGGAAATGTTGTTTACCAAAACAAACTCCTTAAAATCATGACACATGAGTGTTAAAAAAAAAAAAAACTTCACTTGACAACCAGTGAGAATCAATCTCAGGAAATGAAATTTACCCAAAATATAAATAACTAAGACTAATGTAAAGGTTTTAGCTTTGCTGAATTTTCATGAATAGACCATCTGTGTATTTATTAAAATTTAGCTCCTGGCAAAAATATTAAAAACATTTACTAAGAAATTGCATACGATTTAATATAGTGCAACAAGATACCTTACTCGATCTGCCACCTTCAAGTCAGAAGTATCTAATGAAAGTGTTAAAAAAAAAATGTTACAGGTTAAAAGTCAATTAATTCGAAATGTCTGTGTAGTTTAATATGTCATGTGACGGATAACTCCATGTAAATTTACAATCTTTGTACTTATACAAATTGATAGTGTCATTGATATGTTATGATATTATTCAAACACATAAAATAAACAAAAACAACCCTGTTGAAATTTTAAAAAATAAAAAATACTGATAGAACATTTTAATATCAAAGCATGGTGTAAAGTTAAAAAGATAGAAAAGTAAAAGGAAAAAACTGTATGTGTGTGAAGGGAGGGGAAAAAGAAACCCCAAACTCATGAACTACATGAAATAAAACACATGAACAAGTGTGTACGCAAACATACACAGCGTGTAAGTAAAGACATGAACAAAATGTATAATTTAACATGAACTACTTGTAATAATGTCTCAATGAACTAACATTTTTTTTATGCATTTGCAAACAAAATACACGAACAGTATGTGTGTAATAACCAAAAACACTAACATACGAGTGAGATTCAATTACATAACGAGTTAATCACGAAAATGTAATGAATAAGGGTTAATAAAGTCAATGAACTACGTGCAGTGTGTGAAAACTCTGGTTAAACTCTAAACCAGCCAATGTGTATTACTCAATGAACTACTTGTGAGAAAAAACAAAAACAAAAAGGAATACTGTCGAATAAATCGTAAGCAAAGTACAGTGTGTACAAACAAATGAACAAAATATGTAAAGTAACTTATGAACTAGTGTAATGTATGTATATGAATGAACAAAATTGTATTCTAAATGAGCAAATTTTGTGTAACGTAAATAAATATCCAACACATGAACTTCTTGTGAAAAGAAAAAAAAAGTTACATAAATGGTTAACTAAGGGTTAAAATTGAAATAAAGTTGTATCTGCCAGAGTTATTACTGTATGAAGTTAAAAGAAGTGTGCATAAAATGTACGAGTGCTCGACAGATTGCATAACTCTACGCTAAAATGTAGAAGTTATGCCAAGCCAAACATGTTCCAAGTAAACGAATGGAAGAGAAAAAAAATGACTAGCAAAGTACCAAGCTTTATACTTTATGATATATGAGTGTATGTATCCGTCACAAGACGCCTGCGAGATTTTAACTCACTAATTAAAAATATAAAATGTGAGAAAATGCCAAAGAATTAGTTTAATGACTATATGTGAATAGCCTTTTTTTTAAAAATAAAGTGTACATAACAGCTCACAATATGCCTTTGAATAAATTTTATAAAACCAACATTTTCAACGATATCAAATATCATGTCAGTTGTAATGAAATACCTTATGTTATAAATAAAATAGCAACGAGTCACCAGCCGCGCGTAAACAAACAAAATTAACAAATGTGTAAAAATACCAGCTAGAAATTAACTAATGCATGTAAATTTAAGAAGCATGTGCAAATATTGTATTGAATTACATTATGTAAAAAAATTTTGTAGCTATCCGAAAATAAAAAAAAAATGACAAGGAAAAAAAATACGCAAACTTTAAAATAGTGTAAAACTATGTATTTGTGAAAATGTACACTAATGTTGAGAAAGTATGTAAAAAATGTACAAGCACACAGAATCATGACCATATTTAACCAAGGTGAGTGTCATAAAATTATTACAAAACAAGACCATATGAAGTGCAAATGTAAATATGTGTGTGTATGTAGTACCAGGTTAAACCTGAAATCATAATAAATGTGCACATGAGATTTAAAAAAAAAAATGAAGAATACAAATATCTAACTTCACTATCTGCCCATAGTAAGCTAGAGTGAGAAAAAAAATCATGTACGGAGTATCAAATAGTATGAGAGATACAACATTATGGATTTAAAAGAATAAAAGAGAGCACGAACGACTAGTAAATTAATGTGAGGTATTGAACATTTGTATCATGTAAGTAACATATTCCATTTTTGAGAAAGTGGACGGCCGATCCATTCAGTCAAAAGTGAAAAATACACCTTTAATCATTGGGCTATTTCCGGATCATAGCGCAATGAAAAAAAAGCACTTACACAACACAGGAAACAAAAATTAACCTCAAGAAATATAATTACATGTAAAATGTAGTGTGTGTGTAAATTGTGTATGTATGCAGTAACAAGCATACTGATATCTAACACATGCATAAAATGTGTACGACTCATATTATAAAATTTTTATACAGTAGAAATAGAAATCAAGCGCGAAAAGAGACTTTTTTTATGTAAAATTAAGATATGATGAGCTCAAGCTAAATTTTAAAACGAAGGAGCCTAACATATGCTATAGAAATAAATTATTAAGACGTGAATAAAAATGTATAAAATCCGTGCAAACTGGAAAATGGGAGATCTATATAAACAGAACAGTGTACTGTATAGATCGCAAATGGAATTTATTTTCTCAAATTAGTAGCAACCAACTGAAAAAGATTAAATACTGAGCAAATTTAAATGCCATTACTGACCAGTTCCTCTCTCTTTTTTTTATATGTCACTAGTGCCTAGCCTTAAGTATAAAAGTTTCAAGACCTATATTTATAGTAATCTAGAGTATTAAAAGTTCCATATCTTATTGATATGGATTACTCACAAAACATGTAATATACACATAAAAAAAAATATAAAATAAAAAGAAATTACCTGTATGAAATTGACAACAACAAAAAAAAATATGGTACTTTTCGGTTAGCCGGGCGCCAGTGTTATATATACATATGTATGTATACCTACATATACATATATATGTATATTTATACATATATAGAAGCTATATGTATACATATATATATATGTGTGTGTATATACATATATATGTATATATAGATATACATACATATGTATACATAACACTGGCACCCGGCTAACCGAAAAGCACCAAAAATATTAAGCACAATAAGTAAGAAAATCAATAATAATAATACGATCATACCAGTATCGATATAAGCTTTTCAATCTTTAGCCTCTTTTTTTTTTTTTTTTGTATCAAAATTACCTTAAGCTGTGTGAAAAAAAAAATACCTTATGTTACTTTATTTATTTATTTATTTGTTTTACAATATGTCCCTTTTTTTTATCTAACTAAGTTTTCACCTTCACTGTGAAAGACTGCCTGATTACAACAGGATTGCTGAGTTTTAAAAGCTATTCGAGCAAAAATCGTAAGAATATTGCCTGTGATCATAAGAGATAACATTTTTTTTATATATATACTAGGGGGCTCGGCCCCCTACGAGCTACGCTCGCCAACCCCCGTCCAGACACCGCAGACTCTAAATGCACGCTAATTTGATCGGCTTTAAAAAGATTTCGAAAGATTGAATTATAATTTAAAAAACAGTGGCGATCTCCCTATAAACGAATTCATTTCTCTTTGATTGGGGAATTTTAGCGCCAAATCCGCTGCGGCACTACTTGATTATCCTGTCGACCAATTTCGCCAAATTATATAAATCGCCAAACCACTCGCCAAATTATACAAATTGATATAATTTTTATTTTAAATAACGAAAGAACAAATAAATTCGTACAACATTAATAAAAACACAAGTAAAACGTCGAAATAAAAATAACTTTATGACGTATACACGTGTAACAACATTTCAAAATAAGCTAATATAAAAGGAATTAAGTAAAGAGAGTCTTTGTCTCCTGGTATTTTTTAACAAAGCGAAAAGAAAGTTCTTTTAAATGAGACATTTTAAATTAATTCTGAAAATATCAAATAAATGTCTAGCGCAATTTCTAAATTTAAACTTTTTTGCAATATTATTTTGTGTTCATTTTATGTAATAACTATAATGTGACGTAAATATGACGTAATTTATCCTAAGACTTCTAACGCATGTTAATGAATTTATTATTTTACAATATCCTTTCTCTTTTAAAATTCACGTTATACTTTTTGTGACGTAATTTTTAATAAGTTCCTGCTTTTTATACGTAATTATTTAATTCTAATTTGAAAGT